>OZ005650.1:135234840-135834840 GCA_963930645.1 Salticus scenicus | reverse complement strand
CAGTCAGTCAGTGATGAGCGTAACTATACTATATGCTGATATCTATAGAAAGATAAATCCATGCCAAAAGTGTATCTGGTGCTTTGAAATTTAATTTAAAACACCTAAAAATTTTACGATACATCAAAGAACATTGTTTAACGATTCGAAAAAATTTCTATAAATTTAAATTTACTGT
This sequence comes from Salticus scenicus, assembly GCA_963930645.1. NCBI lineage: Eukaryota > Metazoa > Arthropoda > Arachnida > Araneae > Salticidae > Salticus > Salticus scenicus. The sequence goes on along the minus strand of OZ005650.1, from coordinate 135,834,662 downwards.
ATATTAAATTTCATATCTCTTTAAAAATATTTTTAAATAAATTGCCTTCAGTTAATATTATTTTCTAATATTACATAGTTTTTTACCTTTAAGTACTTCTTTTAATTCGTCATTTCCCATTAGTTTCCCCTATTCAATTAAAATGTTTTACTAAACTTTTAAAAATCCCATAAAATAGAAAAAAGAAAAAAAAAAAATCACGTCATCGCACCGCTTACAACTTAATTCTTTATGATTTATTCTAAAGCATCGCGTTTACAAACATTTTTGATGTAAAAAAAAAAACACGATTTTGCAAAAGCTGCTCGTATGTTTATATACATATCAAAGCATTTTTGTCACTCTCACCTATCCGCCCAAGTCTAATTTTCTCCAATAAGCTTTGAAAGCTATGGCTTCCTCCTCCAAAATTCAACCTAATTGGGATTTTGCGTGTTCCTTCATAATTATGCTTCTTTACTTAATGAATGATATTTCTGAACCTGCATTTTTAAAAGAAATCACACTAATAATTACGGCCATTTTTAATGGAAGGAGCCACGCAAAAGGGATGGATTTGTTTCGCTAAACCACTTAAGTTTTTACAGTTAAGAGGTTTTAAAATGATTTAAATTAAAAGCAGGGTTTAAAATACTAAATAAGTTTCGTTAGAGTAAACACAACCATTTTTCTAGTACAAACGATTTTAACTAGTATCAGAGAAGCGTAGGCACAAAACGCAGAAAAATAATGCATTGCTATTACAGTAAAGAAATTAAGAAAATTTTTCATCTTAAGAAATTTTCGAAAGTTAGTTTAAATTTCTAGTAACTTTCATGCACTTGAGTTTTCAATTTAATTTTTTTAGAAAGATTGATAAAATATTTTTCATTTATTAGTGATTATAAAATTATTGCTTTAAATAAGATATAATATAGTTTATATTAATGGAAGTCTACATGATTTACTTTTAACATACTTTATCTATATTAATAAAATCAGACTTTTGTCTGTAAATTTGTCAGAATCAAAAAATTTTGCGATATCTTCACGTTTCACAGACCTTGAAAGCCGAAAATGACTTCAGAAAATTTTGCCTGTGCGTGTGTGTTTGTCTGTGTGTCATGGTGTCAGCATGTCTGTCCGATATTTTTGTCCGGACATCACTTGAGAACGACTGGACGGAATTTAATGGCGCTTGGCAGGAATTTAGGACTGTATCCAACTTAAAATTATACCTATCAACTTTTCACAAATTCTCACGCTTTTCCCCTGGCGGGGCAAAGGACAAAACCAAGTTTGTCCGAGCATCACTTGAGAACAGCTGGACGGAATTCAACGGCCCTCAGCAGAAACTCAGATCTTTACCCAATTTAAAATTATATCTATCAATATTTCGCCAAAGGTCAAAAACACGTTTGTAAGCATAACTCGGCTCCAAATTCCTTCACAGTAGAGAAATTGCACATGGGGAGACTAGACTTGAGTACAAATAAAAAACTATCTGCGATTTTGGAATTTTCGATTTTTAAACGGAGAGAGGGGGGGAAATTGTTTTTTGGCGGGAAATTTCGCAAATTCCATAGTCAAAAATTTTTTCCGGGCATCACTTGAAAACGGCTATACAGAATTCAATGGCGCGTGACAGAAACTTAGATCTTTACCCAACTTAAAATTACGTCTATCAAGATTTTCAAAATTTCCGTCCGTTCTTCCATTTGGGGGGGGGGGAGACAAAAGAGAAAAACACGTTTGTAGGCATAACTCGGCTCCAAATTACTTCACAGCAAAGAAATTGCACATGGGGAGACTAGACATGGCTACAAATAAAACGTTATCTGCGATTTGGGATTTTTTGATTTTTAAATGGAAGAATGGGGAAAATCGATTTTTAGAGGAAAACTTCGCAAATTCCGGATATTCGAGTAGAAATCTACTAAAAATGGCACAAAGATTTTGAAAAAAGCTATGCGACTTTCTTAGGATATTTATAAAAACATATTTTTGTTTTTTGTGATTTGCGATTTTTTTTTTTTTGGGGGGGGAGGGGGATCACGAGGGGACAAAATCGAGATACCCTTTTTAGAGCTAAACTTTTTCTGAGTAATCTATGGGAGCTGCGGTCACTAATATTGGTGCTTGGTTTGTCCATATGTATCCGACACCTAAAGTAACGGGATTTATCAAAATTACCCCCGTTCACCCCTTCGGGGGGACAAAAGGCAAAAACACATTTCTAAGCATAACTCGGCTCCAAATTACTTCACAGTGAATAAGATTTCACATGGGGATACTACACATGAATACAAATAAAACATTATCTATGATTCAGGAAATTTCAATTTTTAAGGTGAGGGAGGAGAAAAATCGATTTTGCAGGGAAATTTAGCGAATTCCGGATTTTTGAGTAAAACTCTACCAGAAATGTATCAAGAGAGTTGAAACAGTCATGCGTCTTTTTTAGGTTATTTCTAAAACACGTTTCTGATTTTTTTTTGTATCTGTAATCTGTAAAGGAGTGGGTATGTGTTACGAAGAACAAATTTGAGACACCCCTTTTAGCGCTAAATTTATCCTCGGAAATTTATGAGAGCTGCGGTCACAAAGTTTGGTGCTTGGATTGTTAAATGTATCCGATCTCTAAAGTGACGGGATTTATCGAAATTTCCCCCCTTTCCTCTTGGGGGGCAGGAAGAAAAAAAAAAAAAAAAAAACGTTTGTAAGCATAACTCGGCCTCAAATTACTTCGCGGCGAAGAAATTGCGCATGAGGAGACTAGACTTGAGTATAAATAAAATATTATCTGCGATTTTGGAAATTTCGATTCTTACAGGAGAGAGGGGAAAAATCGTTTTTCGCGAGGAAATTTCACAATTTCCGGATTTTTGAGTAGAACTCTAATAAAAATGTTACAAAGTTATTGAAAACAGCCATGTGACTTCTTTAGATTAATTCTAGAAACACAATTTAATTTTTTTCCCCTGCGATTTTCAATTTTTTTTCTTTTGGATGAAGGAGGGGGGGGGGGGGGGGGTAAGAAGGAGCAAATCCGAAACTCCCATCTTAGCGCTAAATTGGTCTTGGGAAATCTATGAAATCTGTGGTCACGAAATTTGGTGCGTAATTTGTTTGTATGTATTCGATACTTATTGTGACGGGATTTTACGAAATTCGAAATTCCCATTCCGGGGATCGGAGGGCAATAAACATGTGTTGAAACATGTTTTCCAGTTTGAATTCGCTTTAAATTATTTTTGAATGCCAAATTTTGGTGTGTGGATATTGATTAAGTTTACGCATTATCTACATTGGTGGGATTTTGCAAAATTTCGAACTTACCCGCTGAGGAAGGGAAAGTAAGAAGTGGGCAAGTTTCTGCCAAAGGCAGTGGGGCCCCAGACTCCTCATGTTGCGAGTGAGAAAAACCTCTACCGATCACAGTGAGAACTTAGGTTATTAATAAAGATATGGGATTTTGACAACTTATTTAAGTATAATGTCCAGCGAAGCGGGAAAAGCCAGCTAGTTAAGAATAAAATCATAATAAAATTTAAAAATATATAATAAATGTTTTTAGCCAAATAACATGTTGTTTTTTAAATAAGTATGTCTTACAAATATAAAATATAAGATTCAGAGAAAATTGTTTCTGTTAAAGGATAGCATTGGACTTATGTTTAAGAACAATTCTCTTTTCTTCTACGAGAAAGAGATAAATTTTTAATGTACTTTTCAATAAATCAAGAAAATAGCTCTTGATCAAGGAGTAATGTGATTATCACGAAAAGCATCACAAAAATCTAGATTGCAGAAATTTCAGATTGTATTTTCTTCAGCATTATCATTTTTATAGCCTGAACCTCAGACAAGGGATAACATTAAACTTATATTTAAACTATACTTCTTCTTCTTCTTTTTTTTTCTTCTAGAGTAAGAGTTGCATTTTTAATGAATTTTTCGACAAAATACATAAATAAATAAATAAAATAAAATAAGTAAATGCTGATAATTGAGAAATGCTGATTTTAGAAGAATTATAGAATTATATATTGGAGTGATTTCAGATCGCTTTTTCTTCAGCATCGCTATTTTTATTACCTGTCCTTGAATCCTATGCTTTAGAATACACAGTAATTACTTTAGAGTTTCCCTTTGATAGTCGTATATTTTCGTCGTACAAACTATTACTTATTTGCTCAATTGAAATTTTTTTTTTTTTTTTTTTTTTTTTTTTTTTTTTTTACCATATAGTTAAAAAATTATTGAACACAGAGAAAATTAAATGACAAACGTTCAGGATTATGTATCAATTGTATAAGAAAAAAGTCAAAATAATAACCAAAATGTTAAGTAATTTTCTAATTGAACTTTTTTGATTTACCAAAATAAATATTTGAAATTTCAACAAACATTAATAAAGTTTAATTATAGAAATTAATTCATTTGTTGTTTTAATACACTTATTTATAGGGAAAGGAACTGCTAATTTTTTGCTTGACTCAAGGATAGCTATGAGCAACTATGCCCTTTATGAGAATATTTGAAAAATATATGAAAATTATGTTGAATTCCTTTCTCTTTTTGGATGGAAGAAACTTTACAATGCTATGGATATCAAGATCTACTTAAATGTGATTTGCTAGTAGTTGGGGTGTTTAGGTTGATTTCTTTAGAAATCAACCTGTTGAAATCACTTCGTTTATCTAGCTATCTATCTATAAATATATATACACCTATAATGAAAATTTTGTCAACACGATAGCTCCCGAAATAATACTCCAAATCAAATCAAATTTAAACAGAGAACTTATCTTATAAATATTTTGGATGAGTTCGTTAACCAAATTGTTCCGACTTTTTGTTTTCAAGTGACGGCCACTTGAAGCTCATTTAAGGCCGGTTTTGGATGAATTTTGATGTAAATAGAGACCACATAAGGGTATCAATGAAGTTTATTTATGAATTTTATCCGCCATTTCTAACTAAGTGGTGGATATCTTAAGTTATACGGGGCCACTTGAAATCAGGCTATCACTTAAAATTTTTAAATCACGCGATAACTTCCGAAATAATACTTAAATCAAACCAAATTTGAACAGTGAACTTATCTTATCTTATAAATATCTTGGATGCGTTTGTTGAGCAAGTTTCTCCGCCATTTTGTTTGCAAGTGGAGCCACTTGAAAATTTAAAATTCACATTGTAATGAGCGTATTTAAGACCGTATTTGCTTGAATTTTGATGTATACATAGACTATATAAGAGTCACAACCAAGTTTAGTAATGAACTTTATCCACCATTTTTAACAAAAAGCAGATGTTATAAATTAAGTGAGACAACTTGAAATTAGGCTACCACTTGAAAATATAAAAACTTGATAACTTTTTAAATTCTGATTCAATTTGAACCAAAGTTGGACAGTGACAGTGATATTATCGTATAATTATCTTGGATGTGTTCACTGGGTAACTTGTTCCAACATCTTGTTTTCAAGTTGAGGCCACTTGAAATCACGCTGCCACTTGAAAATATGCCATCAATAACTTTTAAAATATTAAACTGATTCAAACAAAAATTGAATAGTGAACTTATGGTTGAAATATCTTGAATAATTTCACTTGGTGACTTGATCCGCAATTTTATTTCCAAGTCGCAGCCACTTGAAAATTAGCCATTATGGTAACTTTTGTAATACTGAATAAATTCATTTCAAATTTGGGTAGTGGATTTATCATTCAAATATCTCAGGTAAGTTCGCTGGGCATCTCACTCCGCTTTTTTACTTCCATTACCAGACTATCGTAGCTAATGGAAGTAGAGGAGAGTGCGAATAAATGGGACATTTTTCATGCTTTTATTCATAACGTTGGCCATATGTAATTCAGAATTTTGAAACACTACTCATAAGTACATTTCAGTAATCAGTTGCGTATAAACATACTAACTTTAATAAAAAGTTATCATTTTTAATTAATATATATATATTTTTTACATGCATGTGCATTGTCCCATTCTATCCACCTACAGGGATGGATCGGACAGGACTGGAGTTAACAAAGAAAAGAAAACAAAATGGAAAGTAAATAAATTTTTAAAGTGAAATCGGTTTATGTGATTTTATTAGACACTATGAATTTACTGAAATTAACATAAACTGCTGTATTGACTCAAATTAACATCAACAGACAAAAGTCCTTTGGTTCGTACATTTCCTAGAGCTCTAGGCTTTTTAGTAATTTAATCTGATAAGACCTAATCTAAAAATAAATAAATAAATAAGACACTAGAAAGAGATAAATCATTATAATAGAGTACAAATTATCCAGATAAATTTTTGTTTCCGACTGGTCAAGAAAATCAGCATTCTATTATGTATTACATTAATAATCACCTGGATTTATTTAATTAGTTTGATCTAAATTGTGATTCTAATCAATTCTTTTTTATTATTATTATTGATTTAAGTTGCATTGAATATTCTAACTTATAACTTTTTTAATCATAATTATTATAAACAAAAATCAGAACAATTAATTTCAATCTATTTTTCTCTAAATCCACAAAATTAAGAATCCAGATAATCAATATGGCTAATTTACATAATTAAAAATATAAAAGTATTTTATAATGAATTAACTAACCTTGTATAGATCCCAATTATTAAAAAAAAAGGGCCTGTTCATCCTTAACTTTTACTTATATTTCTTTATATTTAGCCTACTTGCACTAAATACAAATGCTATTTTTATAATTCCATGTTATAACTACTAAACTACAGTTTATAAAAATATTGAAAATCTATTTAAGATTTGTCTTAATATAATTCTTGTGTACAATTTTAAATTAGCACATAGTGGGAAATGTCTCATTCATCCCCATTCAAACTGTCCCATTCACCCCAACCACCACATGATCATATAAATTAGAAAATAGGCTTAATAAGCAATTGTCAATATTTTGCTTGAATATCATAAACACAATAAAAGATTATGCATTTTCACCATATAAGAGTTATATTAACTTTAGGCAAATAGTTAATTTCTTAACTACTACATAATTCAATCAGTAAAAACTTACTTTGGCAGCTGGAAAACACACTTTAATTTTTGTCTGCCCTTCTATGGATAGCACAATTCTGAAAATACACTTGAGGAATGACCTCAGTGCTGCCATATATAAAAAAAAAAAAAAAAAAAAAAAAAAAAAAATGTCAAGTTTCCGGTGTTTGCAAGACGTAAAATTCTAGCTATTGTCCCATTCATCATGCGTCTCATTCAACCCCACTCTCCCCTACAATAAATAACGGATTACAGTAATGATCATACTTCTCTTTCACACAATTTCTCGTAGCTCCAAAGAAATCCTATTTGCATCCATATGCTTTGTCGCCATGCATGTGTAATTAATTTTTTTTTTAAATAAATTTTTATAAAATTTTTCATTCTTTAAAATTATTGATTTGGCATTTATTTTCAAATAGATATTAAAATGTGTAGTCAATATTATACATAATTTTACTTTTAATTTTTCTCAAACCTTTTTTTTATCTTTTATGTACTAATGTAGAACGTTTAATAAATTATTTCTTTTATGCGGTTCTCACATTATACAATACAATAAGTTCTTCTATCCACTGTTATTTTTTATACCAAACATAGCATGAAAGTTTATCAAATCCAAAACATTATATTTATTCATCAGAATTTCTATTTCCAAAGAATAATGAACTGAAACCTATCAGAAGTCTCATTTCAAAAACAGCCGATGCACCAATAGTGCAAAACATTGCTTCTATCGAGGACTTACATTCATGTTATGACAGAACATTACTTAATTTTGACCTTACTTATATTTGAGTAGTTATGCGGTGTATTTTCTGCATTAAAGATATAGAGTGACTTTACTAGACTTTCGCAACATTGAGAAATTAATAACTGTTTAAATAAAACAAAGTAAGAGAAATCCTTAAATAAAAAAAATAGAAATTTATAATAGGGTGTTTGAGTATTTTCCCGAAATAATATGTTGTTCAATTTAAAGCTATTGGTTTTGAAATAATTGAAGCATATAGGTTATAATGATTAATATATATATATATATACACTGATGGCAAAAAAAAATCCCAACACCAGGAAGGAGCTGTGCTAGATAAATGAAATTTGGTAGGCGTGTTTATATATCTGAAAGATGACGTCGATTCAAATTTCGAGCTACGCGCATAAGTGTGGCGCTAGTAGCAACACTATGAATATGCAAATGAGGTTTGCTTTAAATAAGCGCTGTAAGGTTCGTGATCGTTATTTACAGTTGAGATTTGACGTAGTGGGTAACTGTTAGTCAAGGATGCCTCTAAGAAGACGAAGAAGCCATTATCAGCAGCTCACTGAGTTTGAACGAGGTCGTGTAGTAGGGCTACGAGAAGGTGGGTTTTCTTTCCGCGATATTGCAGAAAGACTTGGCAGGAATGTATCCACTGTGCATGAGTGTTGGCAGCAGTGGTCAAGGAAAGGTACTGCCTCAAGAACACCACGTGGCACTACTGAGAGGGAAGACCGCCGTGTTCGGCGTATGGCTGTGGCTAATCGTACTGCGTCTGCAGCTGAAATTCGAGCGGCAGTTGGCACCACAGTGACACAACGAACTGTTACAAATCGGTTACTTCAAGGACAGCTCCGAGCCAGACGCCCTGTAGCGTGCATTCCGCTGACTTCAAACCACTGCCGTTTGCGACGTGAGTGGTGTCAAGCTAGAGCTCATTGGAGGACGGAGTGGAGATCTGTTGTGTTTTCTGATGAAAACCGGTTCTGCCTTGGTCACAGTGATAGCCGTGTGTTGGTTAGAAGGAGGCCAGGTGAACGCCTGCTAGCGACCTGTCTGCGGCCTAGACACACAGGGCCTACTCCTGGAGCTATGGTTTGGAGAGCAATTTCGTATGACAGCAGGAGCACTCTCGTGGTTATCCCACGCACCCTGACTGCAAATTTGTACGTCAGTCTAGTGATACAACCTGTTGTGCTGCCATTCATGAACAGCATTCATGGGGGTGTTTTCCAACAGGATAACGCTCGCCCTCATACCACTGTTGTAACCCAACATGCTTTACAGAGTGTCGACATGTTGCCTTGGCCTGCTAGATCACCAGATCTTTCTCCAATCGAGCACGTATGGGACATCATTGGACGACAACTCCAGCGTCATCCACAACCAGCATTAACCGTCCCTGCATTGACCGCCCAAGTGCAACAGGCATGGAACTCCATCCCACAAACTGATATCCGACATCTGTACGACACAATGCATGCACGTTTGCATGCTTGCATTCAAAATTCTGGCGGTTACACCGGTTACTAATGTACCAACATTTCACATTTGAAATGGCTCTTCTCGCCAATGTCTCTACCTGTGATCTTGAAACTATAATCAATTAAATATGTTACCTAGACAAATGTATTGCTGAAATTTCATTACTGTACAATAATTCTTTCTTGGTGTTGGGATTTTTTTCCATCAGTGTATATATATATATTTGTGTCCCTGTATAAATCTATAAGTGTATAAAGCACCAAAATTAATGCACTTCGTGGAATGGTGACCTATAACATGTGTAAAAAATTTTCAGCTCAATTGAATAAGGTGTTTAGAAGTCACCACAGTTTAAAATATTTTGGCCCATATAGACAATAATGAAAAAAAAATTTCGTTGTGTTCTTGAAAAAAAAAAAAAAAAAGTAAATAAATAAATAAATAAATAAAAAATAAACGTACAAAATTCCTCAAAATCTATGCAATACGTGCTACGGTAACATATAACCTAATACCATCTTTTAGCTTATTCGATCAAAGCGTTTGGGCGCTATCGTGTTCAGTCATACACATTCATACATACATTACCATAAAAATAGCGAAAATGGACTTAAAAAACATCAAACGTATATGTATACCGAAAGCTAGAAGTCGGATTTTTGTCGTGATTAGAGTACTTTCCTTACATATGAATGTTCGGAAAAAATGAATGCCATATTATAAATTATATATTATATTTGTAATATTTATTAAAATAATCTGTCATATATATCACTGTGCTGTCTCCAGCTTTTGATGGAGTTACATGTTTTAAGATGTACTGGAAACGATTTAACATTTTTCTGTCTATCTGTAAGTCTGTGTGTGTTTTACTAAAATTTTTTGGGAGGTATGTCACAGAAAAAGTTAACGGAATTCTACAAAAATTTACATTTGGTGAAATTTTTATATAAATTGGTACTGACTCATATTTCACATATATAATACTACAGGTGGCTCTTCTCTACTGCAATTTCTCTTATTTACAGTAAAACTATATCTCATCTTCTAAAATGTATAAGTTTACATAACATAGCATGAGAAATTAACATTCTGACATTTTTTTCTTATTCAGATTAAGTACATATTGATTAGCAGGTGACGCTGCAATTTTTCTCGTTTACGGGAAGGCTATATCTGAGTTTCTCTAATATTCAAATTTTCGAAACTTGGTACGGGATAATAGATGTTATGATGCCCACTAACTCATGATTGGCGTATCCTTAACCCACCTAATAAACCTAACGACTGGCTTTTTAATATTGTTACCCGGCTTCCCCTACGTCAGAAACTAACCAGAATCTATAACTTCTTAATGCATCTTTCCAATTTGACCAACTAATTTTTCAATCTTCCAAGGCAGTTACCAACTTTTCTCTTGGAGGTCCATATGATTTTTCAACACAAGCCTTTCCATGCGAGGGAGCAAGGCTCCGTTCTTTTTTTTATATTCTTGTTACCTTGTCGCCGTCTGTCGTGTGAAAGCTCCTCTTTGGCGACCTCTGTAATTTTTCTTTCTTTCTTTCTTTTTTTTTTTTTCTGTTTATGCAATAAACAACGGAGGAGCTTTAATGTTTAGACACGGGCTCTTTTGAATCTCCACAGTGCCATCGGAGCCCTTCTCTAAAGGTTAAAATCGTTCAAAACCGCTGCATAGTGGTGAGCGACCACCTTCCGTCTTAGAATCTTAGAATCTTAGAATAGATGTTATGAAAAATTATAATGATTAAATATATGTGTATATCGAGCAACAAGTGCCTCTGTTATTACTCACACTTTACGAATTTCCAGATGGAAATATATTGGTTAAAATTTCCCTATAATGCGCATACAAAATTTCATTCTGAAAATCAATTTTGTATAATATGTTCTGCACTTTAACCGGTAAGTGGAACTTTATAGAATGTCATAGAAGAAAGTTATGTAATTATCATACAATACTAGTTTAGTATTAACACAAAAATCTTCCTCATTGGAAGCTTCTTTTAGAAGACAACAATCCAGAGTTTTTTCTAAAAGAGAAAGAAATTACAATTATGCGTATATATTTTAGACCATAACGCGTATGTGCATACATCAAATGAAAATTTTTATGTATTAGTTGTAAGCCATATTGCATAATGAGTAACTGTTACCTGTTTGTCAAATAATAAAATATAGATAAACTAATTAATTAAAAATAATAAACACTTTTTTATTACAATCATTTTCTAAACAATTTTCTGTGTAGATACTTATTATTATTATTTTTTTTTTTTTTTACAAATTTTTTACGGGTTTATTGATGACTGTCTGTATTAGCCGTAATTTCCAGATTCAACCTAGAAAAATGTTCATTTCACTTGACCAGCATATAAAGAAGCCTAAACTATTAATATAAACTTTCTCTTTTAATTTTAAATGTATTTTGCGAATCATAACTTGTTCAGTATCGTTTTAAGGAATTTCAATTCTACCTATTCTCTCAAAATATAGATACAACGAAAACGAAACAAGATAGGGTATTTTTCATTAGTACTATTTGACAGTTATAAACCTTTTAAAACTCCCTTGAACATTACACCTTCTACCAAAATGTCTAGAAAATTCAAGTAAAGGAAGTACATTTTTAAGTATTAATACTAAATAATTATAATTTTAAATAAAATTATGAAAGGTAGTTTTTAGAGCTTCAAATAAAAACTAGTATGTTGTGGCAGCCACAAAACCTTCTATATACTTTTATAAAACAGCGCCACTCACTGTTTAATACAAATAAAAATTTATTCCTAGTTGTTTCTCACACTGAGAAAAAATTATGTAACTGATATCTAGAATTTAGATTGTGGCTTTAGTAAAAATAGTTCCATGTTATACTTATAAATTCTAGTCCCCTTTGAAAGCAAGTTCTAGAAACCCCTATTAGAATTTTAGAACGTTTTTCTATGTTATACAGGTAAAACTTATTTTAAAATCTCAGCAAATAAATGTGAATATACGAGACATGTTTTAGAAACTATAATCTTGGTTTATGACCCAATTCTAGAAAATCAAGCGAGAATTTCTCGCATTACAAAGGATTCATAATATTCAAAATATTGTTTCACCATCTAGAAATGTATTGACTAGAAAATCTCGATCATTTCGTCTATTGAGCTTATTTGCGTGACTTATACGCATAGCTCGCAAATCTATATTTCTAGTTTAGGGATTTAGAAAATGACCTCTTATTCGTTCTAGATGAAGGCAGTATAATTTTTTCCTCAGTGCACAACAAAATTTTACATTTGGAATTTGTTACAATTTTAATCAATAGATAACAAGATGCAGCCATGTAATTCACAAGAAATGAATAATAGCAGTGCCACCTGTCGGCCAAAGTAAGTCCACACTCGCATAATGGATATCTCACATACCAAGTTTGGTGCGATTATATTTCATAGAAGTTGATATTTAACTTTCCTGTTCAAATTGCTGCACAGAAGTGCTACCTATTGGCTGATAGACATTCAAATTGAAATAGTATGTTATGACCACCACATGACTTTCTTCTACATTTTTCTGTACAAATTCACTCAGTAAAAGTAATTTATTAAAATGGATATTTATTAAAATTATCTTCCACTATCAAAGCAGACGATTTTCATTCTAGAGAAGTATAACACTAAATATCCAAACAAAGTCAATTTTATTCTCTATATGACATCTTAAAAAATTGCCTTTATTTTATTTACTTATTTATTTCGTTAAAAAAGAAAAAAAATCTATAACTTTATTTTAAATTATCGCATATCGATAGTTTAAGCATTCCTGTGGGTACTCCCTTCCCAGAGATGGAATCGATGCATCCACATATACTCCCCCCCCACCCCACAGTTAATCACTATTATAACTAATTCCCTTTAATTTTATAATGATTCTTTTTTTCCTGTTTATACATAATTATACGAAATTTTGTCCTATACCGCCATGTTAAACATTTAGAAAATAAGGATGAAAATGCCACTTATTGGACGATTTTGACCAAAGTCAATAAGCTCTATTTTATGTCAAGGTGCAACTGCATAACAATTTGTATAAAATTCTCTGTTGTATTTCATGAGATACAGTTGCCATAAAATTTTCTCACGCACAACATACAGAGACACACATTTTCAAAAAATTGTTAAATCGTGTTCTAGACCTCTCAAAACGTGTAAAGCCATTGAAAACTAGAAGTTGAAAATTTTTTAAGAAGCCAATACTTCCTTGAAATTAATAAGCATAGTACTTCATAAAGGCTTTCATATATCATGTTTTGTGCAATTACATACTGTAGAATCAGAGATGTAGCATTCCCGTTCACGTGGAATAATATTGCAACACAGCAGCGCTACCTATCGGCCGATATGCAACCAAACTGAATCAGACTAATTTGTCACATCCTTATCACACATTAAATAAAACTTGAGGTATACCCTTTCCTTAAATGATTGAAATCGTAGTATAACAGCGCTACCTGTTAAACGATTTGTATCAAAGGTTCATAAGCACTAATGCATGTCAGGGTTCAATTGTATATAAATTTATATGAAATTCTGTACAGTAGTTTCTGGGATACAGTTTCCGCAAAAGTTATGTCACACACAGACAGACATTTTCTAAAAAAGGTCAGTTCGTGTTCTATACTTCTCAAAACATGTAAATTAAACACCTGAAAAACACCTGAAGTTAAACTATTTTATAAATCCGATACTTTCTTCTTTTGAATATAGAAGAAAAGGAAAAAAGTACATGATGTAATCTTTGATTTTTTTTAAGGAAAAATATCAAAATGTTCGGAACTAAAAATACTTATTTTCTCAATAAATAAATACATAAAATAAAAGTAACATAAAATCCGGTACATTTATCGCTATTATTTTACAATTATAAATCTTTTAAAGAAATGTTGCACATACCTTTTTGCAAAATATTTAAAAACACAAGAAAACAAACTATCTTAATGAATTAACGTAAAATAATTATATTTTCTAATACAATTAAGAAAGTTAGATATTAAAGCTGAAAATAAAAATGTTAAAGTGAATGGAGAAATTTACGTGATTTAAACTAAAATGCAAATTTTTCATACCACCGATGCAAAAAAAAAAAAAATAATAAGTAAATAAATAAACAACTTTTTAAAAAAAATTCAATATAGAAAACATCTTTCACATCTCTTAAATAAATAAATCAAACTTGTTAAACAAACAGTAAAAGAGAATAAATACTTAAACAGAAATATATTTTCCGTAAAACAATAAACATATTCTTTGACTAATAATGCAACTTATCTTCGAAAGAATTAACTTTCATACAACTTTATTTGAGCCATATAAAATAAATGAAAGGATATAGTTTTTCTAGCCTAACTTGTCATTTTTATCTTTATAAAAAGAATATTTCTGGCATTCTATTCTCTTTTTCTGGCATTCATTACTTGTAAAAGTTACATATGGGTATCAACATAATTTATCAGGAATACCAGAAATAAAGAAAATTAGTATATTAAATCTAATAGTTTGGTGTTTGTCTTTTGACATTATACGCAAAAAAGTAGCATTTATTTCTTTTCGTTAAGTTGCTTATGTATTATTTATCTGTATGTTCAGAATAAAAGTAAAATGAAAGCTATTTGCTTTGTTATTTTGAAATAGGAATAACTCTAGCATGTTAAATGCAAGTTTAGAGTTATTTTTAAAAGAAATGGTTGTGTGTGTATGAGTATTATTATTCTTAAATGAAGTCTTTTGGAGAAAAGAAAAAAAAAAAAAAAAAGCCTTAAAGTTTTTCAAATCTTTCAAGAAAGTTTTTTGTTTCTTGTCGTTGTTGCTTTTAATAATAAAGATGTCACGTGCTGTTAAAAATTACAACATTAAATCTTAAGGTGACAATGGACATAAAAGAGAAAAAAACAATTATAAATTAATAACTGCAAAAAATAGCAGTTTTATATAGTGTTATTTGTAGATGAAAAATGTCATGTTCAAATTAACCTTCACCTAACTAATTCCTTTTTTAATGAATAGTGTTATTTGTAAATGAAAAATATAATGTTAAAATTAACCTATACATAACAAGTTTTTTTTTTTTTTTTTTTTTTTTAATGAACAGTCTTTTGGGAAAGAAAGAAAAAAGAAAAGGCTAACGAATCTTTAAAAAAAGTTTTTTTTTTTTTTTTTTTCTTGTTGTCGCTATTAATAATAAAGATGTCAATCACTGTTAAAAATTTCAACGTTAAATCTTCATTTTATAAAGGACATTAAAAAGAAAAAAAAATAGAAAAAAAGAAACTACAATTATAATTCAATAACTACAAAAATTGCAGTTTCATATAGCGTTATTTGTAGAGAAAAAATATCATGTTAAAATTAACCTTCACAAAATTAATTAAGGTATTAATTTAAAATATTAATTAATTAAAAAATGTTCATTCCTCGCAAATTTTTAACTTAGAATTCAAATTTTTTTACAGGTAGTTTTAGATGATTTTAACAAAAATTAGTTGATTTTTTTTTTTTATTTACAACCGTAATTAGGCGGAAAAAGAAAATAATTGTTAAAAAAAAAATAATAATAATAATAATTTTTTTTTTGAACTTTCTAAATTTTAAAGTTTTAAAAAACAAAAAGTTAAAAGTTTTAACTAAATTATGTGCTATGATATGAGAAACTAACAACTTACACTAAATAAAATTTCCGCCTAACGATTAATTTCAATCGAAGGTTATATAATTATGTAATTTCCTAAATTATCCTTCTAAAACTGAAAATATTGACATTGCCTTATTGTAAACAGTTTTATTTTATTTTATTTCACTCTGTTTTATACATTTATTTAAATAATTCATTGAAGTTCTATGAGGATTGTACAAAAAATAGGACTTGTAAAGCATTTTAAACTGGGCACGCAATTATGTAAAAATTAGTTTTGAGAAAATTATGTTTAAAGTTTTCATTGTCAGTGGATTCAATGTTTGTTTACAAATATAAACGCTTAAAACTCAGCATAGAATAATGTAAGTAAAACAATTCTTTTTGCCACACAAAAAGCTAAAATGTGAACCTGTTATGTAATTTCACATTTAAGGAAAATAAGAATTTCAGTAAATTTTCAGAAATTTTTGGCTGTGTGTGTAAAACATAAGAAAATTGTTTTGTATAATTCTTGTCGATGGTTGGTTGTAGGGTTTAAGGCTGATTCACTACGCTAGGGTCCTAGGGCTGTATGTAGAATTCCCTCCATGGGGGTATTTCCGAGCCTTACATTTACGCGAGTTTCGGAGAAAAATACAGTAAACTCCACCGGTTAGGTCGATAAGTGCGACCTGGGATCGAACTTGACACTTCCGATCTATTCGTACCAGCTTTGAGCGAAGAATCGCTCGGCTGCTGGTAAGTGTAATTCTATTAGAGTTTATGCTATTACATTTGAATTACTAGAGTCTCGAATGGTTATTTACTTAAAAAATTGGAAAGTGATTTTTAAACTATGATTTAGTTCAAGTTATGAGATATTATGAAAAACTGCGCCAATATTTCATATTCAATGTGGTATTTACATTTTTATAAGATTTAAAAGAATTCTTAAAAATAAATTTTAGAAAATAAAAAACAAAACTATAGATCAAAAGGAGAGCGCAGTTATTTCATAGAAGTCCTACGTACGTTCTACCTTTGTTCTGAGAAATTTCAATAATTTTAATCTAAAATCTTGAAGTTCAGAAAATAAAAAGGGAGTACATGATATGTGGGCGTTTGATAAATTCTGGATGAATATTAGACTTCAAGCAAAATTTAAATCTCTTTTCTCGTACGATGATATCTTGAAACCTTTGGTTTTTTCATCAAAACTGGTACTGAATTATTTAAGATATATCCATTGTGTAAACGTTTAATATAAAAGTGAATATACTATTTTTAGTAGAGCATACCATTCAAAACTTATCACACAAGTTTTGTAATAAATAATACAATCAGCTGAATAGATCTGAGAATTGGTATGCGAAACCAATATTAAGATTTCCATAGAATTCATAACACTTACATCTACATAAATCACTTCAAATTTTATTTCTGAACATTTTTAGAGAAATTTATGTATTCTAGCAAACCCGTATAAATTTTTCACACTTTATTTGCTTTTCATTTACCTCTAAAATTTGAAGATCATAAATCTTGTACAAATTTTCCCTCCCAATTTAAAGTTTTATTTATCAGAAGCCAAATTATTGCTGAAAAAAAAATTAGTATTGTAGGATAAAACGCTAATGATATTTAAACTAAAATCATTAAAAGATGGTGCACCTAACATAATCCTATAGTAATAATACACAGCACAACCTGAAATACACTTCCATCAATTTTTAACTATTGTCGTACTATAATCTAGATCTTTTGTGTAGCACTGTAAACGAAGAGTGAATGATATCCCTACCATATTCTGCATGAGGCACGTTTTTACGCATATAAAAAATTTATATTAATTTCATTTGCTTTAGTGCAATCTAAGACGTTAAACTTTACTTACATGCATTTTCCCCCATCAGAAAACTAAAATTCCTTTGATTCTATTTTTCTAGATTTGTGTATCTTTACCTATCTTTAATGCCTATTTGACTCCATTTTTATTTTACTTTTTTTTTTTTTTTTTTTTTTTTTTTTTTTATAATTTTTAAATTTTTTTTTCCAAAGCGCGCTTTTGAGAAAAAATTAATAATTATCTATTTAAAAATGATTGCCTATGTTAATATGATATAAAATTCGATTTCAATCATGGTTCATATGTCTATTTTTTTTTTTTTTTTAATTATATATGTGTTTGTTTTCATAGGTGGCAATTTTCCCGTTTTTCAAGGAACAGTTAATAACAGAAAAATTTTATAATTGTTGTGATAAATCTGATTAAAAATTTTTAAATGTTGGCAGCTATGATATATAAATAAAACTAAATAGTGGATTGTTGCCTAACTTTTGATCACTAATGTCTTAATACGAAACATTTGAAAGACAGATGTAATTACTCATACTCATACATATATTTTTTATACACTAATTCTTATTTTACAAACATTTTAAAGTCTGTAATTTCTGTATTTTGAGTGTTAGTTTAATCGCTATGAATATTTAAATTGTTCTAACTGTCATCTTTAGTATCTATGAGACAGAAAGAAGATACTGACATATCCACATGACAGTAGAACTTCCGCATTTCAGGCTGTCAAGTACTTCAAGGTTGAAACATGGTTTTGCTTACAAAACAAATTCTGTGTTTATTTTAGCTTACATATAAAAATAAATCACGGGTCTCGAGTATGCAACGGAAAAGGAGTATAATGCATTTAATTGTACGTAAAAGTGAAAAAAGAAAAAGAAAATTCTTTAGGAGAAATTTGTATGAATGAATTCATAAAATGATAATAATAATAAAAAGTCTGGCGTGGCACTCATTCGACTTCAGATTCAGATTAGAGGTTAAAATGACAAGTATTTTATGTTACTATATGCCGTACCTATGTTACCAAAATTTGAACTAGGTTTAGGAACAGCTTTATTTAATAAATAATTCTGTGTAAGGGAGAATACCGACCCGTCAACTCCCAGTTTTAATATAGTACATACATTTATACAGATTTCAGAGCTCTTATTAAATTTCAAAGTTTACGCCCAAATTATTCAGACAACTTTAACTCGCAACTCTCCTCAAAACTTATGAATCTTATTGAAAATATTCAAGTGGCAAATTCCTACGAACTTCAAAATACAACACTTGAATTGCCTGCAATAATTTACTTATAATTTAAGCAGATAACAGACATACACAAAAATGAACCGTTAAAAACAGTATTTTAGTATTCAAGGAAACACAAAACGCACAATTATACAAAAAACAGTTACTGGTAATTTAAATTGAAAGATTGATTTATTTACCGTATGTGTATTAGGAATTAATTTTCATTTCCAAGCAATTTTATTGAAATTTCGAGTATAGTCCCACTATATTCTAGTTCTTTTCAGTAGCCCATGTAAACGAATGGAGAATGGTTTTTACGCCGAAAAGATACTTTTACAACACGAAAAGATACTTTTATGAATTAAAAAATATCTGTTCATTTCGAAAAGACGCTAGAAAAATGTAATATTTTACTCGGGAGATGAATTTCGTATGATTGAATTTATTAAAAAAAAAAAAAAAAAAATATCTTGATTAAAACACAATATATTTATGAAAAAACTATGTATTAAATACAAAATATAGAATTTATAGAGTTGCGTATTTTATATCCATCGGTTCTAGTTAAAATAATGTAATCATCTTATATTTATTAAATTTAAGGATCACATTTATTAAAAATCTGGTATGCCAATCACACGACTTTCTCTTATTCTGTATTTTAACACTAAACCTACCGATACTTCATGTATACCTATTCCTACTACTGCGAGTCAAGTGACCCGTCTTTAAAATGTTATATATATTACTATGTAGAGCAAAAATATATTATTTAGCACAATTTGATACATGAAGCATGGACGATGTGATAATGTTATTTGCAAGAAATCCTGACAAAAAGTTTAAAATGGGTCATTTGATCCGTCGTGGTAGGTTTAGTGTTAAAAATTTAAAAACACTTTGCAGGTTAAGCGTTAAGAATAAAAAAATTTAGAATAGGTTAATGAACAGTTTTATTTGACATTTTGTTAGTTTGCTTGAAGAGGCTACCGTTACCGTTAACCCCTTTTAAACATAGAATCTACAATAATAATAATAATAATAATAATAATAATAATAAAATTTATTAAATTTTAAATTATACACCAAATTATTTAGACAATTTTCCTTCTCAACATCCCTTCATTGCAAATGAAAGGAGCATTAAAGTCAGACATATAAACAACTGAAATGGCATTTAAGGCACGTTTATTTTTTAATATAGAGCTTAGACATTATGCATTGTGTCTTAATTTAAGACACCTGTGTCTTAATGGATTCACTGTAAATAGAACTGTCGTAAATGATAGTGTATTTGAAATATAGTATTGTTGTGTATTTGAAATATCAAATCAGACACAAAAATATCTGAAACAAGTAACTATGATAAATTTCAGACAGTAAACACAAGTGAACTTTCAGACAGTTATATTAGTTAGAAAATTTTTCGTATCAAATCTGCTTTAAGCAACTTGCATATCCTATTTAAACAATTTTTTTTTCATGTCCAGTAAATATAATATATTTTATATAAGTAGTTAAGCTATTTAAATTATGTTAGTTAATAAGTGCTTTTTTTTTTAATTTTTTTATTTAAAAACTGTTTTCTTCTACATTTTAACCTGCACATAAATGTAAAACAATAAATTTTCTAGTATTCTTACCTATAGTTTTTATTTATTTTTTAAGTGCCAGTTTAAAGAAAGAAATCCTTAAACAAACATCATAGGCCGTGATTTTTTGCAGATTTGTTTTGCATTTTACAAAATTTAAGCCTCTAAATATAATGTATATCAACCTTGATATATATTATCGATAGCTTTATAGCAAAAAATACGCATGAAAACATAAAACTGAAATTTGTGTCGTGAATACAAGTGTAATCATTGTCACTCATACAGGTGTTGCCTCGGTGGCATGATTGATAAGACACTGGTTGGTATGCTGTTGGTATCATCGGATACCAGGGCTGGTAGATGGTTCGATTGCAGAGCCTAGAAATGGATTTTTTTTTATGATATTTTCTTTATGCTCTAAAAAATTTTAAAATCAATTTTTGACAGAAATACAGAATCATACGCAACCTTTATTTACTTATTCAATTACAAAAAAAAAAACTTTAAAATGATGGGTTTTTAAGCCGGTGTTTTAAGACATTCCCAAAAATGTGAGCATTCATTTCAGATTCTTTTTTTACTGAATTTAAGACGTTTGTTTGCGTTTACAGTGCTGAAGCTTACCTGTCTTTATCAAAATTCTCAAGCGGCAGTCCCATATAAGCTTCTAAATAAAATTTTGAATTTTCTCCAATTATTTATTTTTAAGCCATTCCGATAACTGACATGCATACTGAACAACCGCTAAAAAGTTCACTTTCGTATTCGGGTAAACTCAAAATGCGATATTACACAAAAAATCTGAGTTGACGATTGAACTTCCATAGATACTTTATTCCTCTTATGGGTGTAAGAAATAAAATTTTATTCCCGGTCCGTTTTCGTCGACATGGTAAAATGTAGTAAAACCCTTTTATTAATTACATTCAATGAAAAAGAATGCTTTCTATTAATTTTGTGTAGCCCTGTATAGTGTCAATTAATATTATATATACCTCATTGTGTATGCAAAATTTAGATCTGTATGAAAAACTGTAACACAATCTGAAATGCATTTCCAGTAATTTACAACTTCAGTTCTAATATATACAAATTATGTTTGGTATACCTGTAAATGAATGTTCAAAGATTTCCATACTATATTTGACATAAGACATGTTTTTATCCATATGCTAATTTAATTTTTTTTAGTGCAACCTATAGATGTCAACCTGTACCATACTAGAAATTTCTCCAATAAACACATTGTACTTGAATTATCTTGAGCATCCCTGGATACGAACCGTTTTCATGATCTTAACGAAAAGTTTAATGTATCATCCCTATATGATACAGATTTAAATAATGAGTTTAATTTTCCTGTTGCTAATTTTTATTGGGATATTCTCATTTCAAACACACCGACATACACACAGACAAATTGCTAAAACTCTGCTTTTTGTGTTCAGGTTACCTCTAAATGTCTAAATATAACAAAATATCAATTTCAAAAATTTGACCCAAAAACAATACTTCCTGTATCTTATATGCGTAAGACAAAGTGAAATTTCAGTTCAAGGCTTTATGTAAATATACATATATACTGAAGTTTTTATTTAAAAATTATTGTAATAACTTTAAAATCCCTAAGACTTTATTAAATAAACATTAAAAAAAGCAAATTCAACTCTCTCTTTGTATAATCAAATATTAAAATAAAATTATAAACTTTTAGAAGATGTGTAACATCTTATACGATATCAAAAAACATGGGCACACCAGACATTTCTTATTTTCAAACATTTACTAATTGCTTTTAATTTTGCGCGTTTAATAAATTCTACATAAAATTAGTTTGAACAATGATAAATCATACTGCGTATCCTGATCTTATTTTCCATATTTGGTAGTACTCTTATTTATTAATATACAGGGCTGGTATTTCAGTGTTTTATTCGCTGATGGAAGATTTTGCCGTATGAAAGCCCACAATATGGAATAATGAACAGTGACGAATAATATCAGGCTGTTTGAACGCCGTAAAAATTCTGACTATGGCATGTTCCCGCTCGCAGTTGCCTGCGGCGTCCTATTCTCTTGGCAGATACTGCCAGACTGTTCATATTCTGTGAAAATCTTACCGTATAAATTTCTACTTGATAGTTTCTCTATGTTATGTGTTGCATTAAACACTATGTTCATTTACGACCTTCGCTATAACCGTAAATAAAAGTATTATTAACAAAAATAAATTATTTATTAACGGCCCTCTTCACTTACCGTCGCCGGAAGCCCGAGCCAATGTTATTCTATGGGGAAATTTTCTTTACAAGTAACTTATTAACTAATACATATTTTTAAATTCTGTTTTCACATTCAGAAAATTCCCAACTGTTAAATTGACGGACCTTTTTTAAAAATGTAGTTTTTTAATTTTTAATATTTTATTTTGAAATTGCAAAATAAAAAGCATTCACATATGGAAAATTCGTATTTTGCAGCTTCAAAATAAAAAATTGAAAAAATAATTTTTTTAAAAAAGGTCCGTCAATTTAACAGTTGGGAATTTTCAGAATGTGAAAACAGAATTTAAAAATATGTATTAGTTAATAAGTTATTTGTAAAGAAAAATTTCCCATAGAATAACATTAGCTTCGGCTTCCGGCGGCGGTAAGTGAAGAGGCCCTTAACACTAAATTTTCTGTTCTATATATTGTTTAAGAACATATAAAAATAAACAAATAATTTTTTATTATACTAGTTTCATAACTTGTTTCTTACGTTCATTTTTTACATGTATATTACCAACCATTAACCATACTGACATTCTTCACAGATTTATCAAAAATTTCAAATAAAATGTAACGCTAATTTAAGGAGCTCGTTAATTTTCCAAAAATAAATATATATACTCTCATAGCTATGTCATTATTTTTAAGAAAATTTAGAAAACATAAACTAACTCTACAACAAAATCGAAGATCTAGCTTCCTATAGGATCAGATATAAAGAATAAAAATCAGATATAACCATTCTATGTTAAAACTTTATGAGAAACATGCACACAGGCTGTTTTAATATTAGTAGAGATTATTTTATAAGATAAAATGACAAAGATGGTGAAATTTTTTATTGCTTGAAGGAGCAAAAAAATAAAGGAAAAGTATTTGTGCACAATCTTAGACTGCCCTTAATCTTATTCTAAAATTCCCCAGAAAAAAAAAAAAAAAAAAAGAAAAGAAAAGAAATAAGAAACAAATATTCTGTGAGAATATGCTGCAGACTCCCAGATTTTTTAGGCATCTGATACGTAAATAAGGAGAACAAGTCTCAGTGGAATAATTTACTGTTGGTTTTAGGAGCAACATTAACTAAGCTCTCCTTCACTGCTACACCTACTTAAAAGGGATAAAAACACCAAAATAGATAAGAAGCAATGAATGGCCCTATATTGTGTAACTTGTCTTTACTATGTTCGAACATAAATTCTTTTACGAGATTCATTAAATAAACAAAATCTTATTTTTCTTTCTCCTTGAAGAAATGGCATTTTTATAACGTATTTGTGGTATGTTGAACTTTTTTTTTTTTTTTAACTGCGAGGTTCATGGGAAAGTGAGTTTCCAGAAAATTCATGTGCGTTGTATCGTAATGTGTTTGAATGAGAAACAAAAGTAATTGAAATATAACTGTCAACTTTCATTATATTTATTTGCAAGTACGCTTCCGCTTTTGTAGAGCTGCATTTTTCTTTAAAAGGAGATTTTTTTTTTTTTTTTTTTTTTTTTTTTTTTTTTTAAAGGGGATGATGGACATCATAAAACTTTTGTAAACCACTGTCTTAAAATTTGGTTGTATATGTACCATTCTATAGTATTATTATGTATGTGAAAATTTCCTGAAGGATCTTTAAAAAATTATTACTCAAAATTTTAATTTTTTTAAATTATTTTAAAATGGTCTTTTGTTTATTTTTTTCCCTTTAATTTTACATTATAAGAGTTTGAAAATATATTCTAATTTAATTATTACTTTGGGGATTCATTAATAAGTTAATTTAAAAAATATATTTGAATACTTCAAATAAAAAAATGACCTATAACTGAATATTTAAAATGGATATATTTTACTAAGTACTTTTGAAATTTTTTGTTCCTTATAAACTTTTTTAAGTTTTTCCAAAGCAACATCAACTAGGCAGCATGGAATTAATAACCCTGAAATTCCGTGGGTGATGCCTTTCTGCATCATGCCCAATTTTGTCTTCTAAAGTACTATTAGAATAATATTGAAGCTCGAATGCCTCATGTTTGCCAACTGACAACAAAATACCTTTTAGCTGTAAACCATAATTAATGTAAAGTATGATTTTTTAAAGTATTCTTTCTCGTGATTTATTTAATAGATGTAAGAATAAAGCATTTTTATATAATAATATTGAAGCTCTAATATCTCATGTTTGCCAAGTGACAACAAATTGCTTTTTAGCTGTAAACCATAATTAAAATAAAGTATGATTTTTTAAAGTATTCTTCCCGTGCTTTATTTAACAGAGGTAAGAATACAACATTTTTAAATTGATTTAAAAAATAATCAGGCATTTAAGTGTTAAAAAGGACATACTATTTAGAATAAATCGTTTTCAAAATAAATAAATAAATAAATAAAGTTTTTTTTTTTTTTTTTTTTTTTTTTTTTTACTCAAAAAGAACAGTATTATCATTCCCCTCACAGAGAAATATATGTCAAACGAAACTGTTTTTAAAACCATTTTGAGCTAATTGAATATAATACATCAGAATTTAATCAAATACTCAAAAGTGTATGAAACTTAAGAAAAAAGATGCTTTTTACTTCCATTACCTGACTACTGTAAGTAATGGGAGTATTGTATTCGAAAAAAAAAAAAAAAAAAGTCGATATCGAGTTTACACCTGATTTATATGTTATAAAGTTTTCTATGTCCAAAAATGTGGTGTTTGACAATTGGTCAATCTGTATGTGTGTATGTTGTGAAGAAGATTGTTGAAGATGGAATGAATTGGCGATAGAGGCACTTTTTGACGATGCTTAAATTTCTTATATTTTTATAAAGGAATGCATTGATAAAATAGTGAGAAACAATCAAGCTCATTAAAACTGCTGGCCGTAGGCATTTTGCACTGTGAACACAATCACCCCAAATCCGATGCTGACGTTAAAAGGTTTTATTTATCTTCAACTTCGTAACAATAATGCTTATAATTAACTCAACACTATAGAGTTACAGCAGAAAAATCCTTTTGAAAACATCAAATAATGTTCATTTTCTAATAAAATATATGAATGCACAAATGGAACGGGATGGACACGGGGAGAGAAGCAATAAAAAAAACGTCCTTTCAGTACCAAAGCAGAGGCAGAAGTGATGAAATTTTGGCTGGATAACTTTACACAAAACCACAAATTATGATGCCAAGAACAACACCCAATTTCTTCAGTTACGGCTAACTTAGTATAACTTTTTAAAATATATTGGCGATTGATTTCTTAGCTAAAAAACCGTTATCAATTCGTGAGAATACTAGCAAACTAACCTTAAATCTTAACCACAAAAATTTATCGTTAAATTCTTATTCATAGACTTTAGCCGATCAAGCAATACATTATTTCTATTTTAAGAGCAGATGTGCGCTCTGTTAAGTGTTCAAAATGACATCAGGAAATATTTTATTCTGTTTTATTTAACTGATATGAAAAGAATTGTCCTCCACAGAATTAAGCGACTAAAACCCCATCTCTTGCTTTTATTTATTATTATTATTATTTTTTTATTATTGAAAGAAAAGAAATAGGATGACTTGAAGAAGCGAAACCGCATATATTAACTCGCTTTTTATAAAGATAGAAAATGAATTGTAAAAGGAATTAAATTTTGAAATATAATACATAATTTAGAATATATGATTTTCGATATCACATATGTATCTTCTGACTATCATATTTATAAAACTAATAAAGATAGAATGATGAAACTTCAGAATTAAGACAAGTCTCGTGTACAAATGATTTTTTCCAACGTTTGGTGAAAACTAGAATCCGGAAGTAAGATCGTAAATCCGTATTGCACAAACAGTTCTAACGATTTTCTTCAAGATTGCTCTTTAAACACCCTATTAGATGTCCTTTTGTATGTATCAGTTCGTTAGTTCAAGAAAACTGATAGGTGCCATGTATAAATGGGTAATTTTTAGGTGTCGCAAGTGCTTTTCTTTAAGAATGACCGTGTGGATTTTTTTTTTTTTTCAAATTCGCCATAATAATCCCCTTTTAGATATCCTTTCATTTGTAATTATTGTTTTCCAACGAACAATTAAATTTTTCACGTGTTGGTGAAAGTCGGCATCTCAAAAACGGCTGTAACGATTTTCTTGAAAATTGGTACTTATAACCCTTTTCAAATATCTTTTTGCTTGTATTATATGGTTATTTCAGGAAAATTGACAGTCATACTGATTACATAGGTCAGTTTTAGATCTCGGAAATTAGTGTTTAAAAAAATGGTTCTACATTTTTTTTTTTTTTTTTTTTTTAAATCACTATGTGAACTCTTTTTTATATGTCTTTAGACATGTATTTGTTTTTTCTTACAAGTAAATTGTTAGGTGCCTAATTAGTTATGTTTGACCACATTATCTCCAAAAAATGCATATAATACGTTTAATAGTAGGCAATGGAAGTCGTGTGATTGTTACACATAAGATTTGTAATTATTTTGAAAGTATCATATATATATATATTAATATTTATTTATCCTTGACAGTGATTTCTAATCTCATTTGATTATTGTGGATTTAATTATTTCAAGAAATATCGTGCTTAAAAAAAACGAATATTTTTTTTTTCCTCCCTTCAAATAAGTTATCCATTCAATTTCATAAAATGTCTAACTTTGATAACGTTATGGCAAATAAACCGCCCTCTTTGCTTTTTTCACTTCCTTCTTGTTTTTGTTATTATACATTAAGTGTTCTAAATAAAATATTTCACTCTAATAACAGGTTACAATAAAAAATAATGTTTGTTGAGGACAGTCTTTTTAAGAATAAGAAATTAATTAGATGCATATTATTTGCATAAAAACGCTAAGAATCGATTTTATGGAAACGTTCTGGCTTTTCGTGACAATGGCAAGAATATATCTAAATATATGAGTTAAGAATTATCATCATGTAACACTAAAACAATCAATAGTTTTTATTGCATATTGCTTCACGTTTCGACTTTTACATAAATCTGTTAGCATGTTTAATAGATGTACATCTTTTTTTTTTTTTTTTTTTTTTTTTTTTTTTCCCTTACCAAAACAAAAATATAGTAGTTTATACACTATACAAAGTATTTATGTATTCAGACCACGAACACAACTTATGATTGTCAATAAATCACAAAAATTTCGTTCAGAAATCATTTTTTCTGATAAAAAAATTATTCTTTTAAACTTTTGAACTGTTTGATAAATTCAAATTGCTCATATGGTTTAATAATAGTTACAGTTACATTATATTTAATATTTCTTTGTTATATACATATATTGTTTGTGTTTTGCCTGAAGTATGATTTTTTGTTTTGCTTAAAAAATATTTTTATAAACTGGATAAAAAACAGTAATTCCTGTAGGCTTTAATTTTGTTAAATGGAAGGAAATACGATTTTTTTTTACGATTTTTTAAATAAGAGGAAATGATATTATTTTTTTTTAGATTTATCTCAATACTTGTTGACTGATTCATAATTTGATTTAAAGGAAATCTTTGTGCAAAAACTGTTCTGCGAGTTCTAGTTCGTCTCTCTCTCTATATATATATATATGTATATCTATCTATCTATCTATCTATATATATATATGTATATATATATATATATATATATATATATCAAACTTATGGTTTATTTAAAAAACACAGCAGAGGACTGATATTTCGTTAAATTTTGTATTTGTAAGATTTTTTTTTTTCCCTTTGGTTTCATGACATATATCATTAACATACTCATTATAATTTCCATACGATAAAAACAACAAATTGATAATGTTTTTTTTTTTTTTTTTTTTTTTTTTTTTTTTTTAATATTAAAAGTTCGAAAACTAATTTTTTTAGAGCATTAAATATTTATTTAAAGATATTATGATGAAAATGACAGTTTTAAATAGTTAGACAAAAGAGTAATTACATATGAAATTTGGTGCAATTTCATGTTATACAAGTTGAGATTTATTCTTTCTAATCATGGGGTAAAACGCAGCAAAGCAGCACACCAATCGGTCGACCTGCATCTAAATTTAGTCACCAAAAAGTTTTATAATTTTTTCTTAAATATCTAGTTTTGTGCAATTTTATACAATGGAATATGAGATGTAGACTTTCTGTTCACGTGAAAAATTGTAGTATAGCAGCAGCGCCTTATATCGGCCGATATACAACTAGATTAAATCACTAAAGTGCCTCTTAATAGCCCTCTCACGCATCAAGCTTTATTCGATTGTACACAATGGGATCTGAGAAATAGCCTTCTCTTAACTGAGAGACAAGATAATCATTATAAAATTCAACGCTGGTGTAGTTTGAGAGTATATCGACCGGCATCTGAACTGCTCACCATCTGTTATTTTCCGCCTAGAAACAACTCAGCATCTGTTCATTAAAATGGCACCAAATTATTTATGTAAAATATTTATTCAGAGAATCTGTTCGAAACTTTTGTACATGTTAAATTGCAAGTGGTGCTTTCATATAAAATGGTATAGAAGGATGATTTGTGGTGATCACACAATAGTTTCTTCTTTTGTGATTAAATTGGATAGTGATTGTTGTGAAAACATATTGGTGGAAGCAGAAATATTTCTGTGTATGAATCACACTACATTTACATTGAAACACTCTATACTGTTATATTGATAGTATAATTACTGTATGTTCTATAATACTATCAAAGTGAAATTTAATCAGTTAGAAAATTAACCTAAATCGTGATTCTGCTCATTAGTAAAAGCACTTTGCAATGAAACTGCATTGAAATTGAAATGTTTCTGCTATTTTATTATCAAACAATCAAATCAAAAAGAGAAATATGGTAGGTGTTCCAGCGATTGGCATGCTCCAGTAATTGATATCTGTCTCGAAATAATTAATAAATAAGAAAAATAATAAAATCATATATTTTACATATAAGAATTTTAACATTTTATGTCAAACACTGGAGCATAGGGGGCTAATAACTGGTAAAATTAATAAATAGTAGAATCAAACACTGAAACATAGGGTGCCAATTACTAATAAAAGGAAAAACTGTCAGTGTCAATTACTGGAACATTGCGTGGGTGTCAAATAAAAATTCATAAAAAAAAAATAATTTTTATCAAATGTATATATTTTAATATATATGTGGTTGTGAATGTCTTTCATGCCATATGTATTAAGATTTCTTAAGTGTCAATCACTGGTGCACTTACCCTATCTTAAAAAAAAAAAAAAAAATAAGCCTTAGAATATAAACGTAAAGCGCTTTTTTAAGCATGGGAATGAAGCACAGACAGGGCAATTTCTGACCTAGATCCACCGTAATGTACTTTATGGTATACACTGAGAATATCAAAGCTACTTAATTTGCAAAAAAATTCTAAGTACTAACAGCCAATTTACTTGAAAAAAAAATATAATAAATAAATAAATAACTGGCATAAGATTTAACCATAAATAGTATTTTACTGATATATTAGCTACTTAGGCACAATAGAAAATCTGTAAAAAAAAAAATTACTAAAAATAAATTTATGTCAGCATTAACTTCAAAAAAGCATCCTGTTTGGCGATTTCATAATTGCGATTTTCATCAATGGTTTCTAAGGGAATCTATTTAGATTTATTTATTTGAATGTTAATTTCAATTAAAGAAACATTCTAAAATGGTTCTATTTTATTTCTATCGTTGTCATATTAATATAAATGCAAAAGCCAAACACATTTATTGTAATGTAAATGTAATGTACCGTAAATATAAAATTTAATTTGCATTATTTAAAAATGTATACAATATTGAAAAATTGTGTAAAATAAACTAAAATACTAGATATAACATAAAAGAATAACGTCAGTTTTGCTGAATTAAAATTGCTAGATAAATTCATGTTCTTTAGGATTGACGAACGGTGGTTATATGACATTTTCGTATCTGACTTTCCAAAAGTCAAATTTAAGAAAATTTTAACAGCTTTTCTCTTGTGATTCAGCAACTAAAATTTTTATCGGTAAATTAAGTACAATGTAAACTGTTTTCCGAACTTTTTTAAAGAAAATCTGCGGTAAACACTTGACAGATTTTCTGAAACTACAGAGTTAACTGATTCACAATAATATAGGTTGCAAAGAGAAGAGAGTCTTCTGTTTCGGGATATTTTCTGCGACTAGTATTTACAAAAAAAAAAAAAAAAACTCGGTTTCTTTATGCTTAGTGTATTTATCTAAACTCTATTAGCAGTGTTCAAATATGAAGTGAATGCCCAGTTTTACAGTTGTGTAATCATTAAATATTTGAAGTTATGAACAAATGTTGCTAAAATTTTACATACGGATGACAAACTTGTCGCTTAAAATGTTCTTATAAGCTTTTATATTTTACATTTTGTATTTCATTTTTTTTTTTTTTATGAAATCAATTATGTTTTAATATTTACAAACTATGTTTCTTTTTTTTTTATCGAAATTTATTTATTTATAACAATTTATCAAATTCCGTTCTTTATTTATCGTTTTTTCCATATTTCTATACCAGTGCTACTTTAAAGGCTTTTTTTGACATTGATTGCAACTCCCGTTCGAACACGAAAATTTGAAAAGCGCACAAAATCAGTGTGCAGCTTTTCATCAAAATTTGACGCGCGGCTTCTGCCATTTAGCGGCATTGTAATTTTTAGATTTTTAGCAGAAAACTAACAAATATCATAGTGTATGAAATCTTAGACGCTAGACGGCAGAAGCAGAGCGTCAAATTTTGCTGCAAATGTTCGGCCTGACGCTTTTTAAGTTTTTGCATCGAACCTGAATTTGAAGTTCATAGTGAAAACGGCCGTACGTCTGTTATATTAAAATTTTCCTTTCCCATTTCACATGAACCTAATTTTTCTGCTTGGTGAAGAGACATTCCTATTATTTCGATCTAAATTTTTTTGTGTGACTGTTTTTGGAGACTGTTGTGCTTATTTTCTTTATCTTTCAAATTGAAAGTTTAGTGACTTTTTTTTGTCCTCTTTTAATCATGGTTGGAATTAGTATTAAAAAAAGAAAAAAAAAAATCAGAAACGCATGAAAAGTTTAGATTTGAAATATATTACTGTTTTTTGGCTAAGCACAAAAAAACATGCAGTCAAAATATGCATGAAAACTGTGCACTTTCTTGTCTATTTTGTTCTATTTTCAAAACAAAAACATAACCTAATGGACATTTTGAACATCTAAATTATCATTGCAGCCGTTATCATAAGCCTAATTATGATAATAATAAGTTCCATTATCATAAGCCTAATTATGATAACGGAACAAAATCATGATTGTATGTCCTTATATTAAATACTGTGTCTAATTAAATTATTCAAATGATATCAATTAACTTTCTAGTGCTTAAAGTACGACCTGAATGTGAAACCAATTATACTTAATTTGCCATTTTTTTTTAAGAAATAATTTTTTTTTCTACTTTTGTGATACTTTTAACATAAACTATACAACCCATTAGCATTGCCTAATTTCTTAAACTTCAATATGAATTTGGTTTTATTTTTATGATAATTTAAAATTTTACTTTTATAATTCAAAATGGTTTGAAATAATTAAAATACTACTCGCAAAGTTGTTTCTCATTTTTCTTAAAAATTATTTTAATTTTTTTAATTACAGCATTATAACAAAAACAGTTAACTTTTTACTTGAAATTTTTAAAAAAGTACAAAAAAGTCATTAAAACTGCATTTTTAGTTAAAAAAAAAAAAAAAAAAAAAAAAAAAAAAACTCTACCCTTATCTCTTGATGAGTAATCAATAACTCAATTGCTCCAACAATAGAATTAAGGAAAAATCTTTTACAAGTTCCGTAGTTTCACTTGACCTGTGTCAATGAAAAAAAAAAAAAAAAAAAAAAAAAAAAAAAAGAATTTAATTTCCCGGTTTGCAGGAAAAGAACAAAGTAATTTTTTAGTTTGTTTTTACTCTATTATTTACCCAAGAATGGGGTAAATTGAATCCGTGGGTTATTTCTGAGCAAACTGTCGCATTCAGCTTTTCTTAAATGTAATTTTGTGTGGTCTTGTAAGTAACAATTCTTTTTGCTCTTAATTTTATTTTTTAAAGATCTCAGATTAATCAAGATCCTTGTTTTTATTCCTTGGAGAAAACAATATTTAAAGAATTATTCGATGAACAATGATATATATATATAAAGTATATTTTATAAAGAACAAAGCAGATTACATTTTCTATAAATGGATTTATAAATATTTTTAAACGTGTAATAGATGTTATTATTTGACGGTAGATTTTAAAATGAAGAAGTATTAATAAAGAAGAAAGGTTAATAATTTATATACATACATACATACAAATAATTAAAATTTACTTATAAATATTTTAAAGCATCTTTTAGCTTTGTTCTATGATAAGATATTTTTAAAAGTCTTATGAATTTTCCATTTTTAAAATTGATTAAAATATAAAGATTATTGAGGAATGTGTTTAATAAATGTTTATTTAATTTTTATTTAATGATAAATAAATTTTAATGGTAAAAATTAAGTAAAATAAAATAAAATAAATATAAATAAATAATCGAAACAAATGATTTATTTTTCTGTTTAAAAAAATAAACTCGCCTAATCTGAAACCTTCTCTACAACTTTAGACAATTTCACAATTTTGTTTTAGAAAATAAAATATGTGCCATGTATAATAAGTTGTAGATAATTTATTATTAATTTAATTTAATTTAATCCATCAAGCATTTAAGTGTCTATAAAAATATTTTATAAAGTTATTGTTATTATTATTATTATTATTATTAAATTGAGTTTTGCGTTTTTTATTAATTCACCGAGTATTATGTATTATTGTATATAGTATTACGTTTTTCATGTCACATTTTTAAAGTAATTCTATGTTTGTACCTCCATAGTTAAGAAACATATCTATCCTTTTATATTTTAGACAAAGGGAATCTTGTAATAAAATAGCAAATTCTATGAAAATGAATTTATTATTCTGATACGGATAATTACGAGATTTCAAATTAATGTCACCCTTTAAGCAGTTTATTTTAAGTTAATGTATTTATTTATTTATTTTTATTTTTTACCTATAAAATGTCCGACAAAAATCGCCTCTCCCCTTCCTATCTCAGAAATGCGTCGCAATTTTGAAAAATAGCAAAACACATGTTCAATGAATTCAAGACGAACCTCTTTTTGGTGAAAATAATTTGATCCAGGAAGAGGGGGGTGGGGTAAGGGCCACTAGGGAGGGCAATTTTAAAACTTTTAATCGGAAAATATGTCTTGTGATACATCCATGGAAATGTATCTTTAATAAGATAAATTTGATATAAATAGTTTTGTCTTGCGATAATTATTAAAGGAGACACATGGGTTTTTAGAGTTTTGAAATGCGAGTTTTATAGTTGTTTATCTCCTAATATTTATCTCAGGACAAAACTACTCATATCAAATTCACTGTCTTAGACAGACGTTTCCAGGGATGTATAACTAGACATACTTTCGTATATGAAATCTTAAAGTTGACCATCCCTAGCGGGAGCCTATCCACCTCTCCTTCCCTGGCGCAAAATTTTTTCACCAAAGAGATCCCCTCAAATTCAATAAAAATATATTTCGACATTTTTCAAACTTCTGATGCATTTCTAAGATAGAAGGGGCCGTGGGACCTTTTTCGAGTTTTGAAATGTGAATTTTATACCCATGTTTCTCCTTTAATAATGATTGCAGGACAAAACTGTTAAATCAAGTTCATTGTCTTGAAGAGAAGTTTACAGGGATGTATCACAAGACATACCTGCCATTGGAAATTTTAAAGTTGCCCTTCTTAGCGGCCTCACTAGCCCCTTCCCCCGAGCCAAAAATATTTTCGTCAAAAGAGGTCCCTCTCAAATTCATTAACCATGTGTTTCACCATTTTTCACAATTCTCACGCATTTTCGAGATCGAAGGCGTTGTGGGACTTTTGGCAGGTCCTGCATAAACCGAGGGCAGTTTACATTACAAGAATTTTTAATATCATGCATTTTTCTTCTCGTAATCATAATCTTATCTCTTATGTTTCCGATTTTTAATAAATATTTTAACATTTTAATGTTTGTTGTATTCTCGTTTTAAGTTTATCTTAACAAATTAAATGTTTAAAGGTATGTAAAGGCTTACGTAATAGAAATTATGAATTAAAAGATTTACAAAATTACGTAGGAGAGAGGTAATTTTAGTTACTGCGAACAATTTCTCAAAAAATGTCTGCCAAGCGATGTATAATCCAGTCCAATGGAAGCTCACTCAACTAGTGCCACTTACTTGTTCTATGGTATCATATATCCATATGTAAAAACAATGACTTGTAACATGTCAAGTGTAACATCAGTCATTGGTGACTGACACTGAATTTTCCGCTCAGGCTATGTCAGTCACCGGTGACTGTCATTAAACTTTCTGTTCAGGACATGTAAGTCCCCGGTGAGCGACACTAAACTTTTAGTTCAGACTGCGGACAGTCGCTGGTGTCTGACAAAGTGCGATATAGAACTTAAAAAAAAAAATGTGTAGCATTGTTTTAAGTAGTATTACTTACAATTTACTTAACACTTATTTTCTAACCAGCGCACGTGGCTTTTGTAGGAATTTCCTTATAAATTCGCGTGGCACTCAACGTGTTGATTATATGATAAAATGCATTATACTGTTTAACGTTTGCAATATTTCTTATAACAAGCTTTTACTTTAATCTGCATATAACTAGAAAATTTTATACATTAAATAAAAGTGAAAAATAAAATAAAAGCATACGAAATTTAATCTCAGATTATCATTTAGACATTTACTTAAAATCTTTATCGTATAACCTTAAAATGTTTAAAACATCCGTAAAATAAATAAATAAAAATGAAACTATTAGGGTAAAATAATATCAATAAGTAAATAATATCTTTGATTATTTCGTTTAATTATTGGGGGGGGGGGGGGGGGAAGACGCATTTTCGATAGTTTAGTTTCTAAACTTCTGTATAAAATATTGTAAGAACTTTCCAACTTTTTTCCTAAGTTAGCTACATGTTATGAAATTCGTAAATTCCAAATTCAACATATTATAGTTCAGTTTTCAACTTAAAGACTGAATTTGCCCTAAATTATCTTTTAAATATATATGGTAACTATTTAACATTTTCTTTTGCTCGAATAAAGAGAAAAAGGTTTAAAATATAATTTATTTTCTATTATCATGTTTAAAAAAAGAGATATTAAAGAATAAATACTTAAAATGTTCATGATATGTGTGTAACATTCTAGTATTAGTGTTGTAGTACTTAAAAATATTCATGTTATCCTAAGCGTAAAATTTTAGTAAAATTACTTTTATATGTTTTATATTAATTTCAGGACTTCCAAAAAATTATAAATGTTGCATTATTTCTTTATTTAATACGGAGTTTAATCAGGGAAAATTCTGAATTTAAATTTAATATCGAAATGATTCATTTTAAATAGAAATTGCGAAATTTTCTTGTATTTCCAACTACTTCTAAATATTGAACCTACTGACCTATGTAAAGCCTTATCTGAGTTAACTCCCTTAGTAAGAGAAATGGTTTTCGCCCTTCAGCCATTAACTTGGCATTTTTATTTTGGGGAGTCCATTTTAGAGACTCTATCAGCCACCTCCCAGCAGAATGGTCCTGGAGAGAAAATGACCGTTCAACCTAGCCATCATTTTTCTAACTCTCTGAACTTTTTAAGAAACATTTTTTACAACTTCTTCCTTTTTATCTTGTTGATACTTTCTTCTGATTCTTTTTCTTCTTCTTCTTCTTGCTTTCTGTTCTTTGCCCGTAGAACGAAGATGGGAAGGTCCTAAGTGATCAAGAAAACGATTTGGTTGAGACGTGCCCATGATATGGTCGATTGCAAGATTGTTGTAGGGTTCCCTAGAGTAACATAGGAACCTTGAAGAATATTAGTATTTTTCTTAGAATTTTCTTTTTTGGGGGGGTGAAAAACATTTTTCTTGCTTCTATCGTATATATCTTCAAGAAATATTTTTGTAGATATTTGATTTCATTTTCCGTGATGCTTATTTTTTACTTTAAGCAATACCATTTAATATTTTTATCTTGTACACATTAAAATCTGTAGAAACACAAGTAACCTTTAAAAAGTATATAGAAAAGTATATTAAAAAGTTCAGCATATTTCAATTGCAATTTCTTATGCTGATAAATTTTATGAAATCCTTGCCAGGCGGCTTTCGATTACTATTTATGCAACATTGATTCAATTATGAATATTTTTTTCAAAATGCAGTTTAAAGAATATGTTTTGCTTTTGTGTTTATTGTAGAACATAAATTTGTCTATCGAAAATAAAATCGAAAGATTCCTCGAAACATAATTATCATAAATATCATTAAGTCTGAAATTTTGATATGCTAATATAAAAAAAAAAACATTTCACAAACCTATGAAAAACTCTTTTTTTCTGTTATTAGAAAATATTAATATTTAGAAATAATACGTATTTTACAAAGGCAGTCCATAGTAACATTTTTAAATTTTTATCCAACTTGCCGCGAAGCAATATAAAAATTTTAATCTCGCATAATATTTAAATTTTGTCCTTTTCATACACGAAATAAATTTACTACTAATAATGTAAAATTTAGATACTTTACAGAATAACCTAAAAAAAGAAAAAAAAATCAGATGGCGAAATTTAAAACCGTAACCTCACTGATTTAATAATTTTAAAAATATTAGCCTTTAATTACTTCAAAAACGAATTTGTGAGTTATTTAAATTAGACAAAAGAGGTTTATTTTATTTTATTTCAACTTTATACCACATAATTTAAATAGTTAAACAAATTTTTAACGTCATTGAATCAACCTACTTCAATACTTTTATAAAATTAAAAATCTTATAAAACAATCGAAAAATAATTTCCAGTTTAGGGAAGAAGTAAATTTTATAAAAAAAATGATTAAGGAAATAAATAAATAAAATAATAATAATAAAAAGCTATAACACGATGAAGGAAGCTAAACGTTTTGTACAGAAATAATTAAAGACTATTCTTTCATCAGGCGGAAACTGTTTAAAGGTACTTTATGTCAGAAAGTAATTATTTTTTTGAAGTAACGCTATTTTCATTTGAAAAATAAAGCATCCTGCTTTTTTTTTTTTTTTTTATGTTAATTTTGTGAATATATTCTTGTCCTCTTATACTTAAATATGGTTGTAAGTGCATTCACAATACGACAGAAAAAATTTTCTATCGAATATAAGTTCACAAAACGAAATACAATTTTACTCTCTAATCTTCAAATCTTAAACTCTGTTAGTTTGTATCCGTTTAAAAAGTATATAAGTGCACAAAAGAAAAAATATATATATAGCAAGTGTAGTAATCCACTTTTAAAAAGTAATCTTTCTCGTTTCTATTTTCTTTCTTCGGAAATTTTACTTTTTTTTTTTTTTTTGGTGTGTGTGTGTATGTGCGCGCGCGTGTACATATAATAAATTTTCCCATTCTAATCAGATTTACTAAAATTTAAGAAATAAACTACAAAAATTTATGAAACATACATATATATCCTTCAGACTATTAACAATAATTTGTATTAGTCCATCATTCAGTTTAATTAATTTTTAGAAACATGTAATAATCTTTTATAAATTTATAAATTAAAAAAAAAATTAACCAAGTTAATTATTATGCTAAGTGATTGCTAAAACATCATAATGTGATATAATAAAACTGTAAAATGAAACAACGTTTGTTTAATGTATATTTATTTTATTTATTTTGTTTTTCTTCTCCTATGAGTACCTTTTATTAGATGATTTAAATTAAATATGATCATATGATTAATTAACCTTACTCCAATCGATACACCATATTTTAACACACCGAAACACACACATATATAAAGAAATAGTAACAAATGAGTGTTTGTGAAATATTTTAATAAATGTTTCTCAAATATAAAAAAAAAAAAAATAAATAAATAAAAAAGCTAAGAAAGTTTATAAATGCTGATCGAAAGTAATAATTTCTATTAAAATTTAATAATAAATATGGAAATTATTTATTTATTTACTTTTATCAATTTGCTTCAACTTTATACTTCCACAGAGAATAGTTAAAAATAACACTAATACTTACATTCAATGAAATCCATCAAGCTGCGTTAAAAAATAAAATAAATAAAAATATTCAATTTTGCAATTTTAAACTACAAGGGTTTTGAAAAATTAATAAATCTTTATGTGTATAGTCTTTTTTAAATTTGTAAGTACGAAATAAGAAAATATGAATATCCAATATATTCATATCCATAAAATGGAGATTCTCTCTATGGTTTCAAAAATAAATAAATGAATATGAATGTTGATTTTCCATTGGTTTATTCAACATTTGATTGATCTATAATTTGAAATAGCATTTAAAAATTATCGTCTGTCTGTCTTCCCGACTGTTTAGAATAGGCTTTTACATGATTGCATAAAAAGAAACTTAGAACGGTTTCCTAATTAAAAAAAAAAAAAAAAAAAAAGAAGAAGAAGAGGATTAATAGAAAATATTTATGATCAGCACTTAATCAGGTGATCCTAATCAGCGTATAGGTGGTATAATCAGTGATTCTACTCAGCATTTAGGTGCACAGGCATATGTAGAAATGACACACATATATTTTATTTTTTATTAATCAGTTAAATATTTTAATTAAAATGTTTTAGTAATTAGTTCTAATACAATAATGTGAACAACTTTTGTTTCTTTATTAAATTTTAAAAAATGAATTTTCAATATAAGTGCTTGTTAAGGATCTCAATGGACTCTTTCCACCTGACGTCAGAGGTCACATGATAGAGGAAAAACAAATAGCAGACG
Organism: Salticus scenicus; assembly: GCA_963930645.1. Classification (NCBI taxonomy): domain Eukaryota; kingdom Metazoa; phylum Arthropoda; class Arachnida; order Araneae; family Salticidae; genus Salticus; species Salticus scenicus. The sequence continues at coordinate 135,794,845 of OZ005650.1, read as the reverse complement.
AAGTCTTGTTTATCTAGAGCGATTGCTGAAATAACATATTTTTATTCTTATTTTTGATCAATCGTATTTAATCTGTGTTATTTTTTATACATCATCATTTTTAATCAATTTTATATCATTATTCATCATCTTTTGTTTGCTGTATACATTTACAATCATCATTTAGTTTATACCTGTTATTGATGTTCATGAAGACATGTTTAAATACTCTGATTTTTGGTACTTAAATCAGTGACAGTGCAATATCGTACTACGTAAATCCATTTAGACCAGTAATTAAGTTAATTAACTTGTTGTAACACCTTTATGCAATTAAATTAAATGAAAACATTTTAAAATGTCAATTTATAATCCGTAAACATTCCACAAGAAGCTATTATTTATTGCTAGATCAGTTAATGTTACAGTTACACTACAATATACAAAAATTGATTCTTGTAGGTAAAAATAAATAAACCTATAAAATGTTTTTTTTAAATTATTAAATTTGCAAATACAATTATTCTACTGTTTACAAATGCACAATATTACTTTTATTTTATTTTATATTAAATATTAAAATTTTTGTTCTTAAGAACAATATTTAATTGAATTCGATTCTCAGAATTCGATTATTCGTTTTCCTCTATCACGTGATTGAGCAGACGACGGTGGGAAGAGCCCATTGATAAATCTCTAAAAAGTTGCGTGTAAATTAAAAAGCTATTATTTCAGTATATCGAAACTAAGACAAAAAATTACAAACTCAATAATGACTTTAAATTCATTCAGTTTGAATGGTAACATACTTTTTAAAATTTTGTTTTTTCTAAGAAAGGGTAAAGAACACTTTTCTTTCTCTCAAATTAAAGCTTCATTTGTTTGTTTGTTACGTTAGTTTATTTAAATGATACAAAATAATAATAAAAAAAAAAAATCGTCCCCAACAAAAATAATAATATAAATAATAGTTGTTATTATAAAATTATAATTTCAAACTTATCCAATTTACATTGTAACAAGCTTAATTTTCAATTTATTGCTTTCTTCTATATGTATATATAGAGAAAGTATTGGATTCGGGAAATTTTTGAACTCCAGTTTACGATGGATTTACACGGTTTGGGATGTAATGAACACGATTTGATTGTTTTTAGAAAATGTCTGTCAGTCTATCAATCTGTCTGTCTGCCTGTCTGTGTGTACCACAAATTTTGTGGACGCTGTATATCACCAACCATTGAACGAAATTTAATCAAACTTGGTATTTAGTTGGCCCCTGACATAAACTGGTGCTGATTAGATTTGGGGATCAATCTCTCAAAAGTTGGCGTTGTCATCGCATTTTTTCTAAATTTTTAACATGGCAAGGACAAAGTTTAGTATAAATGCACATAATGAGAGTTATTTTAAACGTTTGACTATAAAATTAATATGAATTATTGATAATAGTAGTAGTTGACAAGGAAAAAAGTTTTGTGGATGTGGGAACAATGCTTCCGCCCCTGGGGGGGGGGGAGGAGTAAATTTTCAATATGTGTATCATACGATCTCGTCAATACCTTTAAAACGAATGGTTGAACTATAGATCTGTGATAATTTAAAAGAAAGTTATCGATTTTTTTTATCTTTTAACGAAAAAAAAAAAAAAAAACCTTAGAAAAAAAAATCGCATTTCTTCTGATAATTGCAAAAAATTGACTTTCTTTCGGTATTTAGTGATATTTATAACTCTGTCAGATAAAAATCGTCAGCATTTATGATGGAAAATAATTTAATAATTTAATAAATAATATGTATTGAATGAATTGTGTGTAAAATTATATAGAAGAAAGTCATGTGGTGGCAACATCATACTAGTTTTTCTAAGGGGAAAAAAATAGTTTTTTCTTCTCTCTCAACAAATTTACCTTTCCTTTTTATTTTGTTAATGACCGATTTAAATGCTAGATTTTTTTATTATTATTATTTATTTATTTAAATTTAAATAAGCTTCATTTTTTTAATTTAATTTTTCTAAGAAAAAATAATTAATTTTCTTATCTCCCAGCAAATTAGCCCAATTTTCTACCCGGATGAACCGTTTTCACGTTGCTTTAAATCTCACAAAAACTATTAAGGCCCTTCTGGAACAAGTAAACTCGTGTTAAATCCTTTGATTTAGCAATGTAAGGAGCAGAAAAATGAAGCATTTACCAGCGTTGAAAGTACTCTTGTACAAGGAAACGAGTCGGAAAATTTACGATAAGTGCCTCTTCCTGTCTTAAGATACGGGAGGGGAGAGTATGAAACTTTCTCACTCAGGCGACATTCGATACACTCTAGACCGTTGATGGGTATTGTACATTGTCTAAATTTGCTAAAGAAAGCTGGGAAAAACACAATTACCAGTACACATATTCTATATCTTTCTACACCCAAAAGTTAGAGATTACATAGAAAAATATATTAATATTGTATTCTATTAACAAAAGATAGCTTTCAGGTTAGAGATGAAATTTCATCTTAATAAATAACTTACAGTTAAAGGGCGATATTTCACACTCCTTCTATTCATAAGTAGGAGTTATAGCTATACTATTTTTAACAATTTTTCGGCTAGGTTTAAACATGAGATTATGTCGTTTTCTCTCCTTTTTCGTTAAATGCTCATTTAATGAAAAGTAAAATTAAGTTAAAAATATTTTGACATTTATTTATTTGTTGGTTATGTTTTCGATAAGGGTCATTTTCAAATTTTGTTTCATATTTTTCCTAACAGAGGGAAAAGAAAAATCAAACAAAAATTAATATTAAAAGTTTAATTTAAGCTGTACATTAAATATAAAAGACTATATTTAATGTTTCTAGCATTAAATATTTATTTTTATTTTTTATTTTTAACTAATATATATATATTTTTTAATATTTAAAATATGATTCTAAGCAAAGATCTCTTTTATTTTTAAGCAATCGAACATCTTTTCTTTATAATCAAACTTGAATTTTTAAACTAAAAAAAAGAAAAAAAAAAAAAACAGAGTATTAAGTATGAATAATTTGGAAATTACATGCATGATTAAAATATATGCACATATTAATATATATATATAGATAGAATGCGAAAACTAAACAGATGATCAAATTGCCTCGATAATCCACAAAAGCCTAAATAGATTATAAAACAGCTATAATAAAAATAACTATTGTTATTTAAAAAACAAGATATGAATAATTTGACCAGTATAAACTTAATATAGATATGAAAACAAAAATAACACTTTACTTTAATATAATTCCATTATATATACACATTTGGTAGCAAAATTATTTGAGTGCTAGCAATATTTCTTATATAAAAAAAGAATACTTAATACTGTTTTGTTAAATAAATCCTTGTCGAATCATATTCTTAGACTCACTAAGAACATGATTCGACAAGGATTATTTAACAAAACAGCATTAAATGCGCTTTTTTTTTTTTTTTTTTTTTAACATAGGAATATATATATATATATATATATATAGAGAGAGAGAGAGTAAATAATATTTAAATATAAAACTGCTAAATGTATCTTTTTAATGCTAAAAATTATGGTAAGAGATTTGACTCATAAGTGAGAGACAAAAAAATTGTACAGTCGGCAGCAAAAGTATCCGAGCACTAACAAAAATTCCTATATAAAAAAAGCACACTTAATACTGCTTTGTTAAATAAATTCTTTTCTAATCATGTTCTTAGACTAACTAAGAACAGGATTCGATAAGGGTTTATTTAACAAAACTGTATTAAGTATACTTTTTTTACATAGGAATTTTTGCTAGTGCTGTGACACTTTTGCTTCCAACTGTAAACAAATTTTTAAAACAACGTATAACATTAAGTTTTATTACGCTTAATCGAGCTGATGTTATGAGGAAAACAAATACTAATGGAATTTTTTCCTCTAAGTACATATTTTAATTTTAATGTTGTCTATTTTGTAAATATTTTCAGACATTATTATTATATGCCATATTCGTTTTATACATATTATTTAATTATTTAATTATAAATAAAATGATATATTGTAGGACCTGTATAAATAATATACTTTAGGATTGATAACTATAGAATTATTTATTGATGGTATAATGGAATTTTAAAAATTGACTCTAAATGAATTTCCTTAATTTTTTCAGCAGTAACTCATACGGTAAAGAGATGGTGATGTACAAATTTTGATGAATATACTTTTAATAATGTTATAATTCGTATATTTCAAAATGTTCCTGGTGCAAGCTGTTTCAACATACTCTTCAATAATAATCATTTCAAGCACAAAAATAGAGATACTAAGGAAAGGCGGCCTAAAATAATCCTCTTATAGGAAACACTCGTGTAAAACAATATAACTATTTAAATAAAAATTTGGCCCTTTGCTAGTGTGTTTATTTTTCATTATAAACATACTTTAATAGTTTTTAAAACTAAATAATAAAAAAACAGATTTTTGTAAAAGGGTCTAAAGGGTAATTTTACTCTCAGTAATGGGCAAAATGATCCTTCATTAAAATTATTTGTAAATTGCTTTTTATCTGCAAAATAAAGAATCTAAAAGTAATTATGACAATACATAATAAAATAAAATAAGTTTTACAATCAAATAGCATATATAATTTATTTTATGAAAATAAAGAATAAAAGTAAATAAATAAAGTGTCTCAAATAACTTAAAAAAAAAAAAAAAAAAAAAAAAAAAGTAAGAAAGAAAGAAAGTGGAATATTTGAAAAATATTATTCAAAAATAATAGATATAATAACAGACCACCAATAAAGTCAAAAATAAATTAAATAATGAATATTTCTGCCAGATCCGATCCAAGTAATGGATTCATAACGATCCACATAATGGATCCAAAACTTATAACATAATGGATCATTTTACCGGAGAAAATGGCCATCCATTTTAGGTCATGTTACTGGACGACGCCGAGAAACATAATAAAATTAGCAAGTGTAATATACACCTAAAAACATGTTTTGTTGAGTAAACCAAGTTATATTTTTATACATGAAAGATTGTGTATCTAAATAAATAGGAAAGTTAATGCTTAACCTATAACAGATTTTATAAAACCCACTTTTTCAAAGAATTCTATTCAGACGCGTAAAACTGCAATCCCTTGAATACCGCCACTGCTTCTTCTTGACATGGTACAACTAGTTTATATATTACCCGGTATATAGCACTACCTCTTTTGAAGTAAACATATGTTGATCGTTTTGCACACTAGGACCATTTTAGGCTACCTTCCCCTACGAATATTTGTCATACCGTGTTGGAATTTATTTAAAAACGGATTAATTGATTTTTAAGCATATTTTGCACTAAAATGCAATTCAAAATATACGATAACTCAACGTTTTATAATTTAATGACCTCTTTTTAGTAATATATTCTTTTTCATGCGGCATCTGGGATTTTTTTTTATAAAATTAATAATAATGAATTGCGCATGAAGTATTTTAAACTCGTGTAAAGATGAAATTTTTAATTATGAAAAAGCAGGATTTTGTGAATGAAATAACTGTAAATATCTAATAACCAAGGCTCGTAAAATACGGTCGCCTGCTTGCCATTGCTGACCAATATAATTTTAAGTGGCGACTATGTTTTCAACTTTAAAGAAACTCAATATATACTGAGAAAAAATTCTGTAACTGACATCTAGAATCTAAATTGTGGCTCTAGGAAAAATAGTTCCATGTCATCTTTATAAATTCTAGTCCCCTTTGAAAGCGAGTTCTAGAAACCCCTATTATAATTTTAGAGCGCTTGCCTATATTCTCGAGGACGAAGTTATTTAAAAATCTCTACAAATAAATGTGAATACAAGATGTGGGTTTCAGCATTTATAATCTTGATTTATTACACAGTTCTAAAAAATTAAGCGAGAATTTTTCGCATTGCAAAAGATTCAGAATATTCAGAATATTGTTTTACCGTCTACAAATTTGTAGACTAGAAATTCTTGATCATTTCGTCTATTCAGTTTATTTGCGACCCTTATGCGCATAGCTCGGAAATCTATATTCTAGTTATGAGATTTATAAAATGACCGCTTATTCATTCTAGATGAATATATTTTTTCCCCGTGTATATATATATATATATATATATATATATATATATATATATATATATATATGCATATTAATATTTTGTGAAAAATTTCGTCTCAGAATCGCGCTCCGATTTGACTCTCGATTTAGGTTAACTCTGATTCCCGCTCTTCTGACCCCGCTTTGATACACTGTGTTGAATCAATAGACAATTAGGGGATTTGCACCTCTTTTCTCTATGCATGTTTCATTCTTCGGTGTTAAATTAGTGCACCGTTTTAAGTAGATGGTTTACACTGCTCGTTTGCGCTTGCACTGCGGCCTGGGGCTGAATATTTAAGCTAGTATAATGATAAATCAATGCCTATAATGTATCGGCTTAGTGAAAATAATAAACTTGCTCTCATGATGTTAAATTCAAACAGGCTGTTCCTGATGTATTATTACTCTAGTCCAATAAATATTTGGATTTTAAGCATAGAATTTTAATTTCTATGTTCAAGTGAATTTCGAAATTGAAAAAAAAAAAGTTCCCAGAATTTTTTTGCTGGTGACCAGTTTTTTTTTTTTTTTTTTTCAAATTGCTAGAGCCCTGCTAATAATCATATATTGAAGCTATTTTAGATATAAATAAAAGATGTAATAGCACTTACAGTTCACGTTTCAGAATTATACGTGTATGCTGAAAATGAAAAATGTAACTTCTGATACATTTTGAGAAATTAGAAAATTTACTGTGCTTTTAAGAAATGGGTGATGTACGAAAAATTGTAGATTTTTGGTAAATGTCTAAATTTACTAAAAGAAAACCAAATGAAATAATTAAAATATAAATTGCGCTCAGTAACATTGTTTTGCTTTTTGAATTTAAAAAAAAGTGTCCGTTTTTTACTCACTACTTTAATTTTTAAGTCTCACGCATCGTATGACACTTTTAAGACTTTATAAGACTTTTTGACCTTTTCCGCTTTCTTATAGTTTCAATTAATGTTATAGAAAAATGTCCATAAATATTTAAATGTATAACAAGTAAAAAATATCTAGCTTAGATTTAGAAATAAAAACTGAAAAGAATTTATTTTTTGTTTTTATAATTTTAATTTTAAAAACAATATAACTTGTATTTATTTGTTTATTCATTTACTTATTTATTTTTGATCAAAAATAATTTTTAATGTAATAACACGTTTTTATATTTTAAACATTCCTATCTTTAAAAATAAATACAAATCTCTAAGGATTTGTTCGTTCCCTCAAAAACTTTTGTCGCTCTCTCTGCAACAAACAAAAAATATCCTTAACTATTAAAATTACCTTTATCCAGTGTGGACGTTCAGTATTTGTATCCATGATTACTCGAAACTTTAAATTACTTAAAAGATGTTGTTACTATTTTTATCTTTTAATTATGTTTTACTTGATTAAAATATTTTTGGATGCCAGAATAAAGAGTAAAAAAAAAAAAAAAAAAAATCTAAATTAAAAATAAAATGTCTAATACAAATATTGAACTGAAAGAACTGAAAAATTAGTTAACAAAGGAAGACTCTGCTCAATTCACTATCATCATAAATTTGTATTACAAGGCATATTATATTCATGTTAGAGCTACGAATTCGGCGTATCGCTTGGTTCGGCCGCTGACTGATAACAACACTTAATATGCTACGCTCTCCAAGCTTCTATACGTTTACTTACACAAATTTTCAGACTAACTGTAAAACGTTGAATTGCATTTTTTATCCCATACATCTCCATACTATTTCAAAGCTATTATCATCATAATTCCCACACGTTTATTCAAACCAAGCCCTATTCTCATATGTTAAAAATATCTTAAATTTGAATAATTTAGGAAATTATCAAAATAGAATGCTCGAATTCAACGATAGTCATGTTCGTATCTTGAACGATATTTTAAATTTTGTTAGAGACCTTTCTGTTCAAAATTATCTTCATAATGCATGCTTAAGAAACATTTTCCCTATTTCTCTATATTAAAAAAATCTTAAATTTCCAATAATGTACAAAGTTTTCAAATTAGAATGTTGAAAATCAACGGGGCTCTTGCCACTATCATAAGTAAGGTTTTAAAACTGGTCTGATTTTGTTACGATCATTCATTCATGAGATTATGTGTACACAGACTGACTAATTAAGTAACGTAAAAACTAACGAATGTCTAACCTGCGAACGGATACCACATCAAATTTGTGACTCCCCACACCTTAAAACGTGTAAAAACATAAAATAAATGGGACCTAAACAGACTAATAAAACAACAGACTAACTAAATCACTAAAGTACAGATAAACATCTTATCAATTTTATATAGCTATACATTTTTTTTTCTTTTTTATTCCTCAAAAATTAAAACATGTAGAAAAGTCAAATAACCGTAGTCAAAAATTTTTACAAGTACCAAATTTCTTATCTATATGCATAGGAACTAAAAATAGCTAAAAGAAATCATAAAAATACGTTGCTAGAATTAGATTCAAAACGAGAAAATTATATATTTATTATTTCCAGTTATCTGGACTCCCACATGTAAAATATTTTTTTAACAAACGCTGTAAAACACCTCAAAATCATATGGAGGTGTGTACTTTAGTTTTCCAATTTCTAGTTTATTTGGTGCATTATTAGAATGACCGCAAAAACCTCTTTTCCAATCTTATTTCAAAACATTCTCCATCTTTTATCCAAATGTTCAAAAGGCAGTTGAAATACCTGAAATGTCTTTTCCGGACACAGTTTAAGTATCGCCACTTTATTTTTTATAGATCGCCGATATCCATTATTTACTTTGCTCTCAGAATTTTTCTTGTGAAAGAGCATCTAAAATAGCAATTTAAGTAAAAGTGAACATTTTTCCATATGTCAGAAAATCATTCTATATATTTTCTCAATGCTCTTGACATTACTCATTCTATTAGAAAATACAATAATTTTTAATTAAAGCTTTGTATTTATTTTTATCATGTCATAAAAATTAATCTATTTGTTGAGATAATCTTACGTCTTGCGTTAAAAAATATAAAACAAAACTGATATTAAAATAATAAAATTATATGAATATGTGTAAATTAAATGGAAAAAATGCATAAAAGTTAAGTTATAACAGAGAACTTACGTAGAAAAGATGTTTCATTTCCACGAATCTTTAAAATTAGTAAAAACAACTAAGCCATAAGAATTATTTTCAAGAATCGCAATGAATCAATATATTATGAATTTGTTTCAAAGCAAAAAATAACCCAAAGCTTCCTGTATTTCTACTTTTTTCTTTTTTAATATAACCGCGGAAATTCCATTTTTGCTGATGTTTCAAAATATTCCCTAATATAAATGTTCTACTTACTGTTGATCTATCCCATTTCTCTTTCGAGTCCAAATTAAGGTAGACCCTCTTTGAATTCTTATATATCGTAAAAGCCAAATTTTATTTATTTTATTTTATTTTCTTCTTTTTTCTTGTTCAATCTTCTTACATACAGCTTTTTTTTTTTTTTTTTTTTTTTTTTTTTTTTTTTTAACTTTATAAATACTTTGATGTCTAGAAAATCGTTTCTAGACCATAGCCTCCTAAACAGATGCCTTTCACATGGCTCCGAAACTTGGCAACAGTTCAAGTGGTAGACAGCGCCACCTGGTACAGATTGCGCGACTTTTTTATTCAAATGTCACCAATAATTTTAAGAAGTGACGTATGATATATATAATCGACGTTTCTTCAATTCTATTCGCCTTTTATGTATATCAGATTCCACTTTTAAAAAATGTTGGTGGCTGTTGAATAAAAAAGTCGCGCAATCTGTACCAGGTGGCGCTGTCTACCACTTGAACGGTTGCCATGTTTACGAGTCACGCAGAAGGTATCTAGTTTAGGAGGTTATGTCTAGACATAATGAAGCTAAATACTGAATAATTTTATTTTTGTAAGAAATATTTATTATATCTATTACAAATTTTTCTACATGTTCATTATTATTAATATATATATATTTCAAAATAGTTTTTCGCTTTTGGCAACAAAATAGCCTATAATTTTTTTACAAATACACAATTCCCCAGACATATAGATGGGAAGCTAAAAATAGCTAAAAGAAATCGTTAAAATAAGTTGGTAGATTTATATTTAAAACGAAAAAAAAAAAAAAAAATCATTATTTCCAGCTATTTGGACTCCCACAGGTAAAATATTCCCTTAATAAACGCTGAAAAACAGCTCCAAAATCATATGGAGCAGTGTACTTTATTTTTCGAATTTTTTGTTTATTTGGAGTATTATTAGAATAACCGCAAAAACCTCTTTTCCAATCTTATTTCAAAACATTCCCCATCCTTTATCCAAAATGTTCAAAAGGCAGTTGAAATACCTGAAATGTCTTTTCCGGACGCAGTTTAAGTACCAGCACTTTATTTTTTTATAGATCGCCAATATCCATTATTTACTTTACTCTCAGAATTTTTCTTGTAAAATATCTCTGTATCAGCATCTAACGTAGCAGTTTAAGTAAAAGTGAAGATTTTTCCCCATGTCAGAAAATCGTTCTATACATTTTTCTTAATGTTATCGATATTACTCATTCTGTTAGAAAATGCAATAATTTTGACGTAAAAGCTTTGTATTTATTTTTATCATGTCATAAAAAATACTAAAATTGTTTAGAAAAACTTACGACTTGCATTAAAAAATATAAAACAAAACCGAATGAATATGTGTAAATTAATGGGAAAAAATGGTAAATGTTAATTTAAAATATGGAAACATACATAGAAAAGGAAATTTATGGGAACTTACACAGTAAAGAAAATGTACCCTTAAAATTAGGTAAAAACAGATTTTTTTTTCAAGACTTTCAATGATTTAATGTATATGCGTAAGATTATAGAATTCTATTAAACCGAAATAACAACCCAAAGGTTTTTTTTTTGTTGTTTATTTGGTAGAATGCAATCGCACTAATTCTATTTTTGCTGATGTTTCAAAATATCTCCTCACACCTAATCTAAATGTTCTACTAACTGTTGAATTACCCGAATTCCATTTCGAGTCCAAATTGAGATGCACCCTCTCCGAATTCTTATAAATCGTAAAGGGGGTATTTCATTATTATTTATTTTTGCTGTTAAAACTTCTTTTGTGAAGTTTTTTTTTTTCTTTTTTATAAGTTCTTTGATGTCTAGAAAATCGTTTCTAGGTATAATAGAATTAAATACTGAACAATTTTCTTTATGTAAAAAATATTTATTATATCTAATAAATATTTTTTTTTACATGTTCTTTTTTATCAAAAATATTTTCTAAATAGAGATTAGCTTTATCGATAAAATAGCTTATATAGTTTTTAGTTTAATAAAACGTTTTTCAATATAAATGTTTATTAATATTTTGTGGGTATATCTAAAATTCAATTGAACTAATTTATTTAAATATGTTTGCCCTCGTAGTACAATTTTGATGATATATATTTAATGTACTTTCACTTGTGTATTTTAATTAAAAGTAGTGGGTTGTGCCCATATTGAAAAAACTTTTTTTCTACAAGATATGCCTTATTTTCGTGAGTATAATTCACAGGTGAATATTTTTTTTACACCAAAAACTTTGAATAACGGGCATTTAGACTTTGAATAAATGAATTTTAGACCGTTCTGATTTACAGATATTACAATAATTACACATAACTTCATTTAAATTTTAAAGTATCCGCCGTGTATGTTTATAAAGGTGAACATACCTGTTTAACATGACTTCTGTTATTCATTTCTACTCCACATACATGCACACAGCACACAGAACGCTACTAATATTATGATCTAATATAAAACTTATAAATGGCGACTGCTATTTCCGTAAACACTGCTTATGGTTTAGTAAATTTGTTTAGCTTTAAACAATGTGACGTTTTAGAGTCTCTTAGTTGTAAATAGCAGAATTAACATATTTGTATGTAAGTGGTACTAAATTAAGAACATTTTCAAAAGGAGAAATTGCGCACGTTCATTTTAACAAAAAGGTATAAGACATGTATTTATTTGTTCAGTGTTGTGCACGAACGCGTTCATTTGAACGCGTTCGTGAGCGTAGCTCAAAATTTTTGAGTTTTGAGTTGAACTTCGCTCGTTTTTTAAATTATGAACTTGAGTTGAGCGTAGTTCGTTTTGTACACGAACTTGAGCGTGAAAAAGCAATTCAAACTCAAACTCATTTTAAATATTTCTGTCTGAAATATAAAAAGGAAAATAGAAGAAGAAAAGGACAGAAAGGAGAATAACTGTGCAAAATGGATTTCGGAAAAAAGGGCACTTGAAAAAAAAGGCACTGGTAAAAAGGGGCCCAGAAAAAAGGGCCCCGGAAAAAAGGGCGCAGGAAAAAAGAATAGTTTTGTAATTTGCAAATCTCAAAAACAACAAACATCAAAAAATGAATTTAAAGAATGATTTTCATAATACACTTTTAGAAATTCCTATCAATTAAATTGATACCACTTTTACTTAGCATATATACATGGGGAAAGGGGAGGCTAGGAGCAGATTGAAAGAGAATAATTGTTTTTAAATCACTATTTTACTGATTTTAATGAAACTTTGTCTGTCGCTTGCTGTTTATTACAAAAATAAAAATACAGTGTCACATATACATTGGAGGCTGAAGTGTGGGGGAGGGGGACAAAGGGAAGTAATTTTTTGTATATCACCTTGTTACCGATTTTAACGATATTCTGTGTAGTATAACTATCACTTATTCTTTACGAAAAGCACAAGACGTATTATATATAGCTTAGGGGGGCAAGAGGGTTGTATAGATGCAAAAAAAAAAAAAAAAGTTTTTTTAAGCAACACTATTATAGATTGAAATAAAACTTTGTGTAAATACCACTTACTGCTTAAGAAAAAATTTAAAAAGTGTTGCACATATCTTGGAGTGTCGAGGGGGGGGGAGGGGGCAGAGAGGCGAAATGTTTGTTTTTATATTACCATGTTAACTGTTTCTCTGGAAATTTGTTTAAATATAATTTAAAGTTTATAAAAATTATAAAAAATGATATATAGTTGAAGGGAGGCAAGGGGGCGAGGGAAGATGGAAAAAAAAATATTTTTAAACCAGCCTATTATTGATTTTTTTTGTTTAAATTTTGAGTATATATTACAAACTAGCAGGCTACGGCCGCTTCACTGGTCACTAAATTTAAATGAAGTTTTAAAAGAATTGAATCACTATTTAATTTTTATATCATATTTTGGGATTTGTAACATAATTAAAAAGTCAAAATAACATAGTATACAAATTAAATAAAATATTTCCTCCGTTTTGCAACAATGCTGTATGGTCTTATGTGAATGCTTCTCTAGAAGGAATCAAGAATTGTTTACAAATTTAATGAATTATGAATGGGAAATAAGTACTTTGTAATTGTTAGTTATATTTCAGTGTTTATGTAAACAGCTTTTGTACATGACGTAATATTAGGAACTAGTTCATCTTGGTGGACTCTGCTAAGTTCTCCGTCATATTCTCGTTCTCACAAGTTTCTATTAGAGGGCATATTACATTCCTTTTAAGAGAAATGAAGATTGATTACTCGGCACTGTCGCAGTATGGTATGAAAGGCTTTACCTACTAGGCTACCCGAACTGCGTTTTGATACATTTACCTTATCTTAATTCATTGTATTGTTTTTTTAGAGCCAGTTTCTTATTTTCGTTTTCATGTAACTCCATGGTGTTAAGAAAATCGAAATCTCGAATAACTTACAAACTTTTCAAAACAGACTACCAACCGTTAGTAAAGTTCTTGATATTTTGAATTGAGAATATGAAATTTAAAACATTCTTCCTTTTTTTTTTCACTCATTATCGCTTTCTTTTTATCTCTCTCTTTCTCCCCCCCCCCCCACAACACACACTCACATCACGACTATGGCACAATAATTTACATTTTTAAAGTAGCTATCTGTCAATGTAGTACTAGTATTCAATATTATTAACAGATTGATGCGTAAACAGAATAGCTTTCTCTCTTAAGTCCGGTTTCCATTTGAGCTCACTGGGCGGCATCTATTCAGAATCCTTTGATGTGGTCACCTCGGCTCAAGCCAGCTCACAACCCTGGAACGGGGTCCCCTGCTGAGATAATTGAGGGGCTGGGGGAGATACCTTTGTCAATTTTGCATGCTTTCCTTTGAGATAACGGCGCAATCTGATAAAAAAGGGCTACAACTGATGACAAGACATTTGGCTCTTTGTGTCGGAAGCGTGATTAATGACGTTTTGAGCGTTGATCTTGAGCCCAAGTCGATACTGGCCTATAGAATTCTTTTCCTTTATTTTTTTTTTTTTTTAGGGAGAAAGGGGATGGAAGAAAGAGATGTAGAGATGACAACACCCCCCAACTGTGCGTTGAGGAGGAGATGCAATTGTGATTACTTCTTCGTTTCTTTCTTATCTGCTAAATAGAATTTCTTATTACAGGCGGCGCGGTGAAACTTGTCTCCTTTCGGTGACTTTGATTTTTAAATGCTTTTTAAAAAAGCTTTTTCCCATTCTTCCTTGTTTGCATTTTGTCTGTGGGTTCCTTGTTCCCTCCTGACAGACAACCTGACATGCAAGTAAACTATTCTATAATTGTAGTCGAGTCTTGTAAAAGACAGGAAGTTCCTATCTGTAGTCTTCGAATTGATTTATTGCTGTCGCTTTGAGAGGCAATAAAAATTGCTTTGCCCTTTCCCTTTTTCCTGTCCCAAAGAAGTGTTGCGACTTGCGAGTAATCTTTTGTCGGTTTTGGTTTTGAACAAGTGTCTTGTGTATAAACAAAACATACGTATTAGGTTAAAATAAAATAAAATGCATTGCTTGAAAAATATATCCCTTTGTTTGCAGATATTTAAGACTTAATAATAATAATGAATAAATATTGTTATTCAAATAAATGAATAAAACAAACAAAAATAAAAAGTGTATTACAGAGATTTTTCTCCTCATAAAGACGTTGAACTAGCTTTAAAATAGCATTTTTTCCTTTTGCAAAATTCTTTTTAGATTATTATTCTTTTTATTATTATTATTATTATTATTTTTAACAAAAATTATTTTAACTATTGTGAGTTTTTTTAATGTAAAAAAAAAAAAAAAAAAAAAAAAAAAAAAAGGCATTAGCTAATGAGTAATTTACATAACAAATTTTATCGTAGAATTTCATGAAACTTGTCTGCCAGAAGTAAAGATAGGTGAAGTGGCGTCTAAATATTACATAATGAGGCGGCAAAGTATGACATAAATGTGCATTATGAGAAATATTTTTATTACAAATAAGTCTGAGCAGTTTAAAAAATATCTTTTATGATGCTGGCATGAGCCTCAATAAATACTAACATTCCATTTTAAAAACTTAGAAAATAATTTAAAGTTTTTCATAACATGTCAAAACATGATACTGTTTCTCATAAATTTGGATTACTGGAATTATTGTACTCGAAAAAGACACAAAATCGCATAAAATACTAAAATAAAATATTGACATCAGTATAATTACACGGTAAATTGACCGAGAGGTTCATCTCTCGAAACTGGTGAACAAGTGCCAGGTTCGATTCCTGGTTATACTTGTCGACCAAGCCATTCGGGATTTTCCATGGTTTTCACCGAAACTTGTATAAACACAGAGAAACTTAAAAATGCCCTCACCTAGAGCATTCCACCCAGCCCATGCATTATGTCGGTCTGAATTCTGAACCCCT
This sequence comes from Salticus scenicus, assembly GCA_963930645.1. Lineage (NCBI taxonomy): Eukaryota > Metazoa > Arthropoda > Arachnida > Araneae > Salticidae > Salticus > Salticus scenicus. The sequence goes on along the minus strand of OZ005650.1, from coordinate 135,779,035 downwards.
ACATTAACACTGTAGTAAATTAGGATAAGGGAAGTTTATAGATTCAAAGATATCATGGAGGAGGATTCTGCTACAATTGCAGCATGTATTCATCCTAAATTTAAGATCACCTGGATTTCAGATCCGGAAAAAAAAAAGGGCAGCTGAGGATCTGCTATGTGAAACAGCAGAAAAGGAAAATTCATTTGTGGAGACACAAGAGAGCAATGTCCTCCCATTTGAGGATGATGATGATGATGACTTCTTTTTTCAAAAAAAGTTATCACAAGAAACTTCTGCTCAAGAGGTGCGGGATTTTTTAAAAGATCCCTGCTACGGGAAAATAACGCCGTTAGCTTTTGGTAATAGTGAAAATTTAAAAAAACTGTTTATTCAATATAATACAAGTTTACCATCAAGTGCTGCTATTCAGTGCTGACGCCGAGGTTTTCGGCACAAGAAGAGTAAATCTGTCAGACGAAAACTTTGAAAAAAATCTTTTATTAAACGTTAATAACAAACACCAATGATGAAATATGGGAGAATGTATACAACTGAAAGATATAATAAAGTATTTTCCTTACACACTTCTTTTTTCCTTTAGAAAGAAATATTCTAATGAAAACCTTATTCTTATGTTTATGTAATAAATGTAATACTAAAAAAAAAAAAAAAAAAAAAAAAAAACTTTAAATTAAATTAAATAAGAAAAGAACATAAAATAAGTTAAATAATAATAATTAATAATTGAATTTGAATACGATATGTACATATATATATATATATATATATATATATATATATATATATATATATATATATATATTATTAATAGTTGAATTTTAAAAAGATTTACAGTTTTCTACCATCAGCATATATAAAGGATAAACAAGCGTGTACAGAAATAAAAATGTGTACACATTATTTGGAAACAGTACTGAAAACGCATTTATTTTTACGAAATTTCTTTTAAAGAAATAAATGTTTTAAAGATTATAGCTTCTAATTTTAAGTATACGAGAAAAAGAAAAAAAAAAAAAAAAAAAAAAAAAGCGCTGTACTTTCTTATTTTACACTCGTATAAACAGACGACTAAACACTGAGATTTTTCTTCCCATGAGCAGCTTATGCACCCTTTGTTTATTTAACAGTTATTTTCTATTTAATAAGTTATTTAATAGTAAATTATATATTACTTAAATTTATTATTAACATTTTAATTATGTTTTGAGTTTCCTTTTGATTTAGTTAAATATTTTTTAACACAATTTAGTGGTCTGTCTTAGGGACCGTGGATGAAATATGATAAATCGTCAAATGGCGGTCCTCAAATAAAAAAATGCCAAAATCTACTTGATTTTGGATTTTTATTTTATTTTTTCACACTTTATATAAAATGCATGTTTATTCCTTTATAGTACGCTAAATAGTAAGCGAAATTTTCTAATGATTTATGCAAGAACTCAAAACTGACATTGCCTGTGGTACAATCAAATAAAGACTAATTAAGTAAAACCATTTACACTATTTAAAAAATATATATATTTCAAAACAAAGGAACCTCTAAATGATGGAATTTGTCTTCTACGTGGATAAACAAACGTATTGGAAATTTGAGAATAAAAAACCACCCAAAAACAGTGGGTCCATAATTCAGAAGTGTCCGTTAAATAAATTTTTACTTACAATTAAATTAATAAGTTATAATTAAGAGTTATAAGTTTAATTAAGCATTAAATTAAGAATGTTCATGGTATTTGGCAATTTTTATAATGTAAATTACCTGTGAAAGTCATAAAGAATAAGACCTATTTAGAAAAGGGATTTAAAAAAAAAAAAATGTACGTAAAAATGAACTTTTAGTGAGCTTCGCTCGTTTTTAAAAATGAACTTGAACTGAACGCGTTCATTTCTTTCAGACATGAGTTTGAGCGCGAGCTAGCTCGTTTTTTACACGATGAACTTGAGTTTGAACTAGTTCGTTTTTTTTGTGAACTTGCACAACACTGTATTTGTTGATGACTACTCAAATTTGCGACGTTAGGGCCGGTTTTCCCAGAAGATGTTACACTAATAACTTTTAATAGAAATTTTATAATAGTTTTCTACCAGTTATCTATGGTTAACTTTATTGGAAAACACTATTAAAAAATAGTATTGATTATACTTAAAAAGAAGCTAAAATTTGGAAATTACGCATTGATGGTGGGTGTTATCATTGTATGGTAAATTTTTGGATATTGAGACTTATCTTTTAATAACCAAATTTTAATTTGAACTTTTATCTTAAAATTTTTAAACCGGGATTTATGATCTAAACTGAATTCTTAACTACTACGAACATCCAATTGCCAACCTGAAAATGTAAAATGGAGGCTATAGAGCTAACCATTTTGTCTTTGGGCCGCCATTAGCTAATTATTGCCCAAATCTATATATATTGCACTGGAAATCTTAATTGACATGAGAAAGTGTATGTTACTGCTATCGGTGATTTTTTTTTTTTTTTTTTTTTTTTTTACAGATAATAGTGCTCTGCGACATCGATCAGTGCTTGTAGAGGCGTTAAAAGAACGGAGGGACAGTCTCGCGAACCTGACTTAAATCTGATGCAGAAATTTTGAGCTTACCTTTGCAGAGTAATAGCAGCATAAAACACTCTTCTCAAAACCTGCATTACTTGCAACAAGGTTTAAACCGAGTATGGTCTCTCATACCAGTTTCATATATACAGCTGATCATGCATTAGTGCTCAGAGAAGACGTATTCCTTTTACTAAATTCTAAATGTTTGTAAAAAAGCTAAAAATATTTATTTTATAATGTTTAAAAAAATACATTTAGGAATTTTATTTTATTTTATTTATTTATTTATTTAGCTTTTAAATTCTTTATTAAGCTCATTAAATCTAATATTCACTACAGTTCACATTGTATAAAAAATATATGGCTAAATTTTGTTGAAATTATGTACAATCTTTCAAAGCTAACCTTAAAATCCTTTGACTCTTAAATCTACAGGCATGTGCATGTATAAAATGTCTTTTCTGTTCAGAAAGAATTACAGTAAAAGAAGCTTTTGCATGTATTTTTTACGTTGAAACTTTTAATAATTTCTGAACTTTCTAATAAAAAACGTAATTTTAGCATTAGCAATATAATTAAAATTTACTTTAAATCAGGCTACAAAATATGTACAACAGTGTGGATGTATTTAGAATCGATTTCTATAGCTATATTTTCTTCATGGAAAAACTTAAAAAAATAAGTGATATGCGTTTTCTTATTATTATAATGCAGTATAAAAAGTTTTTCTTGTACGTTATATCCTTATAAAGATTTCTCTCCGTGGTGGATGAAAATTGTGATGGCATGTCTCCGGACCATCCTTAGGGGTGCGTCCTACACCGTCGCTAGTTATCCATTGCACAGTACTAGTGCGAAGTTAAATTTAACCAACCAACCTTATACAGATAGGAATGCTATGATGGAAATTTATGCAAGAGTTTCTTAGTTTTCTTAAATACATACGTTTCTAAGTTTTACTTAAAAAATATGTTTTTACTAAATTTTATTTTTTTCCCCTGAAAAGATTAAGCAATTTCAGTAATGTATACCAAAGTAATTAAATTATATACAACTTATCTGTTGCAATTTCACGATACAATAAAATCGCCATCTAAAAAATTCTATTTCCATTTCCATTTCCAAACATTCCCATACCTCCTATCAAAATGTTAGAATATCATTTGAAATACTACGAACATTTCGCAACAAAATTTAAGGAGCAGTAATTCGTTTTTTCCGAAAAAGAGCAAGAACGTTTTGCAACATAACTATGTTCACTATTTTTTCCCTTAATACTTTTGCAAATGGTATTTCCTATATTTTTTTCCTTCTGCTTTGAAAAAAAAAAAAAAAATACTTTTGACTAGAACACAGATGTAAGAGAGACGAATATATGCTTGATTTAGTCAATTTCGTCACATAAACCAACAGTCTTAAAGTTCTATGTTTCTTTTCTGGTATATGTTCTGAGTTTTTTTCCTTTCATTCTTTCATTTCATGGATGAAGTGTTTGCTGAACTCATCTTGCTTTTCCTTCCGTATGAGTGTCCAGAAACCTCATTTGATTCTGTTTAACTCGATCAAATTTTCGAAAGTTGGAAAGTTTTTAGGACAATATCTGTGAAATGTTTTATTCATACTTAGTGGTGAAATCATTATAATGAAACATTTTTCAACGGATATAAAAAAGAAAAGTATAAACAAAATGTTTTTTTTTTTTTTTTTTTTAAGGAGATTTTTTAAAATACCTATTTAATTCTGTTTGAAATATTTAAAATTTTGGAAGTTAAAAGGTTTTTAGGATAATCTATACGAAACATTTCTTATACTTAGCTGGGAAATATTTATAATGAAACATTCTTTTACAGATGAAATTGTTCTATCTAAAAGATACAGAGGCTGTTCGCACATTTTTTAGACGATTTTGATGGAGTGTACTGAAGCAATTTCATTCATATTTCGTGTTTTATTTGTTCAGTTTGATAGCCCTTGTTCTTAACTAACATTCTACATCATAATTTGTATGATAATAATGCTTTTTATAATATCGGAAGAGGTATATTTTTCTACTCCTCTTGAACGGTTTTCCAGAGTCCACAAAGCGTTGTAGGTCGGCGTTTGGATAATGTTGATTTTAAGAGTCGAAAAACACAAAAATCCAACAGTGATACATCAGAAGATTTAGCACGAATGTCATTGAAGGGTATGGTTTTAATTCCCGTTTTTTGTTCCATTTTTTTTCTAGAAAAGCAATTGCGGATTGCGATTTGTGGCTGCTTGTTTTGTCTTGAATGCAGTTCAACGGATTGATAGCATTGTGGATAAAGATATGGATTTTCATTTTTTTAAATTGGAATTAAAATATATTCTTGAGAGTATTTAGAGTTGATTTTGACATTTTTGTCACATTTTTTTGCTTTTATCTTGCGCTTGTATGAAAAAACCAGTGGCAATCATAAATCCTTTAGAAAAACTCTCTTTTGATGCTTTGAGCCATGTAGCAATTTTTTTTTCTCCACTTTTGTGATAATAAATTGATCTTTTTTTATTGCAACCACTTAAATAGACCCAAGATTCATCTGTTGTTGCAACATTTTTCCATTTTTCTCCTGATAAATGCTTTTCATAAAGATTTCACTAAAAACTATCTTTGGAAAGAGTGGAAACCTATCCTTCCATTCACTGCCATTTTAAAAGCGCATTTTTGCATCTAAACAAAAATTATAAATATCAGAAGATAAATAAAACTTCCAAAAATATAACTGTTGTGAAAATAAAATTCTCCATGCAAACGATTTTTTCTTACTAAGAAATAAAATCGTCTAAAAAATGTGCGAACAGCCTGTAAAAGAAAAAAAAAATATTTAAATTAATATTTAAAAATATATATATATGCAACATGAAAAAAAAGTTTCATTAAAATAATATAGTTTTTAAAATGATTTTTGCATTGCAGTCATGCATTTTACTGTGACAGTGGAAGAAAAAGTACAAAAGAATATGTAAGAAAAATATGTTTATACAAAGGATGAAAAAATTGATTATATGTTAAGTATTAAATAAATCATTTAATAAAAAGATGCAAATCAATCATTAATCAACATAAAAAAGTTTCTTGCAAGTAAAATTAAATTATAGTAAAATACAAATTTGAAGGATTTTCAAAATGGAAGAATGGACAATATGAAACTACTTAACAGAAGAAATGATTGCTAGATAGAATTTTTCCATCCTCATCATTCTATGCTTGTTATATTGATTTGACACAGTATCTGATGGAGTTTAATAACTGTTGAAAAGTTAGTCTTATTTGCGTTGGCCGCTAAGAATAAGCTGAAAAAAAAAAAAAAAAAAAAAAAAAAAACAGTCAAGTTAAAATTAATTAAAGAAGAAAACTGGTTACCCAAGAACGCATCCAAGAGGCAGTATATCGGTTAAAGTAAATTTATTAAATATTCCAAAGCATCTAATTTGGAGCGTGACCATAGTTGGAATAACAGTACAAAAAGCTTACATGGAGTGGGGAAACAATCGCGAGAATCAGGCCGGGCCCTAGGCCCGAATCGCTCTTGAGCCTTTTACGTGTTACATGGCCAGTAAACAGTAAGGAAGTCTGAGCTCCTAAACTAAATCAAAAAAAATGTCAATGTATTTGGCGTTGAATTATACAAGCCAAGTTCAAAGTTTAAGATAGAGAATGGTTGCATTACGTTAGGAATATTCACATGTATATTTTTAAAAAGCCACGAGTAATTTATTGACCGTTGTTAGGGAATGTTGGCATGATTTCACCAAGATTTAGACCCTGGGAAAATAACTAGCTAAGCAAATATTCTATTTAACCGTTGATGTAAAATTGGTGACAAGAGGTTAAAGGAGTTACATTTCGATGTAAGATTAAAAGAAGCCGAATTAATTATTTTCTGGTTTCACAAAACAAAAGGATAGAAATAAGACAAAACATTATCATCTACAGAGCGAAAAGAATTTTCAGTACGTTAAGCTTGTTAAGTGAATACTGGGAACAGATCAAAGATTTATGTTTCAGTTACATTGAAAAAGACATGAAAGGTAAGATATAAAAATTAGAAAACGCATATTGTAAATTTATTATTTATAGGTTAAAAACAGTTATTCCATTATATTTTAAATAGTTGATTTAAGATTAAAGAATTTAATTTATAATTTTATTTATTTAGAGAATTTACCTATTCTTTAAAGAGAAGAATATAAATTTTATAATATGTGATAATCTATATCACAATGCTGAGTTATAAGCGTTTATATTTTTTAACAAATATTGAATCTCTTGTAAAATGGAAACTTTAAACATCATTTTTTGCGTGTCAAATGCTCATGTTTCTTATTTTTGTTGAATCTTCATAAAACATCATTAAATAGCATTTTATATATTTTAGAAGAAAATTTAGTTACAATTTACCATTTTTCGCTTTATAAAATTATAAAAAGTATTTTAGATAATTATAAATTTTAAATAAAAAATCTCAACTAACTTTTATTAGAATCGTCTAAATCTACCTGTAGAAATAATTTAAAAGTCTAAGTCAAAAATTCGATGCGCAAGATCATTTTGAAATTTATCGATTAATTAATATTTTTAATTAATATCTTAATTAATTTTAATTTTAATTAAGTATAATTATAATTAATTAAGATAATTATAATTATAATTTATTTTAATTATAATTTTAATTAACATCTTAATAAATTATAACGTAAATCTTAAATCTAGTTATGTATTTTTTATCTTCTACAGATAACACTATGAAACTTTAACATTTTACAGTAATAGTTTTATAATTGTAGTTTTTTTCCCTAAGCACTTTCACCTTAATGCTGTAAAATTATTGGCATCATCAAACACCCAGCAGTGACGAGATTAATTTTAAAACGAGTTTATGAGTAGTTTGACCACCAACAGAAGATTATTAATCAAAAGCCGTCTAAGAGTTTTTTTCTTTCATATTTTTTAGGCATTATCCTAATGAATATGATTGTAAAACGCAGTGATGTACTGATAAATTACAATTATAATTAATTAGGATAATTTTAATTAATATTTTAATTAATATATCAATAAATTATAATGTAAATCTTAATTTTAGTAATGTATTATTCATCTACAGATAACACTATGAAACTTGAACTTTTTACTGTAATAGTTCTATAATAGTAGTTTTTTTTTTGTTTTTTCCTAAGCCTACTTTTCATCTTAATGTTGAAAAATTAAAGGCATTATCAAACACCGAGCAGGGACGAGATTAATATTAAAAGAAGATTATGAATAGTTTGACCACCAGTAGAAGATTATTAATTAAAAGCCGTCTAAGATTTTGTTCTTTCATATTTTTTAGGTAGTATCATAATGATAATGATTGTAAAATGCAGTGATAAATTATAATTATTACTAATTAAGATAATTATAATTATTATTTTAATGAATATCTTAGTAAATTATAATATAAATCTTAACTTTAGTAATGTATTATTCACCTACAAATAACACTATGAAACTTTAACTTTTTACTGTAATAGTTTTATAATTGTAGTTTTTTTTCCTAAGCCCACTTTTCAACTTAATGTTGAAAAATTAAAGGTATTACCAAACACCCAGCAGTGACGAGATTAATCTTAGAACGAGATTATGAATAGTTTGACTACCAGTAAAAGATTATTAATCAAAAGCCGACTAAGATTTATTTTCTTTCATATTTTTTAGGCAGTATCATAATGATAATGATTGTAAAATGCAGCGATATACTGTTAAATTATAGTTGTAATTATAATTAATTAAGATAATTATAATTATTACTTTAATTAATATCTTAATCATTATAATGTAAATCTTAATTTTAGTAATGTATTTTTCATCTACAGATAGTAAAAAATGAATAGTTTAACCACTAATAGAAGATTATTCATCAAAAACCGACTAAGATTTTTTTCTTTCATATTCTTTAGGAAGTATTATAATGATCATTATTGTAAAATGCAGTGATATACTTGTATTAATACTTTTATTTGTATTTATTTTGTATAATGTTAAACAGCCAGTTGAAAAATTAAATACGAACGTAACTCGGATTTTGGGAAGATTTGTATAGAAATCTTAAATGTTTTCTGAATTAAGAATACTTTAATATTTGACAAAAATAAATAGATAAATAAATAATTAATAATAATAATAAATCAGATACATATTAACTCTAAAAGATTTACTACTAATACTACTGCAACCATTTTTTCAACTGTTTTGCTTATGTTCTAAAATACGCTGTAAAAAAAATCTGTATCTTCTTTTTTAGAAGCGAGTTCCATTCTACAAAAGGTGTGATCTGATTGTGAGTTGTGTGTATTTACGTGTCTTTAAAAGATAGGAAATTTTAATAAACATTAAAAATAAGATACAATGTACAATAAGATATAAATCATTTTAAGTTTAAACTCAATATGTATAATTGAATTTTATTCGCAATTTCAGGCAGTTCCCATGCGGTTTTTATTTTGGCCTATTCTGAAAATAATTTTTAACAGTCGAAAATAAAGAAATTAAAAAAAGATATTGAACAATAGGAAAGAAAGACATAGGAAGTCTTTTTTAATTTCCATTTACATATGCGATTATGTGAATTAGATAATAGAAAATATAATTAAACTGTGCGAATTTCTTGATTGTTTAACTTTCTCCTTTTTCTTTTATTCTTTCTTTCTTTCTTTCTTTTTTTTTTTTTTAATCAAAATAAAATGTGAGTGGTCAGCATTAGCTATATTGGTTAATTTACTGCAAAATTAAGTAAAATTTTAAACATTTAATTAAACCATATGAATCAAAACTGAAAATAAAATGTATGGAAATTAGGAAAAGAAATATAACAAAGAGCCCAACTCAAGATTTAATTTGTTTATTGATTTCTAATTTTACAAGATTAAAAATGAGAAGGAAGAAAAGCGTTACAATAATTTTCAACGAAAATAAATAACTGTCACGCTTTTCTTCACGGAAAAAAGAAAAAAAAAAAAAGAAAATGAAAAATTTTAATGAAAGTTATTGTCACCATTATAAATTAATGTTATGTTATAAATTAGAAAGTATTTATGTTATAAATTAGAAATAAAATAATAAATAAGATAACAATGCCACAAACACAGTTGTTAAAAAAAAAAAAAAAAAAAAATCTTCGTTTTCCCTAAACATATTAAGAAAAAATTATACTATATTTTAGAAAAATTTTATTTTTTCCAACTTTGTTAAAATTTATCGCTTGTAAAATATTTAATTTTAAATACTAAAATATACATTATTTTTAATAAATATTGCTTTTATAACCTTTTTTTTTTACCTGGATCAATAATTTTAAAAGGAATAATATTTTTTAATGAATTTGCTTTAAATATTCAACGTATTTTATTTATATATTTATTTAAGGCAGTTACATTTATTATTATAAATATCGACGACAAATACAAAGAATTAGTAGAATTTAAACAGCTAAGTAAAAAACAAAGGCTAAGAATGCAATATATAAGAATAAAAAGAAGAAATATATCATCTTCATCTCCATTCTCGAGGCTATACCACCCACTTGCAGGCATGCCATTAGTCCTAGTGAAGCCATTTCCTGAGCCATTTCGGTTACTCCATTTCAATTCCCTGGGGTCTGATCACGAGACTGAAATGGCCATGGAACACCATCATGATAACTCTCACCAAAGTTTTGGATTTGGACTTTCTGATTCTTTTACTCTGAATTCCTTTTCTTTCCCCCCCCTTTTTTTTTATTCTGACCTTTTTTTTATTATTTTTAAATTAGTTTTGCTTTATGTTTTATTGAAAATTTATTTATTCTTATATATTTTTTATTGTAAAGCGAATTGAAATACGAAACAATCTAAGATTATACCTAGAAGTGCAAAAAGTTAAATTTTGCACGGAAAAAAAAGCAATATATATATATATACGAATTAATATTTTTAAAACATAGTTCAATCTATACATGCATATATATAACATACATGGTCAATTCAAAGATTTTAGACAAACATTAATGCTAAACCAGGTACACAAATGAGTAATATGGTGATAATATAAAAAAATAAAATAATCAAAAACACAGTAATTATAAATAAAATAGTGAAATTTTCCCTATTTGTTATTTTTCGATATTTAGTTAACTAAACAAAGCATGCTATAAAAATTATGTAATATATGGATAGGGCAATGACTGTAATAATATATGTTCAAAACAGATCTGAGTGTTTAATTATGAATATACACATATATTACTCTTAAAAATCGATAATTTAAAAGCCATTTTCCCAAATACAATATTTTTATTCCTGTCTGAAATATGAGATGGTTTTTAAAATACATTGTGCATATATATACACGTATACACTCTCATAATTATAAGGACACCCGTTTTTCTATATTAACTAAACACTGAACACTAATATTTAAACAAATATATTTTTTATTAATTTGAATTTCATTAATAGACCATATTTAAAAAGTTTTATCGTTTTTATATCTTAAAAAACTTTAAATACGGTCAAAAAGGTGATTTTTCAGGTGTTCACAATTATAAGGACAGCTCGAATCTTAGTAATTTTTTTTCAGTTATTCTTTAAATTAATATTTTATGGGGTCTTTTTTAGAGTGAAACAGTCAGACATTCTTTCTGGTATATATATATACACATTTTTTTTTTTAATATTCAGTTTCAATACCATTTCATACAGCATATATGATATTCTGAATAAATTAAAACTATTTAAAATTGTTTCCACTTGCATGCACATTTTTAATATGATAAGTTAAGGTTTTTTCAACTTTTAGTCCGCGGAAAAGGCAATCAAGTTTCTTTCTTCAAACTATTTCCTATCGCTCTAGACGTAGAGCAAAAATGTAAGTCTTGTTGAAAAAAATATTAATACCCCCCCCCCCCAAAAAAAAAAAAAAAAAAAAAAAAAAACTGTCAAAAATCGGAGAATTCCACGTTTAAAATTTGCGGATATTCTCTTGATGTCCATAATAATAGAAAAAATACTAAATTCATTCTGCCTTCAGTAGAACCAGCTCCCCAGAGCACCATAGATTCACCTTTAAAATGCCCGATTCATATCTGCCTTTAAAAACATCTGCTCTGTCTTTCGCTATCTTCAGATTGTGCCAGTAACTGTTAAAACCATTTGGTTAATCAAGAATAAAAAAAAAATTCATCCGAAAATGCAACATTTTACCATTTAATATTGTCATTATTCAACTTTAACACAGACGTTCTTTCCCCCGTTAAATGCTTATTGATTATTACAGGTTTTTTATTCATTTTAACATATTATTAATTATTTTAAACATGCATAAATGTGGACCCCAACCTTTCGTAAAAAATTACGAGCAAATTCAGCAGCAGTCATTATGAGTAGAACAGTAAGAGGAATTATGAGTCTTCGATCTCTGTAAAACAACTCTGATTTTGCATCAGATCTCTCTCCTATCGAACCCTTTGATCACATTTCCTTCAGCAATTTTAGATTTTCGAATTTCATTAGAAATTCGGCGGATTGAAATTATCCTTCCACTTAAAAAACACATTTATCATACTTCACTACATGAACGTTCTTTTTTTCGAGGAATTATCAATAATGTCCGTCCAAGAAAAATTTAAGGCTTATATATGAATTAATCTAGCCCAGTAGTTAACATATTCGCATGTCAACTGTGATTTTTTTTTTTTATTAAGTTAAATAAAACGAAAAAATCTTGATTGTCCCTATAATTATGAACATCTAAAAACGTTGAAAAAAAAAAAAATGTTTTGCATTATTTTTTATTAATTTTGTTTCATATTAAAAAAAAATTATAGCATTTTGGTTTTTAGAATGCTAGATATATTAAGTGCACTTAGTATAATCTTGCTCACAATTATTTGTACATTAGTTATTTCAAAACATAAAGTGTCGTTATAAATATGAGAAGGAGTGTACATGTATATAAAAGAAATTTATATATCCACAAAAAGGATTTTCATTTTATTTTTTAACTTGTATTTTAATATTTTCTACTTTTCCTTTATTCAAAAAACAAAAATATATTTTTTGTCAAAATTTTAATGTAAGTTAGTCACAATTAAATTTTTAAATCTGCTCTTTTGTTTTAAAATGTTTAAATTTTACGGACTTATTAAGATAAAGAAATCTACTTTATCTTTTGTAACTTTATTTTGGAAGAAACTTTACTTCATTTTATAGCATTACATAAACAAAAGGAGCTTAGTTCAACTTTTAAACTCGTTACTTTTTAAATTATACTAAAGAAAATGACTTAAGAAAACTATTTGTCTCCGAGTAATGATATACAAGCAAGTTTAGACAGGCTCTAAAACTTTTCAAAAATAAAAATGGCAACAAGAGCTATTTTCTAGATTGCACAAAATTGCATCTCAGAACAACTAAACCTTACTTCTTTTAAGAAGTTTACCAGGAATTCAATTTACGCCATTCTTCAGTAAACAACAATCTAAAAGAAAGAAGAAAAACGAACAAGATTTTTTTTTTCTTTTTCGTTTTTTACTGGAAGCCGAAATTAAATTGCTTTTTGACATGCGGACAAAGGTCAAGACAGTTTGTGATGCTTCAAATACCTGAGACAAAATTGGCGAGTAAGATATTTATGATGAAGCTATTGAATGAGAATTTTCTTTGAATTTTATGTTATAAATAAAAGAACTAATCTAAAAGAAGTATACCTGAAATGTAGTTCACAATTTTTTATTTCTCTAGGAAAAACTTAGTCGTTTACAATGAAACATCTTAAATTAAGTATCATGTCATAACTTCTTTTAAGCTACAATGAAGCTAGTATTATTTTATTATTATTTATTTATTTATTTATTTATTTATTTTTACTGTATTATAAATGACATTTTCATTAAAATTCACCAACATATAAATTTTTCGAAATCGTTTAAATTGTCTTACATCTTTAAATATGTTAGTATTTATTGTATTTTTAAATATATAATTATAAAAAAAAATTAATTCTTAAATGAGTTTATAAAAATCTTTTTTTTTTTTTTCATTTGAGTACTTAATTAATTTTTATATATTTATTAGCATTCTTCAATATGTCTTGATTTTTTTTTTTTTTTTTTTAAATAAGTATTTGTGTATTTACCAGATTTAAAATATCTGAGTACTCAAAAAGAAAAATATATATAGCAAAGTATAGTTTACAACACTTTATTTCTATTTAAAAAAAATCAAAAGTTAACTTAGTCGCTCTTAATAAATTACCTTAAATGAAGTACAATATTATAATATCTTTAATTGTACAAAAAAAATTTGAACTTTTTTTACCGTCTTATAAATTGCATTTTCATTCAAATTCCCCAATTTATATATTTTTTGAAATCATTTAAATTTTCTTATATTTTAAAAATTGCTGGTTTTTAATGTATTTTTAACTATTTAATTATTTAAAAAATAATATTTATTTCAAACTAAGGATTTATCTTCCTTTAATACTTAATCACTTTTCAAATATTTCTGGTCATCTTTTAAGGTCTTGATTTCTTTTTAAACAAGTATTTTGGTTTTTATTGAATTTAACATACCTGAGTATTCAAAAAAGAAAAAAAGAAATGTTTAGCTATAATCTAGTTTAATTTTTTTTATTTCTATAAAATATGTAAAAACTTATAAAACTATCTAAAATTAATTATCATATAACACGTTTTTTAATTTATAATGTAGCTGTAAATTTTTTAAACTGTAAAATTTTTTAGTTTATTATAAATCACATTTCAATAAAAATTTCAAAATTATATATATTATATATATATTGAAATCTTTAAAATATTCTTACATTTTTAAGTATGCTGGTATTTACTGTATTTATAGATGTCTGGGTATTCAAAAATGCCTTATACCACATAAGAAAAATTTTAAAAATTTTATCAGCAATCGAATACATCATTAGATACAAAATTGGCGAGTACGGTAATTTTGATTAAATTATAGTATGTGAGTTTTATTTAAATACAAGAAGTATAACAGTTTACAGTTTACTTTTTTTTAATATAAAAAATATAGTGGTTTATAATAAAATAGCTTAAATTAAGAATTATATTATTATTATCCTGAAATGAAATTATCAATTCATTTTATAAGTAAGTAAACTGTATAATATTAAAATTCGACAAATCATACATTTTTTCTACATTGTTTAATTTATCTTAAATTTCTAAGTATATTGTTATTTATTGCATTTTTTCCAGATATTTAAGAATTACAAAATTTAATTATTGTTTCAAATGAGAAAATACCTTACACATTTAAATACTAATCAGTTGTATATTTTTCGAAAATTATAAAATACATTCTTTAATTTGTCTTGCCTTTTTATATATGAGCCCTTTACACTGTCAAAAAAAAGTCCTGTTTGCTGCCAGAAATTTTCTGTAATTCAGAAAAGTTCTGGCAGCAAACAGTTTTTCCCCCCTTTTTTTATGACGGTGTAGCTGCCAAGTGGTGTAAGTCCAAAAGTACCATTTTGGGAAAAAATGACTTTTGTGTTCATGCTCAAAACCAATTCTAATAAAATGTAATTGAATTGAAATTTTCACAGTTTGCACAAAAATATATGAGAAAATTAATGCATAAAAAGCAAATGTAAGAAATCTTTGGTAACAAATTGAAAAACATCAAATATTGCCTTTAATTTTTCTTTCAAAAAAAAGTCCAGCAAAACACTGTATATGAATAAATTTCTTAAATTTAAATGATAATTTGAACTAAATAATAATATTTCAATCATGAAGTTACATTTTAACAATGTTTATTAACTTTATTTGTTTTGAAAAAGATTTACTTGTACGCCAGGAGAATAAACTTCATCAGTAAATGTTTAGTAGTTTGTATTGTTACAGCAGTTTCATTCAGTTGACAAACAATGTGCTGTTTTCAGTGTCATAAATATATACTAGGACTTACACCACTTGACAAATGAATAGAGGACCGACCCCTCGTGGACCAATATTATGCCTCTAACTCAATTTCGTAAATTTTGGACTTACACCACTTGGCAGCTAAGGGGCTCATATGATCCACCATTTGACGAGAAGTTCTGCTTTTGATGGTGGTAGATCAGAAGTGTTGGGTTTAAAACAGGTCGCGATCGGCGACTTAGGCGTTCGAACTTTTCCTTTGTTTTGTGCGAAACTCACATAAATACAGGCTAGGATACCTTATAATGATACCCACAGAAGGTATACTACCGTGGCTAAGGATCCTCGTATAGTCATTTTACATAACTGCCAACATTAGTAACTTTTAAATCAGATTTATCCACCAATATTTTTAAAAAAGGAATCTATCACATATATTTTCGACGAATACATAAAATTAAATAAAATGAAAACATTTATAAAAACTTTCGATAGGAAGTCTCTGTTGAAAATAATGGTTCCTTGGCACCTATGGAATTGGTCTTATCCTTACTATCCCCTTTTTATACAATTTAGGAGTTATTCATTTTTAGATATTTGAGTATTCGAAAATTTAATTCTTATATCACATGTAATAATGTTCGTTTTTAAATATTTCATCATTTACATCAGTAATCAAATATGTACTTTCCGAGAAAACTTTTAATTAAAATATTTACACGAGAAATACAGAATCTGACATTTCGTTTATTTTTAATTGATGATTAAAAGAAATACACCTAGAACACAGTTTACAATTTTTCAAAAATTTTTGTTTTTTGTATTAAAATATCTTAAATTAATTCAGATGGCCTCTTCCCACAGAGAAAGTTCCCAGATTATTCATTTAATCTGTTATGAAATTATCAACTATTTTCAATATATTAAAATTCCATTTTTATTAAAATTCTCCAGTTCTTTATATTTCTAAACATTGTCAAACTATCATACCTTTTTGTTAATTACATATTTGTTGTAATTTAATTATTTATGGGTTCAAAAAATTTAAATAAAACTTGAACTTAGAAAATTTATTTACTTTAATAGTCATATCAGTATATAAGCAATTACCCGAGACAAAAATAATGAATGCGAGTTGTTAATTTGTAGCTGAGAAACAAATTAAGTATAATATTAATGTAATATGTAACAATACATACATACACACACACACATATATATATATATATATATTAATTTCTTACAATAATTTATTTGACTAAAATAAAATATCTTTAATATCATAAAGTTATATCCATATAAGTTGAATAAACAACATTTAATAATTCTAGCCTATTTATTTAGTCCTTTAGTTTTTTTTTTTAATTTTCAGATGTTTTAGCTATTTTTAAAAATTTAAGAATTTATCTCTTTTATTTTTTATTTATTTTATTTATTTATTTATTTATTTATTATTTCTATTTCTATATTTTTATATGATTTTATTTATTTATGTATTTATTATTTATTTTATTTATTTATTTATTTATTTATTTATTTATTTATTTTTTTTTTTTTTTTTTTTTTGGGGGGGGGGGGGGTGGTATTCAACGACTTATTTTATTATTATTATTATTATTATTATTATTATTATTATTACTTAAAACTTGTATAACTTCATGAAAAATATAATGCATGTAAGTTAGTGAGCAAAATATTTTATGCTAGAACTATTTTACGGTGAAATAGTAAAATAGAATTTTCATTAAATGTCAGACGGAAATATGGGTATAACAGACTGAAAGTTTACACTGATACAGTTACACTATAATTAAAAATTATTTATGAAATAATAAACATTCAAGTGATAAGTTTTTTTTTTTTTTTTTTTTTTTAATGAAATATATAATATTCATAAGTAATAATAATTTTCATTATAAATCGACGAGTAATAACTGTTTCTACTTGCAAAAAGTGAACACGGTGTGTCTCAAAACAATTTTGTTCTCTAGCTAAAGAAAAAACTTAATAGTTTACTAGTAGAATAATAAAAAAACAATTTTAAAAACGTTTTAAAAGTTTACTTAACGTTTCCGGAAAGAAACTGTTTAAATTTATTGATATAAAATAATCAATATATCTAGTAACCAATTTTTGTCTACCGATTCATTCATTTATATTCCTCTATATGAACGATTCTCCAATAAATATATAATTTGTGTCCCTGATGCATATAATTTGTATTTTGTTGTTTATGTAGTGTTTTGTGTGTAAAACGTATTCTAGAATGGCTTTCTTCATTTTCAAATTTCATTTTCAATAAAATGGTTCTACAAAGTTTTTAAATAAAATTTTACATGTTTCAATTATCATTTTCAATAAAACTTTAATTGCTCAACTGTCGCTTGACCTCAATTTCACGCATTCATCGTTTGGAACAATTTTAAACATAATGACCAACTATTTTTTTACAAATTATACCATACAAGAGGAAAACTTGTATTCTAAAACTTGTATTCGAAAGTTCATTTTGATTTTGAGCAGAGAAATGTTATCCCCTGTATATTTCTGTCATTACCACACCTTTTATAAAACCTTTCACACGATATCTTAAGTGATAAAATAAAATTTGGCAAATAACTGAAAAGGTAGAAAGTGTGGGGTTTTAGTGTTTTGCTTAGGAACAATTGACTACACGATGGTCCTAAACCTGGGTCAGTGTGCCCTCTATGATGATCTTTCTAAAAGGTCCTGGCCCGTAGTTACGTTTTCAGTAGCAGGAACCATCTTGATTGCTATAAAAAAATACGTGGTTTTGCTTTCTGGTCTTGAAAAATAATTATAAGCTGTAATATGTTTGAATATAAAAGTAATAATATGTTTAGTACATGTTACTAATGTTCACTACGTAAAAGCATCTTATTTTTACAGTTAATTGTGATTGTGTCACGGGTTTTAACACATTTTCACTTAGTTCAAAATGTTACATATATTGTAGTCTTATTAAGTTAAATCTATTGCATTTACAGAAGCAGCTATTTTTAATTTTGTCATCACTGTCCCTGTCACTACTGTCACTTTCCATATAATAAGGACAAAAGTGACACTTCTGGTGTAATAGATAATTTATATATATACATATATATGGTGTGCAAATGCAAATAAATTTAAAAACAAATTCCATAATAGTGTATAAGTAATCTATGTAGCTGTTTGAATTTGAAAACATGAACAACTATAGAACAAGAAATTTTAAAATGCAAATATTTCAAGTTTTTCTGAAAAAAAAAAAAAAAAAAAAAAAAAAAAAATAAATTAAAATAGAATAAAGATATATCTATATGTGTGTAATCTATTTTAATTTTACTTTTTTTTTAAAAAAATATATATATAGAGATATTTTATATATACTCAATAGTACCTAATTTAGATATTTTAAAAAATTATACACTACATTACATATATATATATATATATATATATATATATATATATATATGTATATATATGTATAATAATAATAATGATAATAATAAACGTTTACATTTACATTAAAAGGAGCTGTAACCAATAATAAACATCAACATTTGCTACGCAATATAATTTACAGAGAAGAATATATTTACTTAAAAATATCACCTAGTTTTTTTTTTTTTTTTTTTTTTTTTTTAAGGCAACAACTATCGTTCAACTGATTATTTTGAGGTTTACTTACTTACAAATGAACAGAATTGAAATAATATCAACGTCTTTAGAGTTTTTTTTTTTTTTTTTTTTAATAATCACAAAACTAATGCATCGATGAAAGATACAGTAACTTGTATTTTTTCTGTTCGTTAACAATATATATATATATTTATGTGTATGACTTGAAGTCCACTTATTAAACTTTTTCGAGATGATAGTAGGATAGACAAAAATAATTTTTCAGTGTTGAAATTGTTTAAAAATATACTTTTGAATAGTTGTGGGATTCTAACCATATCTTCTCCACTCTAAAATATTTAGTGGATTAGTTGACAGCTACAAAAGGTCCATAATCAAGTAAGCAATCTTTGTTAGATTGTATTTGTTTGTTTTTGGTTTTTCCATTTTCATTTAAAAAAAATAACTTCAATTTTCGTATCATAACGTTTTGTATTGCACTATCAGGGGCACTATCTATACATATTGCACTATCTATACATATAAAAGAGTACCTCCACTCACTCACTGACTCATCAACACACAGCAAAATCTACTGGAGCCACTGACTCGAAACTGGGTCAGATTATAGAACATATAGTGTAAGCACCCCCTAAGAAGCGATTTTGCGAAATTTGTCCCCCAAGAGGGTGTAGGGGGCAAAATGTGATTTCACAAAAATCTTCATATCTCAAAGAAAAAAAACAGATATCCGTAAAATTTTTGCTTTAAAATATAGCTAATTTTATTATCTAAAAACTAATTTCTGGAATTTTAGAAGTTCGGTCCCCAAGGGGGGAAAGGGGGCAAAACGTGATTTCACATGCGCAAAACGTGGTTTCACATACTCCTATATATCTCAAACACAAAAACAGATATATGTGAAATTTTTGCTCTAATATATAGCTAATACAAATACCTAAAAACTAATTTCTGGAATTTTCGAAATTCAGCCCCCAAGAGGGGAGTAGATGGGGCAAAACGTGATTTGAAATAATCCTTTATATTGCAAACAGAAAAAAAAATATATGTGTAAGATATTTTTGCTCTAAAATATAGCTCCCATAAATACATACAAATTAATTTCTTTAATTTTAGAAAATGATCCCAGGTGAGGCGGGAAAGGGGGGCTATGGGGTAAAAAAATAGAAATATAGTTAAACCGTTCAAAATTGTGTACAGATAGGTTTTAGAGATCTGTAAGTGAAATGAGGATATTTTTGAAAGTTATTAGGAGGGTCAGAAAGGCGTGTGCGTGTCGGGGGGGGGGGGCAAAAAAATAAAAATAGAGTTAGACCGTTCAAAATTGGTACATGGAGGGGCTGGAGGAGGGGATGAAGGGGCAAAAAATAAAAATAGAGTTAGGTCGTTCAAAATTGGTACATAGAGGTTTTTGATACTTACAAATCGATTGCGGATATTTTCGAATTTGTAAAGTTATTAAATTGGTACATGGAGGTTTTTGATACCTACAAATCGATTGCGTATATTTTCGAATTTGTAAAATTATTAGGATAGACGGGAAGGGGAGGTGAAAGGGCAAAAATATATAAATAAGAGTTAGAGCGCTGAAAATTAGTGTTGTTAGATTTTGAGGCCCGATAAATCGATTGCGGATATTTTCGAAAAAAACAGAATTATTACGAAGGGCGGGAAGGGATCGGGCACAGGGGTGAAAATAAAAAAATTCAGATAAGATGTTGGAAATTAGTATCATTATGTTTAAAAGCCCGAGAGAACGACTGCGAGTATTTTTTTAAATCTAAAATAATTAGGAGGGGCGGGGACGGTAGGTGAAGGAGCATGCGAGCCTTGCGAGCCTGTATGCGCTGCCGCAGGCAGTGGTGGCCCAAACTGATTATTCCACTGATGGAAGAATTTTTTTTTTATGTTTTTAACTTACGAAAATATAGTGATTCATTAAGAGTGTTGAACATAAATGGGCACTCGCAGCGCACAATTGCCTGCGCTGCCAAGGGCAGTGGGGACCCGTTACGACATTTTTTCCAATCACATTTTTTTTTCCTTTTTTTTTTTTCCGCGTGATGAAAATTGATGTAATTTTGAGAATTCATTAACTATAGTGATTCATTTAAAAATAATGACCAGCGAAGCGGGCGAAGCCTGCTAGTTCTCCTATATTTTAATACTACTATTATTTTATAGTAAACTTTGCCTACTTTAATTGTCGAATTTCTGATATTAAATAAAATATATATATATACATAAAATATTAGCAGTGTTAAAATTATAGGAAGCTGTGGTCTCTAAAATACGCATAAATGTTGTTTACATGGAAAATATTTTTCCTTTTTCTCGATCAAATAATTTTGTCAGTTATGTCATATGCAGGATTAAGTTCTGCTATTTTGATATAAAGTCAATTCTAGAAATTCTTGAATAAAAATTTCAATTTCGAACTCGAAATGTGTATTTTGTTTATATTTCATTTAGCTGAAAACGAATAACTTTATCTGCAGAAAAAAGGATTTCCTGCAAAACTTATTCGGAAAATTGATTTACAGCGCATATTCATACAAAGAGTTTGTTTTGTATTAAAAAAGAACAAGTTAAAAAATTCAATTTCAATTTCTGCTAACTTTTGCTATATTTCAAAGAAATTCCTTTACAATTCTTATTTCATTTCAAAATGTCCCAAATCAGAGTCGTGGGATACTTAGTTATAAATATTTATATTTCTTTCGGTATCCAAAGGATTTCAGATATATTAATTTCATTCTAAGTATACTTTTAGTGAATATTATATGCAAGAATTTATTCTAATTTAAAATGTATATTAATTCTTAAATAGACATATATCTATAAAACTGAACATTAAACTCAAACATTTTACTTGTCCTATTTTTTTTTTAATTATCATATAATGAAAATTAATTTGCCTCTTAATTCAAGCGTGCGAAATTAATTTTAACTTTGAATAATGTTAAAACACAATTTTAAAAAATAAGCAAAATCTTTTCCTTTTTGAGAAGTTCCATTTCTTACAACACTCTGGCTAGAATCTTCTCATTTTCCAGATTTTTTTTTTTTTTTTTTTTTTTGTCTCATTTAACTATTTATTTTAAATTTTACAACACTTTATATACAAATGATGAATTTTCTAGAATTTTATAAGTCTAGAAATTGCATATCATTAACTGAATAATTAATATAAACATAATTAACATAATGAATAAATGAGAAATAAAAAATTTATATTTAAACAAAAACCATTTCTAAACAAATTCCGTTGACGGGGATCGAACCTACAATTTCTGGTTTCATAGTTCAATGATTTATCTCAGAGCAACGGAGCTCACAATCTTTCGTTACAATATTACAAGAGTGAATAGGGAATAAATATTAGGGGGACCGGAAAATAATGTCGTTTTGAATTAAAATACTGACATCGGAAATTTATCCTGGATAAAATTTAAGATATTCTTAGGTAACTTAAAAGATGGTTATTTGTAAAGTACCATGTAAACACAGTTAAACAAAAAATTCCGGTTTAATTTTATTAATTCAAAACGACATTATTTTCCGGTCCCCCTAATAGTTAAATGAGAAAAATAAACTTAATAATGAGACGTTCCTACTTGTTTTTGAGAAGTGTATTTTAATAGTGTATATTATTCAAGGGATTTATAAAACAAATTAAAAGCATTTATCGTAAAGCCTCTCAGAAAATTAAATTATTAGTAATTATACTTATTTTTTTCTAATATTTCCATTTTTGAGAAAGCAATGGCTCTCGCATTTTTGAAAAAAAAAAAAAAAAAAAAAAAAAAAAATCTTCTCAGAAAGATACGAGAAAGCGTCTTCTGATTTTTAATAGCGTATAACACAAATTTTATGAATTAATCCCTTATTTTTAACATTATATGTTTCTGACGTAATCTATATAAATATCATTAATGTTTTATTTTCTTACCATTTTATATTTCTATGAAACGAGAACATTTGTGGCACATAGCACCGTTTTGCAAGAAGGTTTGATTACTCTGTGCAGCTTCTAGCAAAATAATCTTAATTGAAAGAATGATATACATCATAATATTAAAATATGTTTGTATGTATGTCCAGATATCTCCTCACAACCACTGAGCGCAGAAAGACATATAAGGAACCAAAAGATGCAAAATAACACGATGATTCAAAGTTAGCAATTTAAATAAAATTATTTTATGTCATTAAAAAACATACCAACTTGAAACCCAAATGCACTGTAATAAAGTGTTACAGCGAAAATTTAAAAAATATCTTTGAATTTTTGTTTAGGAATTATAATGGGGATAAAAATTCCCCAACAAATTTCAAATTTAAATATGAAATAAAGTAATTAACGTATGAGCATGCGGTTTGTTCCTCATTGGTTCCTAGGATGAATAGTTTGATTTATGGGAAATTGTCACCTTTGACTTGGCATCAATGAAGGTTTTATATAAAAACTTATATTTCCATTTAAAATTAACAAATTGAACTGTATTAGATCTGCTCAATAAAATATATATCCAGACAACAATTCTTATTATTTTCGATAACCTTCTACAGGTTTTAAATCTCTAAATTACGTTTTCTCAGTTTACTTTTTTTTTTTTTATGAATTCATGATCTTCACAATGTTTAAATTTCTACAGATATTAAAGAAGAGATTTAAATAATTTTTGGATGTTTAATAGAACCTACATAAAAGGAGTAGGGATGGACTTTGAAGTATATTGATAAATTTATGAAAAAAATAAAATCAAATAAAAATGCATGTTTATATAAAAATTTACAAAAAAAAAAAAAAAAAAAACATTTTTGTTCTATTTTTATTTTTAATATTTCTTCTTTTAAAGATATTACAAAATTCACTTTTTTTTTTTTTTTTTAAGTAGATTTTATTAAACATCCAAAAAGTAATTCAGGCTTTTCTTAAATAGTTGTAGAAAATTAAGCATTTTGAAAATCTTGAATTTATGAAAAAATGCAGAGGAAGCACAATTTAAAGATTTCAGACCTATAAAAAATGCATCAAAACCATAAGAATTGTTGCCTGAATGTATATTTTAGTGAACGAACCTAAAATAGCTCAATTTATAATTATTAAATGGAAATATAAGCTTTTATATGAAGCTTTCAGTAAGGCCAAGTCAAAGGCGCCATGTCCCCTTAAGTCAAAAAAAAAAAAAAAACTAGGGAAAACATTCAAAACGCAAAGCAAGAAAATAAAGAGCTTTTTTTTGTGTGAAAAATCGCTGAAATATTTCAATATGCTTGCTTTTTAAAAATCTGACAACAAATGTAAATAAAATAATAATACTACAATTCAATTAACTTGCTCACTAGTATTGATAATGGTGGATTTTGTAATATCTTTAAAAGAAGAAATATAAAAATGTATATATATATATATATAACAAAAATGATTTTTTTTTTCAAAAATTAATTAGTATATTTCAAAGTCCATCCCTACTTCTTTCAAATAGTTTCTATTAAATTAATAGTTTCTCTAAAATGAGTGTGATGTCGAAAATCACACATTCTAAATTATATATTAGATTTCAAAATTTAATTCTTTTCCAATTCATTTTCTAACTTTATAAAAAGCAAGCTAATATCTGCGGTTTCTCTTCTTGCAAAGGATCAAAGTCATTCTCTCTCTGTTTCTTTCAATACATAAAAATAAAAGTAAGAGATGTGGTTTCGCGCGCATAATGTTCTGTGTAGGGCAAATCTTTTCATCTCAGTAAAGCAAAACAGAATAAAATATTTCCTGATATGACACTTTTGAACATAGAACACATGCATCCGATCTTTAAATAGAAATTATGTACTTTATATCGGCTAATGACTGGGGATAAGGCTTTAACCATAAATTTTTGTGGTTGAGTTTTAACGTACTTTTCCAATCTTCTCACGAATTCATAACGGTTTTTTGGCTAAGAAAAGAATCGCCAATATATTTTTAAAAGTTATACTGATTTAGGTACAACTGAAAAAAGTGGGTGTTGTTCTTGTTGTCTGTCAGAATAAAGTTAGCGATATATCTTGTGGTTTGATGGGAAGTTAATGAGCCAAACTTTCATCATTTTTGCCGCTGCGCTTGGATAAGTAAGCTGTGCGTTGTCTCAAAAACTCCCGTGTCCTTCCATCTGTCCATTCATCCATTTATTCGTAAATGAATATGTTTATCTTGATGTTTTCAAAAAGACATTCTGCTGTAACTCTATAGTATTGGAATACTTCATCAAGAATATTTTTGTCACGAATTTAAGGTAAATAAAATATTTAAAGTCAGCATCTGCTTCCTGGATGAATTGTCTTTGCAGAGCAATATCTACGGCCATCACTTTGAATAGCTTGAACATTCTTCTCCATTTTATCAATACATCGCTTCCTCAAAATATTAGAAATTTTAGCATCGTCAAGAATTGCATCTATGTCTAATCCTTTCATCAAAGCAAGTTTACCAAATTATTTAACAACTAGTATTGATAATGGAAGACACTGGATCGCCGGCACTAAACGTGCAGAGACATACACTGTAAAAAAGAAAAGAAACTGTTATACTACAGCAATTTTCTGTCAGCAAATTTCCCAAGAGTATTCTTATGCTAATTGAAAAATACACTGACTAAAATCTTGTCAAATAGAACAATAATCAGAAAATTAATACACAATAGATTTTTTCCGTCGTGTACACCGTGAAAATTCTCGCATTAGATAAAATTCTACAGTTTTTCCAGCGGGACAGAACCCGAACCCACCGCATTGCAGTTGATGATAATATACTTTTCAGCCACGGAAACATAATTTGTTCTGCTACTTAGCACTTCTTATAACTGCTTAGATACCAATTTTCCGTATGCAAAATAGAAGAAATATGTAACCACTAAATAAAATCCGTATTTCATACTTTATTACAAATCTGGTTACATATTTTATCTCATTACAGGAAAACTGTTTCTTTTGATAGATTGAGATGTAATTTTAACAAAATTTCTGTAGCTTTTAGAATCATAATTTTTTTTCTGGAATTTATTTTTATTTTTACAGAAATTGTTTTTTAAACTCTTTTCTTTTTTTTTTTTTTTTTTTTTTTTAAGTACTTTGTTCTCTATATTCATCACATGAAGAAGTCAAGAGAAGTTAAATTTGGCGATAGAAGTTGGCTTTTGAAAACTTCAGTAAATGCTATATAAACAAAACATATGAAAAATTGGCACATTCTGAGAAATTTTTCAAATTATTTTTATTTATTTATTTATTAAACCAAACTTTTCAATATAAGAAGCAATGTAATACAAACAATGCTTTCGCACGTCACATCTTTAATTTTATAATAAAGTTTAAAACGTGTCAGGGTTTATGTTCCACCCTGAATTTTTACTTCAAAATTCTACAATAATTGTTATTGTTAAATCTACTCTAAAATCAAACAAGAAATAGGGATAAGAAAAAAAGAGAGAAAACACACAATTACATTCGAATAATGTATTGTTTTCTTAAGTTTTATTTTCTTTTCGATAATGAATTAAAAGGAATTATTCCCCGCCAATAATTTAAATACACATTCTTCAAATACATGTTATCCAATTTAATTCAAAGATTTGAAACCAATGTTTATGTAAGACGGGGATTAGTCCGCTGTTCCGCAAACATACGATCTAAATTTGTTTTTAGATTTTCGAAACTTTTCTCTCACTTCCAAACCAAAACATTTCAAAAAGAATCAAAAAACGAAGCAAGATTTGGATGTTTTTATTGATTTTATTTTATTTTATTTTATTTTATTTCTTGTTTTTATTTCTTAAACTTCGGGCGTGGTTTCGAATTTCATTTCGAGGAGACCAAAGACTGTGAAATCGATATTTTCCATTTAGAGTCTCCAAGATGTTTTCATCTTTGTGTTTTCTAGCAGTTTTTTTTTTCTTTCTTTCTTTAATATTAGTAAAAAGTATTTGGAAAAAATTTTATTACATTTTTAATAATATAGCAGTCCGAATTTTAACAATAAAACAATTGTTTTTAGTGAAAAGATCGATTTTTAGATTATCGTATTGGACTTAAGGAATATTGCGTATATATGAACTGAAATGTATTATTATAAAGTATATTACAATTTCTCAAAACGCATTTAAATTAAAAACATATAATTAAAAATTTTGAAATTTTGAAAAAAAAAAAAAATTTTAACTGCTCCTTGCAAATTTGCTTTTATTTTTTTTTCTTTCAATTTGCCATTAATATAGTTTATCAATGTGTATGAATGTTAAAAATTCGTAGAAAATTTTCGTATTCAAAAATAGAAATACTTTTTAAAAATTAACAACCACAAAATAATACTTAGTATGCTTGTTAATACAAAGATAAGTTTAGAATGTATTTTGAACTGAAATAATAAAAGATCAAAAGTAAAATTCGAAAATAATTTAGCACTGAGTATATTAACATTTTTCTTTATTTTCGAATTAAAAATATTTTCAAGAAATTTTAACATAAATAATATTATTATAGGTACTACTTACTAATAAACGCAATCTTTTTTACAAACTAATTCCTACTTGAACGATAATAATAATAATAATAATAAATAAATAAAAAATATTTCATCTCCTTCCTGAACCATCTAAATTATCTGATCCATACACATTATTAAATTCAAAACTTAAAAACCGCCGCAAGCTAAGAAATGTACTGAGAAAGCTTAAGTGATATGCTCACACTTTTAATTATTAACTGCATTAGTCAGTAACCGACAGGAAAAAATTCAGTAGTTTACTAATTTAGAAATTTACAAAAACTGATGATATTTTAAGTACCTAGTATCTTTAATAATAATAATAATAATAATAAACTTGTTTATTAATAAAAATACATTTATTTATTTAAAATAAATATAAATGACATATTACCTTACAAAAATTAATTTTTTGAATCAAATTCAGCTTGATGCTTAAGATTAATTTGAAAAGCTCACAACACCTGGCTTGTAGTAACAGCTATTTATTTTTAAATTTTGTGGACATTTTTGTAATTGTTCCTTTCTAATATAGAATAAAAACATCAGTTGATGTTGGAAGTTGTAAAAGAGAATATTATCAGATATTAGTTATGTATTCTTCTAATCAGATTCAGAACTTTCACCCATCATTTCTTAGTTTTAGATTTTTTTTTTTTTTTTTTTTTTTTTTTTTTTTTTTTGCTTAAGTAGTCAATTAATAATCTGCGGCCAATTACCGACAGAGAATCTTTGTTTAAATAACACGATATTTGATTAATTGTTTTGCGTTATAACAAACACATTTTTGTTGAAAAAAAAATATATCTTTTAAATTCTACGGTAAGTAATTTTACAATTAAATTTTAAATCGATTTTTGTAAAACAGTTAATTTTACTTATACATATTTAATTTTAGTTTAAGATAAAAAAGAAATTAAGTGAAAGATTGTTTTTTCCCCAGCGTCAAAAAATTAATTAATATTTTTAAAAAGTAAATTAAATTTGCAAAATCAATAATGTTTTTAAGGTGTTTTGAAAAGCTAAGTTATTTTCTTTTATGTTTATCCTAAATGTAAGCTAACAAACATATTATTTATAATCTCTATATATATTAGGGAACAACTTCAACTGTTTATGTTTTGTTTTAGCTTAAAATAGAAAACAAAGATGAAAATAAAAATCTGTTTTCTAAAGTTTCGAAAAAAAAAAAAAGAAAAAAACTTTTAATCGTTATTTTTTAAATGAAATTTAAATCTATACAGAAATAACTGTTTTTTAAAGTATTGTGTTTTCAAAATCTAACATATTTTTCCATCTGTTTATTCAAAATATAGGAGAATAAAATTTCTATTTATCGACAAATATCAAACAATATAACTACCAAATGCACTGAAGAAATTAAGATGTTTCATTTATTTTATGCCGCAATTTAATGTTTTTGACAGAAAATAATCTATAAATAAATTCGAAATAACAAAAAATATACACATTTCCGTAGAAAAATTTTCAAATAAATGTATTTATGAATTACTTGTAAGCCTTTGTATTTAAATTGTTTTAATTTCTTTCTTTCTTTTCTTTTCTTTTTTTTTTTTTTTTTTTATGGAGAAAATAAAAAATGTCATATTTTAAATAATAATAATAATAATAATAATAATAATAATTAAAATCTAAATTCATTTCTGTACAATAACTCTTTTAAAGTGAATCATTTTTGCATTTACATCTAATAATAATAGTAATCTATACTATTAAATAATACTTATAAAATATGAAAATTTCCGAAATATTTTATTTTTCCTTTAAGTATTATTATTATTATTATTATTATTAGTGTTTTTATTTTTTTTTTTAAGTAACCTTTGTAATAGTTTTCATGAAAATCCTTGAACATAAAAATAAATTCGCCTCGTCTTCTCAAAAAACTAGTTGGCATAGGTGGACTCTGCTCAGTTCCCCACCATATTTATGGTCTCATAAATTTCTAGTGCGAGACATATTATAATCATGTTAAAAAAATCAATTTGACCAAAGCTTGATACAGGGACAGAAAGAAATCCCCGCCTAATAGGCTATCCATCGTTTACTTCGATATATTTATCGTATTATAATCTATTAATTTATTTTATCAGGGTCAATTTCGTTGTTTATGTTTCATGCCAATGTTTTCATTTCCAATGCAATAATCCTCAAAATTCATATTTATATGAAAAAATTACAATTTCGCTATGTTGATAAAATCGTAAATTACGAATAATTTACGAAATTTTCCTATTAGAATATTTGTATTCAATCATGTTCAACAAAATATCATAAATGTAATTTTGAAGTTGTCTAATGTATTTATGATCCTCAAAATGGAAGTTAATGCTCAATTTTGCCTTATTCTGGCATGTTAAGTAAATCGTAAATTCCAAATAACTTACGAATTTTTTAAATTGGAAAAATCATAGTCTATGATATTCATGCCAGTAACCTAAATAATATTTCGAAAGTGGTTTGACATCTTTACGATGAAAATATCCCTCAAAATTGACGTTTATGTTAAAATTTGCTCTATTCTGCCATGTTAAGAAATTCGTAAATTTCCAATAACTTACGAAATTTTTATATTTGAAAATTCATAGTTATTAATATTCATGCCAGTGTCCTAAGTAATATTTCAAAAGTTGTCTGACATCCTTGCGATGAAATTATCGATCAAAATTGACGTTTATGTGAAATTTTGCCCTATACTGCCATGTTAAGAAATTCGTAAATTTCCAATAACTTGTGAAATTTTCAAAGTAGCATATTTATAGTTACTGATGTTCATTCCGGCATCAAAACGGATATTTTAAAAGTGGTCTGACATTTTTAGAGTAAAAAGTTTCCATTTAATGCACGTTTAAGTGAATTTTTGTCCAATTCTCCCACATTAAGAAATTCGTAAATTTCCAATAACTTACGAAATTTTTAGATTTGAAAATTCATAGTCATTAATATTCATACCAGTGTCCTAAATAATATTTCAAAAGTAGTCTGACATCTTTACGATGAAAATATCGCTCAAAATTGACGTTTATGTGAAATTTTGCCTTATACTCTGCCATGTTAAGAAATTCGTAAAATTCCAATAACTTGCGAAAATTTCAAAGTAGCATATTTATAGTTACTGATGTTCATTCCGACATCAAAACGGATATTTTAAAACTGGTCTGACATTTTTAGAGTAAAAAGTTTACATTTAATGCACGTTTAAGTGAATTTTTGTCCTATTCTCCCATGTTAAGAAAATCGTAAATTTCTAATAACTTACGAAGTTTTTAAAATCGAATGTTGCAAATGAATAGGATTCTTGCCAGTGTCGAAAGTAATATTTTAAAACTGATCTGACTTCTCTGCGACAATTTGTTCTTGAGATATCGTGTACACAGACTAACAAACTAACGAACTAACGGACTAACGGACTAACAGACACCATACAAATTTTGTCATTTTCGGATTCCTCACACCTTAAAACGTGTTGAAAAGTAAAAAAACTTAGGTCGAAAATTTTCACGATTGCCTAAGTTCCCCATACCTATAGTATGATGGGGAACTAAAAAAAAAAAAAAAAAAAAAAAAAAAAATATATATATATATATATACCCCTAAGCATTTAACAATTAAAAAGAGAACAAATTGTTCACAAATAAAACGCATTAAAACGTGAAAAAGTAACGCTTAGGTATCAACAATGTGTTACACCTGTTAGCGATGCGCTCTTGATCCATTCTTTGCGAATGTCATTGAAAACGTCATGAGTTTTATCTATGACAGACATTAGAGATACTGGGTAAACCACAATGTGCAGAAGGACTCAGGTGATGACAGCTTTATGCAAACCAGAACGAAGTAGCTGCATAAAAGATTACAGAAGGATTTAGGGAAAACGTTTACATATGGCAGTAAATTAGAGGTAAAAGGAAATAGAGCTTAGTACTTCCTTTTCATGTATGGTTTCCTAATGCTCGATTTATTTGCTAATTTTAGTGGGTACTATTGCATTTTATTTTTTAGAAAAAAAGACAAAAACTTTTCATTTTCCAGCAAAAAGTTTAATAGTACTTTAAAAATTTGTGCTTGATAATATGAATTATGGTTTCATTGTACATTACGAGTATTTTAAACATAATTGAAAAACAAAACAAAAATCGAACCTTTTAATATGTATTCATTTTACAAAATAGTAGAACTAGTATTTGATAACAAATACTTAAAAATATAATTTTATGAATAATATAGTAAGTTATATATATACAATCACCAAAAGCTGTCTGAATGTTATTATTTGTGACTGTAAACTTAAACAATGAAAAAAATAAAAATAAAATAAAGATGCTGTTGTGTTTATCACAAAACTTTCTTCGATATCATTCTATATAACTGTGCAACATACCGATTATACATGCACAGAAATTTAATCACCATAGCTTTACAAATAAAGGTTTTACATGTGCAGCTTTTCGCAGTTTTATACAACAAATGCTAAATTACGGCAATTCGAAAAATCTCAGAAGGTGCGTCAAAATAGTACCTCTCTTCGGCCATTAAATCAGCATAATGTTTTGTGTAATGGTCATCTCGCATATCAAATTTGCGGCAATTATAATCTATAGGAGCTGAGATATAGCATTTAAGCGCCACCTATCGACTGATATGCACCCGAATTAAATCAGCATAGTTTTCCAAATGGGTTATCTCGTATATCATGTTTGGCTCATTTATATATTATAAAAACAGATATAACCTTCATTACACGTATTAGCGCCACTTACTAGGCGATACATGCGAAAAATGTCTAATCAACAGCAATTTATAACAAAGTCTTACAAAATGTAAATATTTTTAGAATTTAGTACATTATTTCGTGGTATGAAGCATGCACAGAATTTTGATAACACACTCAGACAGATAGACTGATATGCATTTTCTAAAAATTGCTTTACCATGTTCATGACGTCTCAAAACATGTAAATCTATCCGAAACAGGAAGTTGAAAATTCTCATGAATCTAATATTTTCTTTTGTATAATGCAGAATAGAAAAAAAAAGAAAAAGAAAAAGAAATATGCATTGTTAGAGTAATTTTGAAGCATGAAGCTACTTTATTCTCCGGTTAACTGTATCCTATAATTGTAAGATTATGTATTCATGATATTTGAATATGTTATAGAAATAATATTCTGTGGCCATCACAAAAATTTCTTCTGTATCATCCATGTAAAACAGCCACTTACCAATTAACAAACACAAAAATTTAATTAGCAAAATTAAAAATTAAAAATCAGCAAAAATTAATTAAAAATATTACTCATGCTATTTACTGGTATTTTCATCAATAAATTTAGTTTTACCATCTAGAAAATTACAGATAATACCAAAACCTGTCACCCGATATAAATCCACATTAAATCGCCATAAGTTTTCATATCTATCTCACATATAAAATTTTGTGCATTTATACATATCACAGAAGCTGAGATAAGTCTTCCCGTAAGCGAAACAAATTTGCAACATAACAATATCAACTGTTGACTGATGTGTTCCTAAATTAACTAAACGCAGTGTTTCATTATAGTCATCACACATATCAAGTTTCGCGCCCCATACGCTGCTGAAGCTGAGCCCTTCTCGTTAACAAGAAAATTGCAGCACTGCAGTACAACCTGTCAGCTAATATTATTTAAATTAAATTAATACCAGTTTAAAAAAAAATTCCAAACAGATGTATTTTTTTTGTAGAATACCAAAAAATGTTTCATGAGGCACACTGTTCACAAGATTACGATACACACACAGACTCACCGAAAGATAGAGAGATAGATATTTCCCAAAAATCATCATATTGTGTTCAGAAAATCTCAAAACGGGTAAGTACACCAAAAACCAAGTTTGAACAATTTTACAAATCCAAAATTTTCTTTTATGTATTGAGTTGAAAGTAAAATATCTTTATCTATAAATTTATTTATATTTTTAATAACATTGATGTATTTTTAGTGTCTTGAAGAATACACAAATATGATAGTAACTTTGAAACATATATATTGTGACGTCTCCACTTCAGGTAGCGTCAAATTGAGACTATCACAACTTGAACATACACTTATTTATTTTAAAATACAATTAATCGTAATCTTGAGTAAATATGGGTTCACGGTGAAAGTCGGTGATAAGCTTTACATGAACTAGTAGTTAACAAGTAAAATAAATCTTGAGAGTCGGCATTCACAAGGCTAAGTATCAGTTATTAAGTACACTATAAAGTTATTACCGTTACCCGGCAAAGTTCTGACTTCAAAAAGGAGAACAACTCGAGCCTCGGCTCGCACACACAAACTAACTCCTCTCTGTCTTCTTTCTCTTCCCAAGAAAAGTTGGTTTTTGGAGGGGGGTGAAATTGTCCTTTAAATCTCCAATAGTCTTTTAGACGGAGGTGATCCGTTGATCTCTCATTTGGTAACTTGTGGCGCCAGGGCGGAGAAATTCGTCGCCTGCAAATCCCTCTTCAACATTTCTCCGGGAAGTGCAACACATGTCAGGGGCGTTTACAGGGCGGCTATCCTTTGTTAACTAATGTCAAAATAGTAGACTTCCAGTCTACTCTGTTTGTTCAAAACATCACAATATATATATATATATTTAATTTCAGAATCGTGAAAAAAGATACCAAATTGCACAGTGTACACATTCCATTCGATTATCACATTACATTTCTTGTAAATTTAGAATTTATATTTACAAAAGTGCATTAAATATCATAATATATAAAAGGTAATTAAAAACATAATAAGTAAACTTCATAATTTTTAATTAGCACAAAAATGTTTATGGGCAGAAATGATTGAGAATGACCATTAATCAAGCGTATAAAGTAGGCATGAGTACAAACATCAAAGAGATGACCTGATAAAAGAAATATAAAAGAAATTTGATAAATACTAAAATGTGATATGAATTTCATAAGAATTGTAAAAAAATTACTCCGAAATAAAGTGACAATAATGTAAAAGTAAAAATACAAGGGGCTAATTAAAAGAAATTAAGTAAAAAAAAAGAAAGACAAAAAGAAGGGGAGAATGTTATGATAATAATATCTAAGCATTGCTTATGACAACCATAGCAGAGAGATTAGTCGCTAGAGTTATAAAGCTTTTAAAAAGGTAAACAGTTTCATAGAATTCCAAATGAGAAAAAAGAAATGAGAGAAAGAATAATGTTAGAGAGGTTTGTAAAAGCCAAATTATTTACCTTAAGATCAGCATTGAGAAACAATAATTGGGATGTTTTAAAAATAAAAGTACGTAATGATGTATTTTTAGCTCATACATTTTCAAGAAATTAAAATAAAAAACTGTATTTTTATTCATAATTAATTATTATTGACACAAGTAATAATAAGAAAATGTTTACTAATACATATTTAAATAAAAATATTTAAAAAAAGAAAATTTAAACATTTATTAAGTAGTTTTTAAAAAATCGAAACTTTAATATTGAGTTTTATTGCTTAATTTAAAAACATCTTAGAAATTTTGCTTTTTAAGTATTATATAAATGTACTGAATGTTATGCATTTATTTATTATTATTTTTGTTTCTAAATGAATCTAATGTTTCTTTTAAAATTTTGTAATATACCAGTATATTGCAGTACATAAATGAGTAAGATCAATTCAAATGGAAAAGAAAAGCAAAATCCATTGTCTAATGCTTCTTTATGACTACATTATTTTCTTTTTTATTGTTTGAAAACTGAACTTTAAATGTATATATATATATATATATATATATATATACTTTTCAAAAGTAAAACAATTGTCATTTTTATAAGTAATTTTGTATGTTATTGTTGTTTTCCGGTGAACATATGAGTTTGCCAAGTGTTGAAGAAAGTCAGAAATGGAACCGCAAATCGGTATCTCAAAAACGGTTATAACGATTTTCTTCAGAATTACGATATAATTTTTTTTTAGATGTTCTTTCATATGCATTACTTCGTTATTGTAGGAAAATTGACAGGCATCCTGATTAGGTATATCAGTTTTAGATCTCAGAAAATGGTGTTTCTTAAAACGGCTCTATCAATTCATTTTTTTTTTTTTTTCTTAGTTCGCTACGTATATTCTCTTTTGTATTTTATTTAAGATGTGTGTAATAGTTAACTCTTACAGGAAAACTGCTAGTTGTCTGATTTGTTACTGTGGATTGAGTACATAAAATTGGCTTATTTCAAAAAAAAGTTTATAATCTGTATATTAGTGGGCAATGGAAATCGTGTGTTTTTTTTTTTTTTTTTTTTTTTTTTTTTTAATGTGAGTTACTCTAATTTAATTATTTAAACCTAAACTTAAGTACTTTGTACTTTGATCATATTAAAATAAATACTCGTTGAAATATTTTATTCACAGCTTCTTAGTACAAGACATTAATATTCGAATAGTACTTAAAAATATATTGCATGCTTACTCTTGATAAAATATTTATTTATGCCTTAAAAAATAAATTTATTCTATGGCATTTATTTTTACCTTCTCTATTCATCATTAATCAAAAAAAATATTGGAAATATCCTAACACGGATCTTCAGGTATTTCAAAGCAAGCAGGAAGAGCAATTAAGATATTTGATCCATCAGCATATTAATACTCTTTACAATAAAAAGAGAATATCAAGGAAAATCAATACGCTTTTAACTGGAACCGTACTATGCCATCTGTGCAACACGCTCTTTTACAATCAACATATATCACAAGTACTCTCTGTTCCAACCAAACTAGTCATTATGAATAAAATCCGAGAACTAAAGACCTTCCGACCAGCAACTCCCATCTCCCCCCTCATTACTTTATTCATCCCCCACCTGGTCATTAGCAAACGCGTTACTACGACACTAGGGTTTTCTTTCTTTTTTTTTCCGCTTTTATACTTTTTTTCTGATTGAACAGACCCTGTTTCATTTTGTCCGTGTGCAGTACCCTTAGTTATAGCCCCCTAATGGACTTCTGAAATTCATGAACACGACAGAGGAATGGATGAAGTTCTTTGTAACAATAACGTTACTGATTAAGATTTTTCTTTTTATTTCTTTTCCCAAATTACGCTATACTTTTAGAAATTTTTTTACTTCTTTTAAAAGATTCTAAAAATATTTAAACAGGAAAAATAGATGTGTGACTATAGCTAGGAAAAAGATAACATATTTTAGAAAACGGTTCGAATACTTTGAATTTAATGTTTTTATGTTTGGAAGATAACTTTAACTTTACTTTTTAAGAAATTTAATTTACTTATATTATTTAATATTTCTTTGAATTGAAATATTGAAAATTAAACTACATGAAAGCACTGTAAAAATTTTTGTGTAAGAATACACAACATTATTGAGGGAACTTATTTTCCTCAACCATATTGAGAAATGTTATCAACTATAGCTGTGTAACAGAGGCATGTAGTGGAACGTTACGCAATTACAACTGGTAATTTTTTTCTAAATGGTTGGGTAATGTTCCACTATATGCCTCTGTTACACAGCTATGGCTGATAACATTTCTCGACATGGTTGAGGAAAATAAGTTCTCTCAATAATGTTGTGCATTCTTACATTTTTTTTTTTTTTTTTTTTTTTTTTTTTTTAATAGTGAGTTGACAAAAAATAATATATATATATATATATATATATATATATATATAGTAATACATTAATATAATAATATCAGTGCAAAATTTTTTTTTTAATTCAAAGATGATTCAACCTCAGCATTAAAACAATTATTCGGATCATAAGCGAAGACTACTCATAATAAATCAGAAAGGAATCGATTTCGATTAAAGATAAATCGAAATGAATTTTGGAAATTGAAATGAGAAAAAAGCATAATTTGCATTCTAACGTTTTCAAGGGCCTGGTAGAATGCTAATATGCTAAGAAATGGATGTTTTTCTGTCACAAAGAAAGCAAAAGCAAAAAATTTCTTTGTTCACAGGCCCGAAACATCCATAGTAAATCCATAAAAATGAAGATCAAAATAACACTATTACCTGAAATGATAATCCAAAGCCATATTAAATTGGAGATTAAAATAAAAATACAAAATTACTTAATAACATATATTTGATACAGACTCAAATCATACCATACAATGTAAAGGAACACAAAAATTCAATCCAGAAAAAACGAAGATACAATGCACATGTAAAAATTTAACAATCCGATCTCAGATAAACACACAGTTAATTAGTTCAAAATTGCAGTGACTATTGAGTAATATAAAGGATTCACAGTGGGATTCAGGTAGATTAAGGATTCATAAGGATTCAAATCCTAAAAAGTAAGCAGATTATTATTCATAATTATTATAACGTGAATAGTGCTGTCATCTAGAGTAATGAGATGAAAATAATAGTAAAATAAAAGAAAATGAATAAATTAAAAAAGAAATAGATAATGTAAGAAAAATAGAAACAAAATAAATGTAATGTCTTTACAAAATAGCCAGGAAGCATGTAACAAGGTAAAAGAAGCCTAAAACGTTCTATTTCTTAGGATTCAAATAACCAATGTATATAATTGAAAAGTGTTGCTATCTGCGATTGTAAATTGCTACAAAGTTTGAAAGTTATTGTAGATTCATACTAACCATAAAATAATACCTAATGTTTAGGCATAAATTTAAATTGGAATAAAGATTATGAGGGGAAAATAATAATAATAAAATAAATAAATAAATGATTAAAAGAATTTTTGAATTAAGTGTTTGGGATAGCCATTAATTAATGCTAAATTTTTAAAGAATCGAAATTGT
Source organism: Salticus scenicus (assembly GCA_963930645.1). NCBI lineage: Eukaryota > Metazoa > Arthropoda > Arachnida > Araneae > Salticidae > Salticus > Salticus scenicus. The sequence goes on along the minus strand of OZ005650.1, from coordinate 135,740,542 downwards.
ACTTTTCGATGTTTATCAGACACTAAATATTTGATACGTAGATTAAAATTAAGAAGAATATTGACAAATACAAATTTATGTAAACATGTTTTAAAATTAGTAAAAAAGTTTACCTTAAAGGGGAAATCTTTCTTTTTATCATATAAGTCAAATTCTAATTGGCCATTACTGTTAAGAATAATTTTTAAATCTAATAAACTAATGACACTAGATTCCAAATCAGTACTACTAAGAGGCAGATTTTCAGATACTTAACAGGTAAGTCTAGATTGGTGTGATGTTTATCCAAATATAATATAATTATATCATCTATGTATCGTAGTAATTTAAAGTTAGTACACTCAACTCATAATAATATAAGTATAGATCAGCTAATATACTAGAAGCAATGCCACCTTGTGGCAATCCTAAACGTTGTTTATATAAATAATTATTGAATAAAATATAGTTATGGAAAAGTATAAACCTAGTCAGAGTTTTAAAGGTAGAAGGAGTAATGTTAACATTTAGATTTAAATACTGCAGATTTTCTACAAAAAGTTTATTTATAATATCAAAAATATCTTTAATAACAATTGTAACAAAATATCTTTAACAAAATATCTTTAACAATTGTAACAAAATATCTTTAACAAAATATCTTTAATAACAAAATATCTTTAATAACAAGATCATTGAAATCAAAAGTTTTTATACCAGTAATATCAGTAAGATTTTTAATTTTATTTTTGTGTTGATAACTATTTTTTAGAAAAAAATTACTCTTGTTAGAAACAATATAACTATGTAATTTTTTAAGGATATTTAATAACATAATATTAGCATTAGAAGTATAGGCATTACAGGCAACAGTAACTGAACGAAATTTAATGGGATCTTTATGAAATTTTGGAATTACAACTAAATAAGGATAATTTTAGTTATGATTTTTAGTTTTTATCAACTTGTAATAATTAAATATATGCCTATTTTTAATTTCGATACTGTCATTAATCTTAACAAAAATATTACTAGTATCCATAGTATTAAAAAGAAGTTGTTTATAATACTTTTTGCAAATAGTTGCATAGTTATTAGCCGCCTTGTCAACATAAGTAATAATAAATTTAGACTGTAAGTCTAGAATTGCTGAATTAATTTCTTTGAAATTATAGTACTTGATATTAGAAAGATGGTGCATATTATAAACTAAATCAAGTTTAAATTTCTCAAGTAGCTTAAATTTCCACTCATTAAAAAATTCCACTGGTTTATTATAATCAATAGCAATTTTGTATATAAAGAGATCCAAGTCTAAATTAAATTGAGTAATGATATCAATAAATTTGAATTTTGAAGGCATACGAAATTTAGTACCATACTTCATCAAAGATGTTAGAGTAAGATTTTCCACAATATTGATATCGCCAGTAATAATATGACCATGAGATGGATTGAAAAAAGATTTATATTTGGAATCAGAACAATAGCACGGAGGCTGATCAATAGATGTAAGAGATTTAGCAAATTTATTGTAGTTAAATATTTTTCTGCCTAAAGTAATATTGCATTTAAAAGTGTTTTGAATGATGAAGTTTTTGATGGGAAAAGGATTGGATGGATCATTAAGTATATTGTGAATATGAAGTTTATTAAACACAGGATGAGAAAAATTTGTCACCAAGAGAGAGTTATTTATTTTTTGACGAGATTTTAAGTCAAGTTTAATATTAAAACACTCAGCCCTATAGTGTAAAATATCAAAAAATAGATGACTGAAGTGTGAATCAAAAGAATGAGAATGGAAGACTTTAAAATATTTAAGAATATACCTATTTTTTATCCCAAATATAAAATTACGTATATGTTTCCAATTATAAGACTGAAGAAAAATACTTTCTAAGGATTTGAGATTTTGTAATATAGATGAAATGTCCAGAAGTGGGGAAGACGACCTAGAAGAACCCCTAGAAGTTCTAGTAGTCTTTTTAAATAAAGAGTGATTTAATGTTTTATAAATATTACTGTAAAATTCAATTTTTGAAACCTTGGAATAAACAATATGTTGTTTATTATAAACATTAGAATTTAAACCAAAAGGATAAAGTGTATTCAGTGATTTAATATATTGTGATTCAAGTAAGAGACGTTCATTCAAATTCTTCTTAAAATTAAGAATTTTCATAGTAATATTATTAAAGTCATGTTGATGGAAGTGCATATACTCAAAATTAGTAGTAAATTGGCGTGATTTTTTAATATCAGAACGATGTAAGTTAATCCGCTTGTGTAATGGGTTACTAGTTTGTCCAATATATATCATATATATATATATAAAATAAAAAAAATAAAATAAAATAATAAAAAACAAAATAATAGCGGACGATTTCTTCTCAGACTATAAAGATTAGTAAAAAGAAAATTATATAATTTCGTTTAAAAACACTTATTGAAACTTTTTACCTGTTAAGACATTGATAAATGTACCTACATTCTCATTAAATATAAAACTGGCTGATCGGTATGTGAAAATTTTGTGGCAAATAATCTAACACAATTCCTGTCAAGATTTTCTACCGACATTACCGACCAGTTTAAAAATCGATGAATTTGGTACACCTACAGGTAGTCCTATTTCAGTAAAAGTTTCGATAAAAAATCTTAAATTTTATTCTCAATTAAAACTACCTGAATTTTATGCCAGCACGTTTATGTTAATTAACTGTATGCAATTTCCGTAAAGACTTTTCTATTAACTTTACCAAACATACCGTTTCACTAAGAAGTAATCAACATATATTTTTAAAATTTATTCTGTATTTTAATTTATTTTTATTTACACAATTTTGCAAATTATAATACTGTTAACATTGATTTATTCGGTATTAGGAAGTCGACGATTGAAGTAATCCGCATCCGAACTATTTTACAATGACAGATTCGAAAGTTCATCAAATACTGGAAGAAAAGTGTGATATAATTGTATGTGACGGTTTTCTTGTACAAAGGAAGTATTTCGTAAAGAAACATATAGTTTCTAAAGGATGAACGTAATTTATTCAGCGTAACTTCTCGAATGATTACATAAAATCTATGATTTCAAAGAATGATCTAAAAACAGCCCGGTAGTACTGACAATCCAATGAATATTCTTGAAGCAAAACCATCAAATGTTCTTGAAACAATCCAAGAAAACAATCATTTGTACAAAAAATGTAAAGCAAACAGCGTCAAACACACTACAGAGCAGGACTTTGGATAATCCACAGTAAAGTTCAAACGCTTGGAACAGTGTCTTAACCCTTTGCGGCGCAGGGTAATTCGGCGCATTTAAATTACGCTGCCACCGGAATTTACGAACAAAATTAAAATTAAAGAAATTTTAAATTTTCAGGTTAAAAAAAGGGGGCTTTTTCTGCTATGTTATAAATATAAATTTTTGCTAAAAAATTTTCGGGAGGAGTTTTTGCACTTGAGAATTAAAATTAGGTGTTCCATCAGCGGAAACACTGCTACTGAAAGGGATAAAAATGTAATCACCCAGAATAGCTCTCTGAATAACACTGATTCTCATAAGTCAACTTGATCTATTTATACTTTTTGGCAGTAGAATTTGGTGGTGGTTCTGAACTAGACCTAATGGAAATTTTGAGACCTCGGCTCCCATTCAACGTAATCTCGAAATTTCGAAAATCCTAAACTATCATTTTACACAAAACTTGGTCGCCAAATCTCTAAATTTATCACAAAGACGCCAAATTTATTGTCAAGGCCAACCTTACTGGAACTGAATGGAAATGTCCTTTATTTTTACTTTGATATTAAAAGTACTTTTAATTGGGTGAGTGCGAAAGCACTACCCGTTTTTGGATATGCAAATTTGCAATGGAATTGACGACACACATGACATTGTAATGACGCAAATCGTCGGCCAATCAAATGTGTGGATGCCTCACATATAAATACATCGTGTTTCACAAAGTCAATCATCTCAAAAAAAAAAAAAAAAAAAAAAAAAAAAAAAATGCATCAGAGGGTGTAACATGGAAAGCGAGAAAGAGTATATAAGACATTGTTATACGAATTCGATAAAAAGAGTACGGCAGCCGCAACATGTCGCAATGTTTGTCAAGTTTATGGGGAGGATGCAATAGACGAAAGCACATGTCGTCGATGGTTTCGTAAATTTAGGGTAGGAGACAGAAGCTGCCAAGGTCAGGCTAGGAGTGGACGGCCATCAGACTTTGGAGACATCGATATTGACCGAACCATAAGGAACAACCCAAACCAAACTGTACAAGAATTAGCGGAGACCTTTAACGTACACCGGACAACGATCGAGAGACGACATGGTTAAGTTGGGTTTTACGAGAAAGTTGAATCTTTGGGTTCCACATAACCTGAGAACTAATCAACGTGATGACCGAATCGCCACCTGTGTTTCCTACCTTTCCCGGTACAAAAATGACCCATTTTTGACACGTATTCTGACAGGAGATCAGAAGTGGGTTATGTACCGTAACGTAAAGCGTCGTAGGAACTTTCTGATCCGCTTGCATCGACTTCGAAAGCTGAACTTCACTCTAAGAAGGTGTTATTGAGTGTGTAGTGGGATGTGCAGGGAATAATTCACTGGGAGGTCCTGCCACTCAACCAAACCATCAATGCTGCCTTCTACTGTCTACAGTTAGACAGGCTGGATTCAAATTTAGTACGAAAGCGGCCAGGTCTCATCAATCGTCACTGTGTGATCCTTCATCACAATAACGTCAGGTCACATGCTGCTGTCATCACTCGCCAAAAGTTTCTGGGCTTTGGTTGGGAGGTTTTACCCCATCCTCCTTATTCTCCTGACTTGGCATCAACTGACTATCACCTGTTTTGTGCGTTGAACAATTCCTTCAGTTAGAAAATCTTTGATGATCTTGATGCTGTCAAAACTGCCATCCAAGATTTTTTTTATTCGAAACCGCCGAAAATTTACTGCCGTGGGATTCATCTCCTACCAGGAAGATGGCAAGAGGTCATGGATAGCAATGGGGACTATGCACAGTAATAGGTAATGTTCATTTTGCGTTTATTTGCTCATATTTATGAGTAATAAAAACAGGTAGAATTTTCGCTCGCACCCAATATGTAACAGCGCAAATGTTGCAGGAAAAAGAGCTAATCCATTGCAACAATAGTGGCTATGTAGAGAAGTCTTAGGAATAACTGATAAAATTTAAGTTATATTTCGATAACCTTTAGTAATTATTAATTCTTAACGATACCCTCAAGTACTCTGATATGCGTGAAATTTGGTGAGATTATGAAATGTTCTTGAAATGATAATATCCGCTTCGAAATAACACAGAATTACGGTTTATTCCTGTTATGGGGCATAGCTGTGCTAGTGCAAACAATTTTTATGCTTAATTATCTCAAACCGAAATAATGTTTTGCACATTTTTGCAATTTGTTGTGTTTGTTAAGAAATATGTATCGTAACACATACATGCTTTTGGGGCATTTTATTACAATAAAAAATGAGAGATTCGGTATTTAGAATATTGTACTGCTAAAGTATATAATTTTACTAAAAGGAAACTACGCATTTCCGTTACTTATTTTCACACTTCTTTAAGAACAATTTTAGTCTGATATGAATATCATTAGAAAATCATCGATATACTTTCAGTTAAGGAAAAGCAGGGTATAATTTACAGTGACACAGAGTTTGTCTAAGTGAATTGCGTGCCTGATTTCCTACTTAAAACAAAATCCACAAGTTACAAATTGCATAATGAATAAATATATAAACCTTTAAAGTTCAATGTAAGGTTACGAATTTGATGTTAAATACACGAGATGCAGCAGATAAAAACTAATTTATGTAAAACAGTATAGATTAGGCTTACTTACTAACTTGATTCAAATAAATAACTTTCATCGTTTAAAAAAAGAAAATAAAAACTAATATGTTATTATTATTATTATTATTACTATTAATCTATAAATTACTTGAATTCGCTGGTACCATCTGATGACAACCATCCTTGTATTCCGCGCATGAATCCATATTTTTAAGCTTCCTTCTACAGCCGAAGAAATTTTAATTGGCATTTTGCTTTTACGAGGGGACATCGGAATTTTGTATTACTAAAAAGTAATTAAAATAGACAATTAATTTGTATTTGTCATTCATAATACATTTCTAATTTTTTATCATCGAGAGATTTATGTTTCTCAAACATTTCCTGACCTTCCATAGGCAGTCATTGTAAAAGAAAGCGGATGTGGATTAATTCAATATACGGCTTACCGACACCAAGCAAACAAATTTAATAGTTATAAATTACAGCATGATGTACATATAGAACAATATGCAGAATTTATTTTATCAATCTATTCTATTTATTTATCAGAGATCATTAAAACATTACGATAACTTTACTTAATCTGTATCCTTTAACAAACACATATACACTTGGATTTGTTAATTTTTGTTCTGCATTTCCATTAGGAATAAATTTCTGCTTCTTAGTAATCTAAGCTCTATAATAAACACTTCATTTAAAAATAATTTTATTTTATTTTGTTTATTTATTTATTTTGTAAAATACGGAATTGTGCTATTTGTAGTACGCTTAGTATCATCGGTATCCAATTTAGTTGTGATGTAAAATGACTTTGTTTAATTTAAAAATTTATATGTAACTGGGATTTTTCGATTTAATGTTTATTCATTATACACGAGGCATTGATTTCCATGATATCTTTTGAAATTTGTTCACTTTGTTTGAGTATGTAGATATTTCCCCTTTATTAAGTATTTGTCTTAGAAAATTCATATTTTTAGCTGTAATCTTAAGTCTTATACAGCTCCTGGTAATATTTAAAAAAATTAGATATGGTGTTTTATAGTACAGCATTAATTATGCTAACAAAAATAAAAACGCATAATAATATTCAAGCAAATTGAAATTACTTAAAATTATAGATTTAAAAAAAGAAAAAAAGTAATATTTTTAAATAAATGTTTATACCTATTTCATTTATCATGATGTTGATACACGAACGTCTCAGAAAATTTTACATTAACATATTCTACAGTTACAGATAATTTTGTTCTCTTAAAAATATAAGGTAATAACAAACTTTATTTATTTTGTTCATTTTGTTGACACACCCCTGATTATTCTAGTTTTCTAATCTTCACAGAAGAACATGATGAAGACCACGCTGTTCATATACACAGTGTTTGAGAATATTTCATCAAGAAATAAATTTCTAAATCGGGGGGAAAAAAAACTTATGTTGCAGTAAAAATTTTGCAATACATTTTCACAGTAGTGTATACTCTCTAAATACAGCCGCTGCTGAATATATCTGTTTTAACAGTCGCTAATTCATCACAGACCTTTTCCTGCAAAACCTATTTCCTAAATAAAAAGAGACATTCGAATCAACAAGAAACTTATAAATTAAAAAATAAGAAGAAGAAGAAGAAGAGGAAGAAGAAAGGAAGGAAAAAAGAAAATTTTTCTGAAATGTCCATTGTTTGTTCAATAACAAAATCTAAAAAGACAAGAATTATTCAATTTTAAAGTATCTTTAATAGGAATAAAACTAAAAAATATACATTCCTATTAGCAATAAAATTTTGTAAACAACATCTGGCATTCCTCGCAAATATATCTGGTGGTGAAAGATTGTTTTCTATTCTAAAGTGACTTGGAAATTTCTTCGTAATACACTAACAAAAGAAAATGTTTCAAGCCAAGTTTGATCGTTATAGCGATAGAAATAGTAATATATTTGAATATCATAATGCAGTAATAATAAATTATGATTATATACTGTTAAAAAGTACACAATTTTGTATTTTGTATATGTACGCAATTTCATATGTGCGTAGTAAATATATGTGCGAAATTATAATGTTGCAAACGTGTTACTCTTAATTTACTTCATTGCACAAAATTGTGTTCTCTGATTTTAATGTGTGGTTTTACTAAACATCTAAAAATCTCATATATAAATGATACTTAAGATTTTCATCTTTTAAAAAAAATGATGTATCTTGTACAGGGAACGAAATTTGAATCAGACATTAAATTGAACGTAAAAGAACGAACGGTTCAATGTTTTAACATGAGCGTTAGTGAAACAAAAACAAAAAACAAAAAAAAAAAAAAAAAGGGTAAAAATAGCTTAATAATGCTGCCAAAAGTGATTTCAGAAACGTATGATAAATACCAATCCATAAAAAAAAGTATGTTTTTATTACTTTAAAATTTATTTAGAGTACTATCTGAAAGCACGAATATATATATAAGACAACTTTTTTTTTTTTTTTTTTTTTGGGGGGGGGGTGCAATTTTGAGTGAATTTTTGATATCGTAGGTGAATTTTGCAAATTTTTTAATAATATTTCACATGTATTAATTTAAGATTACATATTTTATAACTTATAATTGTGAAAATTACATAACCATAACAATTAAAGTTAAGCTTTTAATTGGTGTAATTTTATACGTAATGACAACAAATAAAAAACAACATGATAAGATTAACATTTTAGAAACTACATATATATATATATATATATATATATATATATATAATTAGTTTAACATTAAGCATTAAAAAAATTCCTTAACATTCAACATTGAAAAATCCCTCTTATTAAAAATTTTTAATTATAAAATGCTTTATAAAAATAATCGAAAACCTATAACTACGCACATTTTTATAAATAGATTTTGCAAAAACTGGTTGGAGCTATTGAAAGTTTTATAGTTAGTTCGACCTTTCATATAAAGAAATCAAATCAAAATATTACATATCATTCAAAAATACGCCCCCCTCCCCCCTTCAAAAAAAAAAAAAAAAAAAAAAAAAGAAGATGTACTTTTTATGAAACGATTAATAATATCAGTTATTATTTTTTTATACCAGCTCTTAGATAGCGCATCAGTTTCGAGATATTTAATTATAATGAGTGTTATGTTTTATAAGTACAGTAGACTCCCGATCATCTCCGGTCGGATTAACCGCGGCCCTCAAGGGCCTGAATTTTAAAGGGAATTTTAAAATACAGAACAAATTTATTACAAGAAATATCGAAGAGAGTACTGACCTTCAAGGCTTTTCGAGCTATTACACGATTCTTAACAGCATTTATGGCATACACACTGACTGGTAAGGTCTTGGAGAAAAATTTTACCAAATGTGGAAATACTTTGGTAGAGTTAGGAAGAAATAGAGGAGGAAGAAATTTCTGCTCATGATTTGGCAAATTTAGCTAAATCTGTTACTGGAGGAGAAAAAGTCAATGAAGAAAACATTGAAGAGTAGATTAATTGTGACGCTAATGATCCAGGTATTGAACACTTTACAGCTGAACAAATTGTGGGCCAAGCATTAGACCCAGTTTCAAAAGATAGTGAAGAAGAAGAGGAAGAAGGAGATAAAACTCAGCAGATGATGAGCCACGATGCAGACCTAGCACATGCAGATGAACTTATAAAATATCTCGAGGAACAGGATGATGTATCACTTTGTGACAAAATGCTGATAAACTGCAATCGCAAATTAAGAAAAAGTGTTTTAGTACCCCCCCCCCCCCCCCCAAAAAAAAAAAAAAAAAAAAAAGCTTGACCGATTTTTTTATTAAAAAATAGAGCAAAATGTATGTAGAAATTTTTATTAGTATGTTAAATTGTATATGTAGGCCATGCTTAACTTTTATTAAATAGTATTGCTCGAAAGGCTATATGTGTTGATTTATATCCCCTTTTTGACCATTTTGCGGATTATCCGCTGAATCGATTATCCGCGGTTGTCTATTCCCCGTTCACCGTGGATAATCGGGAGTTTACTGTACTATTACCTAAATCTTTTTTGTTCTTACTGGATATACTTGATAATTCAATATTTATAAACAACAGTACTTAAATAACATAAAAATTACTGAACCTGAGGGCATTGTGCAATGTTCCTAAACAAATGAATCGTAGGCTAATATATTTGGCTTAGAAATGTGATTATTTCCATGAACAGCATCTATGTATTTTCCCAGAATTACACACATCAAAGCCTCAGGTGCTCTTTAGGTTTTGTTCTGTTTTATGAGGGGTGGAGGGGAGGTTTTTTTATTCTTTTTTTTATTCTTTTTTTTATTTTTTTTTTTGCTTCATTTTAGAATTTTTTTTTTTTTTTTACTGGGGAATGTAGTTCATTTTATTTATTTATTTATTTATATTTATTTATGTAAATCAAAATCGTGCAATTTTTATATTTAAAATTAAATTTGGCACTTTCCATCTAAATTCAGAAATGTTTATGACTTCTGCATGTCTGTCTGTCCAGGCTTTAATTTTCGGAAATATTAGCAAAATAACTTGAAGATGGTATATTTTACTTGATTCTATTATAGAATGTTTCATATTAAAACTGCATTATTAAAACTAAATTGCACAACTGGACTTTATACAGGTCTTACAAAATTTACGGTTCACAACAGGCACTATTTTGAATATTATTATTACTATTATTATTATTATTATTATTATTATTATTATTATTATTACATTTTATATTTTTATGTATACTTGTTACATATTTATGTTATTTATTCGAAGATGTGTATTTCAAACTATTAATGAAAATTATTATTCCAAAAAGTGGTATTTAAAATAGTAAGTGATGAGCAACCTGGAAAATTATTCAAATACCTTGAGGTCTATAAGAGGTATTCGTTTAAAACATGTTTTTATACCCATACTGCACACACACACACAAAAGAAAAAAAAAATATAGGTGTTTATAAGCTTATTACTTACAAACTTTGAATAAACACCATAAAATGCAATAAACTCGCAACAATTGTTTCGGGTCGAAAAAACCACGACCCTTCATCAGGCGAACAAAGTAAGCACGAGTGCTGCAATCAAAGCGGCAACGCACGCGTTGCCGCTTCAAAGCGGCAACGAGCAAAGCCGCAATCAAAGCGGCAACGCCGTGCGTTGCCGCTTTGATTGCAGCACTCGTGCTTACTTTGTTCGCCTGATGAAGGGTCGTGGTTTTTTCGACCCGAAACAATTGTTGCGAGTTTATTGCATTTTATGGTGTTTATTCAAAGTTTGTAAGTAATAATTTTTACAACGCCAGTTTTGTGATGCTTCTTTATTAAGTTTATAAGCTTGTTTCTTATTGATTTAAGTATGATTTCAATAATCTATATATAATATTTCTCTGGCGTAAACTAGTTAAGATTAAATTTTGTCAAAATGATACGATAGTGACGTAAGATATTATCTGATTGGTCAACCAGTTTCGATTGGTCAAAGCAAAAATTCGGTTGCTATGCAGAGATTTCGGCTACAAAAATTAATCTAATGCATATTTTCTTAAAATAATAATAATAATAAATAAATAAATAAATAAATAAATAAATAAGAAAATATTAGGTTATTTATCAAAATCGAAATAATCATAATAAGATTGAATTTAAGAATGCTATTTTTAATAAATTTTTGAAAGCCAAATTAATATACTTCTTTTAGATTTTTCATTCGTTACAATTAGAAAGAACGTTATTCCTTTTTACTTATTTTTTAGCGGAAAAACTATTTTCTAAAATTGAAACTATAATGCAAATATCAAAGATTTAAATACCATTTAATGAAAAAAAAAAGAGAAAAACTGAAATTTTCCGATGTTTATTATTTTTGAGATTTTTCTTAAAATCATAATAGGTGTGTAGGTATTATCACGCACATGTTCTGCGCGGGAAAAGCTAGTCAATAACAATTGTTTTACATTCATGAAATATTCAGATCACAAAGTATTTAGATAAGTAAGTGCTCTAAAAGTATTTTAAATGCATTAATATTAGTTTTTAATTATTAATATTCTAAATTTTGGAGCACAATATTTTGCACATGCTATTTTTTTTTTTTTTTTTTTACAGTAAACAAGGTTTTACAAAATCAATCTATTTGATACCTGGCAACTTTTGCAATTTATTCTGGAGTACTGTTAAAACCCCCCTTTTTATCCACACGATTTTACTTGTTAGGCCTCACAAATATTCAGATGCATTAACAGATGTAAATGTAACTCCAAAAGCATCTTAAATGCGTTATTTACTTTATATATATATATATATATATATATATATTATTAATATTCTAAATTTTAAGACACAAAATTTGACATATTCAATTTTTATACAATAAACAAGGCTTCAGAAAATCAACCTATTTGACACCTGGTAAAATTTGCAATTTATTCTAGAGTACTGTTAGTTCCACCTTTTTATTCAAACGACTTTGTTTGGGGAGAAAGATTTCTTCAGAATTTAATTACTTTGAAATAAGAAGAAAAATGTTCTTTAAGAATAGTGGTGAGAAAAAAAATGGGTTTTAAAAAATACTCCGGAATAAATTATAAATATTAAATGTTGTGTCATTTTATGTTTATCTTTGTAAGTAAATTTTATTTTATTTATTTATTTATTTAATTTTTGGGATAATATTTACCGTAACTAAAATATATATATATATATAAATAACACTATAAGCTTATATACAGAGACTCAAAAAAGCAGATAAATACATTAAGGTGCATGAGAGGTCCTTCTTTAAAGTATTTTTAATATCATACGGCAGAAAATAAAACAAACTTCACGCACATTAGCAAAATGCACAAAACCATGTTTCCTATTCAGAGAGGTATGATTAGAATTATTCTTTTACAGGGTCACTTAAAATACTCTACTTTATGAGAAGTAAGGGGGATAATAAGATATGTGACATGTATATTATGAAAAGCTATGTTGATTCCGTGTGAGTATATATGGACCGACTGGTGTCGTAGTTACTATTATTATTATTATTATTATTAATATTATTATTATGTTTTGTAAATTATTATATATCAGACTCTGTTAGTTAAATTTGCACCAAAGTGTATGTAAAGCTATGTTGATTCCGTGTGAGTATATATGGACCGACTGGTGTCGTAGTTACTATTATTATTATTATTATTATTATTATTATTATTATTATTATTATGTTTTGTAAATTATTATATATCAGACTCTGTTAGTTAAATTTGCACCAAAGTGTATGTAAAGCTATGTTGATTCCGTGTGAGTATATATGGACCGACTGGTGTCGTAGTTACTATTATTATTATTATTATTATTATTATTATTATTATTATTATTATTATTATTATGTTTTGTAAATTATTATATATCAGACTCTGTTAGTTAAATTTGCACCAAAGTGTATGTAAAACTTTATTGTGAAAAATTATTTTGTTTAAAATTTTGTACTTGTTAACCAGTAAATGGCTCTGTTTGACAGAATGATATAAAAGAATGTTTTATTATGACATTAGCATGCTAATTTTTATTAAAAGGAGGCTTGGCGCTACATGGGTAAACACAGAAAAAGTCTTCAACATGTTGAACGCGAAAGAGAATAATGAAATAGCAGACAACTGTTAAGGTAGCATTTAGCGTACCGTTATCAGTGCATAAAGTGCTCACCTTTCATTTATTTATGAACTAAAAGTTATTTTCATTTATTTATGAGCTAACAGTTGTCTGTTAAACCATTATTCTCTTTGGTGTTCAAGCCATTGAACATCATAGTTTTTAGTTATAAACCTATATTAAGATGAAAAAAATAGTCTAAATTTTCTAAACATATTTTTTTCAACGATCAATAAATTAAAGAATAATAATTTTGTAATAAATAAACATCAATTACAAAAAACTTAACGATTATTTTGGGTCGATATAATTAAACAAGATTTTTCCTCAGGCGAAAAAAGAAGAAAGAAAAGAGAGAGAGAGAGAGCAGTATAAAAGTCTCGAGCCTGATAAAGAATCATACTTTTGAGTTGAAAGAATAGATTTTAATAGGTTTTTAATGTATGGTCTTACACAGCTTTCTTACAAAGTTATTATTTTTATTTATTTATTTATTAATTTATTTACTTATTTACACCAGTTTTTCGGTTTACTTTACCCAACAAAGCAATTGGTAAATTCTTAACTAGGTGCATATATACAAACAATGCTTATTTTGTAAGATTTAAATAGTCTATAATTTTAAAAGGAATCTGTATTTTAGTAGGAAATATAAGATTTTCTGAAAATTATCAGATATTAAATTAAATATATATATATATATATATTAAACAAACATATATTTTTTTAATGATTAGTACAAAAATGAAAATCTTTTTAATTACAATATTAAAATGATTTGTATACCTCAGAAAGTTATATTTTTTCAAATATTATTAGATTCGAATTAACAAAAAAAAAAAAATAATAATAATAATAATCTCATAAATGCAGATTTTGAATTCAATGCAATCGGGAAATAGTGTAAAATATCATTTTGTCCACGGGTCGTAATTATCAACAGGCAACTGGTTGTTTTTGAACTCCATGCATACATACACAACAAATTTTACCAATTTTGAAAGGAGTTTGAAATTCAATATAAAATAGGTTATTTAATTAGTATTTTCGAAAATTAATAATTAGTTTAGAAATAAAAAAATATATCAAACGGAGATTTTTTTTTTTTTTTTTTAATGATTAGTATAAAAATGGGAATATTTTGGAATACAATTATAATACGATTTGCACCTCAGAAAATATATTACTAAAACCTCTTTAACTATAAAATTTGATATGCTTTCAGAAATACATATTTTAAACTCCCTAAGATCAATTAGGTAGATTGTAAAAATGATATTTTACCGACGTGTTGAAATTTTAAAAAGAGTACTTTTATTTCCTTTTTCAAATGCTGTAATTAAAAGATATTTAATATTTTCATAAATAAAATTAATAATTTCCTTTAATGAATACTACGTCAAACAGGTAAACTCTATAATCTTCTTATATATTGTTTTCTACGATTTTTTTAACGTTTATTTTTTTCACTTAAACTATAGCACTTATTGAATCTTTCATCACTAAAAAGATATTATTGTCTTTAATTCTCTTAAGCACAGAAAGAACTCAATAAATATTTCAGCAAAAGAAAAGAAGCTTAGTATCTTACGAATACTTGCAAAGCTAAAGAAATACATAAATCCTAGTCATCATACTTTAGTTTTGTAAATAAAAGATGTACTATCTTCTAAGCGGAAGTCACGTGTTTCCAAACAATGATGTCACGTCGACTTTGAAACGAGAAGTAAGCTATCAAAAATTCATGTAATGACTAAAAGACGTTTGGTCCTTAGACAGCTTAAGTCATGGCCGAATCAGGTTCAAAAGGATAGAGGTAATATCTGTTTATATCTTATAATGGAAAAAATAATGATGAGAAATAAAATATTGAATTGCTAACATAAAACCCTGAGAATAAAATTTAATTTCGATTTTTAGTAACAATAAAGTTTTGTGCTAGTATTTTTTAACATTATACACGATTTTAATTGTGCATTTACAATAATAATACATTTAAGATGCAATATAATTGTGTCACGTTTCTTTTTCTTTATTTATTTGATTCCCATAAAGATCTGTAAGTTCATTTTAATGATTTGCTCTAAAGAAAATAGTTTAATGTTTGGCCTTGGTTTTTCTGACATTCTATTTATTTTATTTCTTCCATATCCCTCTAATAAACGCTTTTATAGCAGAAACTAATGTCATTTAATTAATTTAGATGCATATTAATTTCTCCGTTATTTTCAACACAGACTTCATACCTGAAAGTTTTTATAAAAGTTTTGATTTTATTTGATATTACGTAATGGTTGAAAATATATGTGACAGATATATTTTTAAAAATGCTGGTGTTAAAATCTCATTTAAAAATTCATAATGTTGGCAGTTATGCAAAAGCAGTTTAAAAAATTAATTTCTTCGCATTTAAGGTTGATACTCAGCAGTTCTTTTTTCCGACCACTTTTCAGGATACTTTCAAGGAAAAGAAATGGTCTAGATTTTTACTACCACTATTTTCTAAGGAAACCTTTATCATATTTTTATATTAACCCTTTGCCGGACCTAACGCTCTAAAGCGCTCTAAAAATTGTTGCCAAATTTATGGACTCTGTTATTCAACTATCTATATAATATTTCTCTAACGTGGACCAGTTTCAATTATTTTTTTTCTAAAGGATACGATTCGTGAGGATAAAAAAAAAAATAATATTTATACATGGACAATATTTAAGCACGCGGACTTAGCTCAATGGACTAACAAGAAAAAATGACGACATTTGTCTGATGAGATTATTTTACGAAAAAATGTATTTTTAACAATTGTTTCTTTGTAATCTTTGCAAGTGTCATTTTAAACCTAGCAATATTATAAAGATATATACAGAATATGAACTTCTGTGTCATAAATTGGCTAAAAAACGCAATCATAAAAAATGTAATCAAAATAGGAATTATTTTATTTTATTTTATCTATTTATTATTATACAAATAATAACAATAATAATAATAATAATAATAATAATAATAATAATAATGTACCAAAATTAATAAAAAGTCATCGCCAACATGACGACAAAAATTTAAAAGGCGTCGTGAGTGTCCTATATTAAAACTGTACTGCCTGTGGAAGTATGAAAATTGGGTCGTGAACCATGAATTTTATTTGGAAACCTTTCTTTGAATGATTTTGGTTTCACTATTGTGCAATTTTAATTTGGTCTTAATAATAATTTGGCTTCTGGTAAATTATAATTTTAATTAGGTGGTGAAATTGTTATAACATTTATGAGTTTGAAATTTTAAAGGTAAATAAGAAAAGAAATAAAGTGCGAATATTTCGCACGGGTTTGCTAGTTATTAATAATTTTGAGGAGTGATATTTGATATACATGAGGGACGAGTAACTTTCGAAGTGATTAGGCAACCGTTACAGTTAAAATTTAGCGGTGGATGTTTAATTAAAAAGTCCAACACTGACCAGTAGAGTGAAATTAAACAGGACAGGTAAAGATTTAATGTGTGGGGATGAAATAGGACAGATATTATTGCATGTATATATATGCATTTATATATTTAAATTGCAAAGGCATTTGAATTTACATTATTCGCCTCCATGCATCAAAGATGCATAAGAGGAGCATGAGAATGGAGCATGGAAACATAGGTTAAGTGCACCAGTGATTGACACTTTTATAGCAATCTCTGATGTTTTTAATGTTCTAGTCATCGTAAAGCATTTTTAGAAATCTTAAGTTATGAAAGACATTCAGAACCACATATAAGTTAAAATATATACATTTGATAACAGTTATTTTTTTAATGAATTTTTATTTGACACACTCTCAATATTCCAGTAATTGACACTGCCAGCTTTTCATTTTTTCAGTAATTGGCATCCTGTGTTCCAGTGTTTGACACTGTTAGTTATTCATTTTACCAGTTACTAGCACCCTATGCTCCAGTATTTGATATAAAATGTTAAAATTCTTATATGTAAAATATATGATTTTATTAATTTTCTTATTTGTTAATTATTTCGACATAGATGTCAATTACCGGAGCATGCCAATCACTGGATCACCTACCCTATATGTATGTATATATAAATTTATATATGTGATTAAAAAAGAAAAAACGGTATAAACCTCATAATAATAACAAGAAATATTTAAAAACTATGTAATAAAATGACATATGACTACGAAGACATTAAATAAAAAAAAAGATAATTTAGTCACTGGAAATTCACTGCATCAGCTCTCTGGCCCCCCAATAACGATTGTACAGGCTTTCTTCATTCAATGAAAAACACTTAAGCAAGTGATATGATTATTCATTAGTATTAAAAGAAGAAAGTGACACTAACATAGTTGCCAACACCTTAATTAATATTCCATAGTACTGTTAGTACCTGCCCCTTTTTCTACTGCCCTTTATTTTTAAGGAAATTATCTCCGAATGTAATCTCGTTTAAATAAGAAGGTAAATACTCTAAAAAAAGACTGGTTTGGAGAAAAAAGGTGGGTACTAACAGTACTACGGAATATGAATTAGGTCATTGGCACTTATGCATTGAAAATACATACCATCAATTTTTATAATTAATTTCTGAGTATTATCAGTCCCGTCTCTTTTTCACATCACTTTTTTCTTCTTATTTTATCCTACTTATGTATTGAAGAATATTATTTTGCAAATAAACTGATATGAAATAAAGGCGAGGCAAAAAATGCTCAAGAATAAATTATAAAAGTTGGCAACTCTGCATACCTATATAAGCAGAAGATAGAAGTATATATTAAGGAATACTAAATGATCATAAGTCATGGATTCAATGAATATCTTTTTATTGATGCCTTCCAGCGCATTAGAGCTAATTTCAGTAGCTTAATATATTGTTTTCTGGTCACATAAATAAACATTAATTACGGAAAACACACCTTTATTAAAAAAAAAAAAAAAGTTTTGCATATTCAAAAATTTATGCGCCGTGTTAAACAATTTATGCGCCTCCGGAATAAATATACACCAGTTATTCTTACCGCATCGATTGCTGAGGATACAGTTTATTTCTATAATCAAAAATACTGAGGAATGGGAAAGGGCAAAGTCTTAATTGGATAGTCACTTAAAAATTTTAAATCTGGTACTACCTTGTCAGTATGTCCAAGGGTTTTCATATTTTTAGAAAATGCTGCGAAATTACTTAATAAAATTTGTTTTAATTTTGTTGCATGAGTCCCATTGAGATGTTTAACATCAAAGTCCGTGGGTGTTAAATCTTGTTTTCTCATTTTTAATACATCACTAGAAGGTTGAATATAATTAATAAATTGTGAATCCTCTGAAATTTCAACCTTATCATTTTGTCTTGAACCATAGTCTATAATTTGTTCGATTTCTTTAATTGTACCAATATTTGAATGTTTGTTTACATGCATATTTCTATTAGTGTTATTCTTAACATATAATTGAAATTTTACTCTATCATATTTACTATTACAATTTTGTTTCTGAGAATGCTCAATATTAACTATTGAATCCAAAAAAATTAATTTGAAAGAACTCTTTTTACTCTGAAATAAATAATCACCCGAAGAAACTTTGGGACAATAAACCGTAATAGAAGATTCTTCTTTGGGTTGTAAAATAAGTTTTTGTCCCGTTTTTACTGAAAGTTTCTTACATTGAGTATGCATATTAAGATTTTCTTCATGGTCGCTATATGTGTTTGTTATGGGAATACTCAGATCTTTAATTTTTAACAAGGACCTCTGCATATCTAATATTACATGATATTGTTGAATAAAATCGTAACCCAAAATAACCCTAAATGCTGAACCTTCAGGTATGTCCACTATGAAGAATTTTTGTGAAAAAAATTGATTTTGAATTTTGAAAGTGGTTTGTATACAAGATGAAAACTGTACATTCGAGTTCACGGTTTTGATTGTCACATGGGAAGATAAATGTCTATATTTCAAACTATGTTTTAATTTATTAAATGTACTTTCAGCTAACAGACTAACAGAACTACCAGTGTCAATAAGTGTGTTTACCTTTTGTTTATCTAGCAAAATTTTAATAAGAGGTAACTTTGGAGAATTTACATGGACATTAAAAATGTTCTCCCTTTTATCGTTATTTGTTTGAGTACATTTAGAATCAGAAATTTTCAAGATTTGTTGTGTCTGAGACGCAGTAGAATTCACCAATCTGTCACTAGACAATTTGGGTAGATTAACGTTATTATCAATGTCCAGAGAAAAATTTTGTGCTGATGCTCTATTCAATTCCTGAGATGTACTTGCATCAGCTAAACTACATCTCTGCGCTCGTTTAAATTACCTGGATTTTTACTATAATTATTTCTGTCATAATTTTTACCCCTAGTCTGATTTCTTTGCCATCTAAAGCACCTAGTAGCAACATGTCCTCTTTTACTGCACAACTGGCAAATAGGAGAAGAATGATATCTGTTCTTATTTTGATTACCCCTGAAATTTTGTTTACCCCTGAAATTTTGATTTCTACTTTTATAATTATATCTTAATTCACTTTGTCTATTATAGTTTCTTTGCCTATCTTGCACTGGGGATTCGTGTGTATGATTAACCTCATCCGATTTCTGAGCGAATGACAGATTATTCATTCTATCTGTCAGTTCGACTAACTTTTCAGATAGTGTATTAATAACTGGGTTATTTAAGCTTAATTGTAATAATGTTTCATTAGCGTTAATGTCCTGTAATTTCTGTGCTCGGTTGACCGCCTGTTGGTACTCAGAGATTCCCTCTTCTTGAATCTTAACTCTAATGTTTGAGGGAATGGTTGAAATGAATTTAGTAAATTTAATGGAATTTAAAGCATTAGCATCATTAATCTGCGAATATACTACATCGGCTAAAATATTAAGCCTGTGGGAAAAATTTCTAATTGATTCTTGTGGTAAGAGTATTAAATTGTTAAATTCCACAAGAGCCTGAGTACTGCTCATTGGAGCAAAAAAATTCTGGAATTCATCCTTGATAAATTTTAAATCTGTCGATTTGTATAATAAGGGAGATTGAGTCATGAATTTTAACGCAGGGCCAGTTAATTTACCTTTTAAAATTGCCACTGCCTCTTCTGAATTTAATCTATTTAATTTTGCATATGACTCAATCTGATCGAAAAAAAATTCAAGTAAGGATGAGTCCCCGTCAAAATTTAAAATGTTAATATTAATGTTCTTTTTAGTGGCCATCTTAATTATTTATGTTGGGTCAAATAAAAACTAATATATCTCAGAAATACTCGAGTAAAAAAAAATATATAATATATTAAATTAAATGAGCAGAAAAATTACGCATTTTTTTTTATGCTTACGGCAACTGCATCAGATAAAATACCTCATTAAAAATGTCAAAAATTATACATATATATCTTAAAATATTCGAAAAACAAAATAAATCATAAGGAATTGTAGAAATTTGCAGCAGTAATTGTAATAAATCACTTAAAAAAATAAATTATAATATGCTCATAACAGTATTAATCATCATGAAAGAAAAATAAAATCCCAACAAAATACTGTGAGACCCATTAAAAATATATATTTCAAAATTGTCCGAGCAAAAAGAATAAATTGCGTTAAGATCTACGAGCCTAAAATACTATGCATTTTTTTCTTATGTTACTCACAGAAAATGCAAATGATAAAATACCTAACCAAAATATTATGTAAACATATTTATATATTTCAAAATGTTCTAAAATTAAAGTAAATCACTTTAAGCTTTATAAGTATAGAAAAATACCAATTATTATGAAAAACAAAAACATATATTTATATCAAATGAAATACTTTATTATGCAAAATTAAATATTTCCGCTACTTGAAAATTGTATTCATAAACACTTAAAATCAAAAATAAAATAAAAATGAAAATAAGGTAAAGCAAATTCTCAAAAGTAGGAAACATTTATCTAATATTTTCCATAAACAAAAATGTATATTATATATTTTATTTAATGAAACAAAAAACTTCCATTCAAATATCTAAAACACAAGATAAATTTAGACTTACCAATTCTTGGACATAACTTGGTTAAAAAAAAATATTCTGTAAACAAAAAAAATTATCGTTTACTTTATTAATATTTTTCAATTAATTTTATTACTTTGTTCCAAAAATGGTATCTTTTTTCTCATTTTCTTTCCTCTCTCTTCCAATTTGCTTGAATATATAAAAAAAATTCTTTGCAATCAACTTTGCACAACACCGAATTTTCGACCGTGAATTGGAAAACAACTATTTTTGATCAAAAACTGATCATGAACTTTAAACAAAAACACATGATTCGGAAACCCGAAGTTGTCTATTCTGTAGAGGTGCAGGTGTCGAACGGAAAAAAATTTTTCTGGGCAAACTGTGAAGAAAAACCCTTGACCAGTCCAATTTCAGGCCCCACTCTCGGCCGCTTAGTTGAGCACCGATGACCAGCGAAATATTCAGGCCCCACTCTCGGCCACTTATTTGCATCAAAAGAAATCCATCAACACAATGACACTCCAAGAAATCCTTTTACTTTTCCTTTTTTTTTTCTTTTCTTGAAGCCATAAGCACGAAAAAAAAATTTCTGAGTAGTGATATTATCGGGCTACGCTTACAGTCACCGATTCAAGCAAGCATTTGTTCGTAAATCGTAACCACAAACAAGTTCAATGCGCGTAAAAAGGAGATTCATCCACCAAAATTTAGAGTCAATATTTTCCCTGTCCATGACTCTTAAAAAGGTCCTTTTGGGCATGCAAATCTTAATAAAATGTTCGATGCATTCCCTTCCTTCCACTCAAAAGAAAAACCAGAATTTCATTTATAGAAAATCCATTATGCTGCCGTCGGGTTCCTCCTCCCCCTCCATTTTTGAAGATCGGGGAAGCTGGACACGCACCAATTAATATATACTATTGTCTAGTATATTCAGGTTCGTTTCACACAAAAGCCGGATCGTTGAATAATTAAAAATATAAAGTAGAAGTCTTTACCTCGAAGTAATCAGGACACATCATTTTTAGTACTGTGATTTATTAATGCAGCAATATAATATTCAGTTTGCAGTTACTAATAACTTTACATTTCACTCCTATATTCGTAAGCAAAAAATAAATATTCTATCCCCATCAACTAGACAGAGAGGGAGGAGGACCTCAAAAAATTACGTCTTCTTAGGACTTGAACAACAGCGAAAAGAATACACTAAATCTGCTAGCCACAGATAGCTTAAAATCGCAACCCCGGAGATTGGCATTGTTGAAATGCAGCCAAAAGAATGCCAAACTGTTTCTTTGTTCTTCTAAGATATTCATACTAAATTTTGAATATAAAAAAGTCGTTACAAATATTAAATCGATTTGACATTGAGAAGCCATGCCAAATGACCTTCAACTCTCAATGAACAAAGAAGGCGACGCCCAGACTATCGAACATCATTATAAATCTATTTTTAGAATTATAATGACCCTCTTGAAATAATAATGGTTTTTTTAACATAAACATTCAAGGATAATAAATATGAAATCAAATGCTTGTTTTATTTTATTAATAGCTGTATATAGTAGGAATATGTTGATAACGGCTTTTTAAATTACCCTCTGAAAATAAATAATTACGGCTAAATTGATTTAATGTAAACACTAGCGTGATAAATATAAATTGAAATGACAGTTATTATTTTATTAATAGCTACTTGTGTTATAAGTAGGTTGATACGAATTTTAAATTACCCTCTCCAAAATAAATAATTATAGCTAAATTGATTTAATCCATTCGGGGAAAATGTATACACATACTATTTTTGACAAACCCCAATATAAAAATTGCTTTATTTTATTCCTAGATCAATGTGTTTTTAACGATAGAAGAACAAAGAAATGAAAATTTTGATTTAAAAAATAAAACGGGAAATTCTCTATAATTAATTACTTGAATTAGATAAATTTAAAAAGATTTATTTTATATAATCTATATTAATCCCTCCTTTTTGTTATATATTAAATTTGGATAAATAAATAAGCTTTTAAAGGACATATGTGTGAGAACACTCACACAACCAGGATTGTAATCTATTATGAAGAGGCTAGAAAATCTATAAAGAAGGAAAATTCACTAATATCAAGTGTCAGGTGACAATTCCTTTCACTGTCTTCTGCAAAGGTGCTAAGACGGCTTTAATGGAAAATTAATATTTTTTATTCGTAAATGGATTTTATTTCAGAACGTTTTTCCTAAAGTGTTTGCTGTGATAATTTTATGCATCTGTAACCCTCAACAAGTTGTAAGCTGCGCTTATTTCAGTATTATAAATTTTATAAGTTAAATTCTTTAACGACTTTCGCATTCTAAGATATAACAAAACACAAGTTAGAATAAAGAAACAAATTTAAAAATTGATATACTATAATTTTGAGAATTTAAGTATTAATACTAATAAAAATTAAGAATAATTTGAAAATATGTTATCCGTAGTTTCGAACACATATTTCAGTTAAATATATTAATTTTCTATTTTATCTCGAATAGACAAAGCTGCCGCGAATCACAGTATTGTTTGGAAAATGGTGTAGTTGAAAAATTCATGTTTTGCCCAGTGTTCTAGGATTTGATTGTCTGTTTCCACAACCAGATGCCAGTCTGTCTTAACGTGAATAGTTACTTCCTATTGGTATCTGGATTTTGATAGATTTGTAGGCTACAAACCGAAGAATTTTCCAGGGTAATTTTGGGCACCACCATGAACAGGCATTTCAAAAGGAACATGCATACCTAGATTTTGAAGTTTTACCTAAAATGTCTTCTTCATTCAATAACTTAAAAAAAAAAAAAAATACTAAATTACTAAATTACTAAAAAGTAATTAAGTATTATGGAAGAAACTTTTTTTTTTCCATGAAAGTATGATCCTCTCTTCACCATCTCAAACCTAAATTATTTAAAGATCAATCAAAAATACCTTGCCCCCGGCTTCTATGTGCATCTCTAAATAGGAAAACTTTGCAAACTGCATTTATTTCGGCATTATTAATTTTAAAAGTTAGATCTTTTAATGTTAATTCAACAATTTTTTTTTTATGGTTTAACAATGCAGTACCACCCGTTTCAACATCTTCAATGTGATAATTTTCTACGTTCCAAGGGAAAATCACCATCTGAGAGCGCTGAGCGTAGGCTTCTCTAGTCCCTCTGCTCGAGTTCCTTAACCCATTTTATCCCAATTTATTTATTTTGCTCAAATTTGAGAAAAATTATACTTTTTAAGGTTAATTAAACCTAAATAAACTAAATACAACAAAATTTGAAAAAAAAAAAAAATGTATATATATATATATATTCTGTATAAGAAATCTTATCCACCTTGTTCGCAGGACATTGAAGTAAAAGAGGATGAAATTTGCACTTATATGTTTTAGTGTTCTCTTCAATAGTGAACTGAAAAGTGCTTTCCGAGTATAAAGTATTGCTTTATCTGTATAATACTTTCTTAGTAACATGATAGTTCTCCAGAAAGAATTTTCAACCGCAAAGAGAAGATAAACCACGCCCCCTAATGTTAAATTAAAGAAAGATACCAGATGGAGGAGGAGGAGGAGGTGAGACACATAACACGCTGGCAGAAGCTTATATATACCATTATATATTCCAGTTGTCAAAATATTCGCACCAAGCAAATTCTGATTTCTATATGCTATTTTTCAGCTGTCCTTAAAATAGGACAATAGGATAAAATGGTTTAAAATTTTTAATATTGATTTGACTAACCAACAAAATCGATTAAAGTACATATAGGAGAGTCAGAAAAAGTTGAGTAAACATCAAAGTATTCTGAACCGGATGTTTTAGATTCCATTTCAAGAATGGCAACACCAATTTATATTATATATATTTCTGTTCCCCGAGTTACCAACATTTTAATTTATTTTGGAGCATTTTTAGCCCCTCCTTTACTCCATACCACTCTTTTATTTTATTTTATTTTTAGAGTAAAATTTTCTTATTTTATCGTAGTTGTATATTGGATAAAAAAAAAAAATATTCTAAAAAATAAAGTGGTGCGAAATAAAGGCGGGCTAAATATGCTTAGTAGTAAATTAATATGTTGGCAACTATGCTAATCCTGTGACATTCATACTCATCATTCAGGTGTTTATACATATGCTTTCAAGGAAAAAGAATCCATTAAGACTGTTTTCAGGGATGGAACACGGGCGCAGAATTAATACCGGAATCTGTTTAAGAAATTTCTATACCTATAATATCGTTGATTTAAGAGGTAGAAAATTTTCTTACATCCATAGTGGTATGAATTCTGCGCCCGTGTTCCATCCCTGCTGTTTTTCAAGTTAATTGCGTTAACTATTTCTGAGTATTCATTTTCACACTTCCTATAATTATATTTAAGCAAATAAACGTTTCTTCTAAACATTGAGAATTTTTCATACTATATGTTTGTATTTTTTATGCATACCATAATTTATAGATATTCTTAAAATCCTTTCAGGTTAACTCTTGGATTAGCTTTAAATTAAAAATCATTTTAAAACTTTATTCATTTGACGGTTACTTTAAAATTGCAATATGTTGTCATTAACTGACTGTATAATGCTTCAATATGTTGTATTTTTAAGTAAAAATAAAAATATTTCAGTTTAAAATGAAAAAAAAAAATATATATATGTATATATATATATATATATATATATATAAGACTTTGTGAATAAGAAGGTATCAGTATTTTAAATATAAAATAATAGAATTAGTGTTTAAAACATTTTTATATTATAAGTGTAATAATATGTATGCTAATTTTTGTTCTATGGATTTGTGAAATATATATATATATATATATATATATATATATATTGTGTGTGTGTGTGTGTGTGTAAATGGTTGGCATGTAAACAGGATGATTTGAATTAACTATTTTATTCTATTTTTTTGTTAGCCGATTTGTCAATATTGCTCGCTCGTTTTCCAGTATATTCTCAAAAATTAATGATTGATATTTTATTTTCTTAAAAATTAATGAATTAAAACTCGCACTTGGTTGACCTTAAAAACAGTGTACACTTGATGATACTTTATATCTTGCACTTTATGTAATGAGACATTTTTAGAACTATTGGGTGCAACATGTTTTATTAAGATAATTTTAATAATATTAGATTATTAAGTTATCAGTGCATTTTTAGAAAAAGAACGTTCATTCAAACATTGCACCTAAACGAATGAGAAAAATCATATATTTCAATGAGTTTATTTAAAATAATGAATATAAATTTTGCTAATTGTATGGGAGAATAGATTTCCATCCACTCTCTCTCAATTTAAGGTAAAAACACCTTTAAAAACAAAATCTGTTTGTACACTAAAATAGGGGTGGAGATTTGGTGCAGAACTCATACTGGTATTTGTTTAAAATTTTTCTCTATTTATAAAATCATTGGTTTAAGAAGAAGAAAATTTTGTTTCATAAATACCGGTATGAGCTATGCGCCAATTTTCTACCCCAAATAAAAAAGGTAAGTTCAACAATTCCCGAGTATCAATGGCAAAACGGTAATAAAATGCATGCAAACATTTTTCCAATTGATTTAGCTGCTTAAACAGCTCTTTCAGTGAAATCAGATTTGACATTTAATGCATAGTACAACTCGAAGAAAAATCGACAAAGTCTTGAGAAATCATATTGATATAAATGTTATTAAAACTTAACACCAAAATAAATTTCTAAAGGAAACGAACAACATTATAAGAAGACATCCTGATGTTAGAAATCGGTGATGCTTCCCTATTTTTATCTCATCGGCAATTATGTCTTTTTCACCTAACTGATGGCCGTTCTTAATTGTTTTGAACAGAAACAATTAAATAATTGTTGCCTGACATTACAGTTTAATGTGTTCGTTTGCAAAAATTAAATTTTTCAACAAAAGTCTTTATTATTATGATTAAGAACAATAGAAATTTCCTGAAAAATCAATCAAACTTATGTAAGCTTTTTTTTTTTTTTTTTTAAGCAAAAGTTATGAAACATTCCTATTAAGTAATCTATTCAGAGAATGCCTTTCTTTAGCTCTTTTTTTTTTTTTTTACTTTAGTTTAGCACAAGTTTTAAAAGCATATCTACCAACCTAATCTGAAGTGTTGCTTGTTTTCCACACCACTTAATTTTTATAGAAATTCTCTTTTAATGTATTTGAGATAAAATAAGAAGAAAAATACTGGTAGAAAAAGAAAAAAAAAACAGGCGGGAACTTAAAATCCTCCGGATTATTAACACTTTTACGACCGCATGTTTTTGTCTTTTTGAAAGTATGCTCCACTTGTAGGCGTTTTTTTTTTTTTTTTTTTTTTTTTTTTTTTTTTTTTTTTCAAGCAATGTTCTTTGAGAACCAGGTTTTCTGTATACATATTTATATTACATATGAATAGACAAAAAATTACACTTTTTCTAATGAAAGTATTTGCATCCATAGTATCTTGATTGTACAAATATGAATATAGGGAATATTCTTAAGAAATATAGCAACATACAAATTGCAAGTGAAACACCCACTGGCGTAGTTTCAGATTTCCAAATGACGTTAATCTACGTCCGTAGCCTCCTAAACTAGATGTCTTCCGCGTGGCTTAGAAACTTGGCAATTTGTTCAAGCGGTAGACAGCGTCACCTGGCATAGATTGGAATCTTTTTTATTCAGCTGTCACCAATAATTTTAAGAAGTGATACATTATATATACAATCGACGTTCCTTCGATTCTCTTAGTCTTTCATGTATATCAAATCCCAATTTTTTAAATCTTTTGATGGCTGTTGAATAAAAAAGTCATGCAATCTGTACCAGGTGGCGCTGCCTACCGTCAAGTTTCCTAGCTACGCGGAAGGCATCTGGTCAGGAGGCTACGCTACATCAGCGATCGATAACAAGACCTTGGAGCCTCAAAGATCGAGAAATCTTCTTGACATTTGTTCTGCGCAACTCGTCAGTGGTTTGCGTACGTCATGGAATGTTTACATCACGGAACCAATCAGCTTTGCTGACAAATACGAATTCCGCTTAACTAAACGTATTTGGAAGGATAGTTTGTTTTGTTTGTATGAGCGATTTGAGAGAAAAATTTTTAATTATTCTATTCATTTAAAACATATTGATATATTTTCAAGTTATTCCTCCTTTTGATTTGGATACGAAATTGAATAGATTTTGTTTGATAAACATCTCGCGGGTGTATTGTTTATGGGATTGTTGCAACTTCATTATTGTATCTTTAAGACTACTTTTATTTGCTATATATATTTTAATCGTCTTACATAATACTCACCAAAATTTATTGTAAACATATATTAAATTTATAACTTTTAAAATGAAGAATCTACATAGAAGTATTTTTTGAATAAGTTGAATGTATATCTTTTTCTTTCATATATAATCTTAAGTGTGCCTGACATTAATTTAATTGTACTATATAGCTGTTGATTCTTAATAAGGCAATTCCACGGGAATGTCAACCTAAACGTCAATATTTCAAATGTAACAAAATTTTGAGTGTGATACTTACATATTTTTAAAGCTTGTAATATATATTTTAGTAGCGTGAAGTTTGAAT
Source organism: Salticus scenicus (assembly GCA_963930645.1). Classification (NCBI taxonomy): domain Eukaryota; kingdom Metazoa; phylum Arthropoda; class Arachnida; order Araneae; family Salticidae; genus Salticus; species Salticus scenicus. The sequence continues at coordinate 135,711,436 of OZ005650.1, read as the reverse complement.
TATATAAATTGTTTTGTAAAAAGGGGTTCGTCCATGTGTTTTCAGATTAGGATATTTAAGAAATGGACTTGCATAAAATGCTTAAGTATGTTGCTTGTTACTTGCACATGTATAATTTTAAATATTTAACTGTTTAATTATGTATATATCTTTTGTTAATTAAAAAGGAAAGAAAGACAGATTAGTTTTGCATTTGATTTAATGAAGCCTTTTTTATTTTGGAAAAGAAAAAAAAAAAAGAATGATGATGTAACAATTTTGTCAAAAGTTTACTCTAATCCTCTCGTAAATATTAATTTTACATATTTACTTAACGCATTTGAAGCTGGATGCTGTTAAATTAAATCAAAAAAGAAACAGATTACGTTTAGATTATGAATTATCGTTGTTTTATTGAAATACAATGTAAACAGATAAAAGTAAGCTTAATCGCAAATTTATCATCTCAGGGATTAATCCAGCTTTTTAAAAATGGTACCCCATTTGTGAATTTATAAAATAATTTGTGAAAACATCAAGTAAGTTTGTGAAAATTAATGATACTTCAGAACAATTAACTATAATACGTAAAGCAGTTTTTTTTTTTTTTTTTTTAAATACATTTAAAAAATAAAATGAAACAGTTGTAAAAATAAATATATATATGGGTGAGTTAAGTTGTTTCTTATAAGTAGGTGTTTACTTAGATATTTATCATTGTCTCCAGTAAATATTCAAATTGAAGGTATTTTTCTGTGTTCGATGCAGTGAAACTTATAAAATATTTTAGTGTGCAGTTATATTACTGAGAATTGACTTTGTGAAGGTACCTCTTTGCTGAAAGTTGACTTTGTGAAAGTGCCTCAGTGCAGCACTAAATTTGTTCTGGATTAACCTCTGCATCTACCACTTGTATTTAAATTAATATTTAATGCAGTATCTATAAATAAAGGTTAATTTGCAGAAAATTATGCATTAAAAAGTTTAAAAGTACTGTGCAAAGCCCTGTTTAAAATATAATCTATAATATTTATTGAATTAGTTAAACGCACACTATTTTGTGCTACACATGCTTTACAAATTTTTTTGTTTGTAAAATCAACCCATGCCAAGTGTGTTTTTAATTTTAAACATTCAGGAATCATTCCTTTTTTTGAAATAAATGATAAAATGCTCTTAAAAATATTTTATTTCTTTTGATTTTGAAAATTGGGCATTTTTTAGCTTAAATAAACACATTATGTTTTTTAAGAGATAGAGAAATTTCGGACTCCTCATTTTAAAGAGAATTTCAAAGATTTAATTTGATGTCTACCTTGATTATGTTAGTTAAAAGAATATTTTTATTTATTTATAAAGATAGTGTTTTGTAAACTTTTTGAAAAAAAAATACTAACTATAATAACTTGAACTTTTTAATAAGGAATTATGAGAAGTTACTGTACATGTAAGAATATAATTATAAATTTTAATTACATGGTAAAAGACCTCATTTTAAAAATTAGTAATCTATAAAAGATAAATACACCTATTGATTTTACTATAGCTGAAGTCGAAGAATCCATAGCCTAGTGTAGGGAAGGGGCCGGCACCTGGAAAACAAATAAACCCCTACACAATGCCGCTATGGATGAGACTCCAGGTGTCAGGTTGAAAATCAACCGTGAAAGGCCTAATTTTTTTCTTTACAATCTTTTGTTATTATTGTTCTTAAACTTTAAAGAAATTTATCTGTTAAGTTTAAAACGAACAATAACTGCTAAGCTTACATTGTAAAATACAGAAAAATAACTTTAAAGTAAGCTTTAAATATCAATTTATTCTTTTTAAGATATTTTGTATTTTCTTTTTCCCCTGTCTGTGAATAAACACAAGGTCATAGTAAATTTCTACATCATTTGTCATATGTTTTTAAACAGTACATAGACAGAAATTAAGTAATTAGATAATTTAAGTACTTAGGTTAAACTCTTAATAGAAAGTATTGTTAGAGTATAACACATAATTTATTTTAACATTTTTACAGTATATGTTTCATGTATAGAATTATGCAATATACTTAAGTTGTATGAAAAGTATTTTGAACATGAAGGACATTTTAGACTAGATATTATTAAAAATCATTGGAAATTCAGTGTAATCATTATAGTAGATATGTATTGATTATCATACTAGTTAATTTTCAATTAAAATATCTAAAATAATTAATAAGATAAGATCATTTTTAAGTCTTTCTATATATATATATTGTTTTTTTTTCTTTCACCTTATTTACTAAGCCTAACTTGTGAGTATTTTTTCCTGTGATTATTCTTATTTAAATGTTTATAGAATGCTAATTCTTTTTTAATTCGTTAAAGCAATACTGTATATTTTTTTCTCTTACATGTAACATTTAGTATATAAAATAATACAAAACTTACCCATGGTTTATCTTTCAATTCAGATTTTTGCTCATGCCATTATTGAAAGATTCAAAATGGCTGCTGACCATAATGCATGATGAAACAGCAGTAAGATCTGTTTATTTCATTAGACCTGTTTTTAACAGTGCCAATATTTAATGTAACTGATTATTTGAGTTTGAAAGGGAGTGAGAGGTGTGAGGTAACATTTGTATCCATCACTGTATTTTTTTTTGTTTGTTTTTGTTTTTTAAGTATTTTAAAGCCCAATGCTTCCAATTTTTAATATCTTTTAATCAATTTTTAATGCTTCCAATTTTCAATAGCTCAACAGGTGGCACTGTGATCGCATTTTATGCAAATTTTTAACATGGCAGCATAGGACAAAATTCCGTATAAATGGGCATAATGAGAGTTATTTTAAACTTGTGATTGTAAAATTAATATGAATTATTGATAATAGTAGTAGTTAACTAGAAAAAAAATTTTGTGCATGTGGGGGCATCGGTCCCCCCCCCCCCGGGAAAGTAAATTTTCAAGATGGGTATCTTTCGAAAGGTCTCGTTAATAATAGTTATACTTAACTGGGAAAAAAATTTTGTGCATGTGGGAGTATCGGTTCCCCGGGTATCTTTCGAAAGGTCTCGTCAATACCTTTAAAACGAATGGTTGAACCATAAATCTGTGATAATGTAAAACAAAGTTATCGATTTTTTTTACTTTTAACAAAAAAAAACTTAGAAAAAAAATCGTATATATTTTTTTTAAACGAAATTTTACCAAACCAGTATTTAGTTGGTCCCCGACATAAACTGGTGCTGATTATATTTGGGGATCAATATCTCAACAGGTGGCGCAGCATTTTATCTAAATTTTTAACATGGCAGTATAGGACAAAAATTCGTATAAATGTGCATAATAAGAGTTATTTTAAACTTGCGATTGTAAAATTAATATGAATTATTGATAATAGTAGTAGTTAACTAGAAAAAAAATTTTGTGCATGTGGGGGCATCGGTTCCCCGGGTATCTTTCGAAAGGTCTCGTCAATACCTTTAAAACGAATGGTTGAACTATAAATCTGTGATAATTTAAAACAAAGTTATCGTTTTTTTTACTGTTAACAAAAAAAAAAAAAGAAAAAAATTCATAATTTTTTTTTTTTAAATATTGTTACTGATTGAATATGTATAGGAAAATATAGAAGAAAGTCTTGTGGTGGCCACAATATACTAGTTTTCTTTGTATAAATTTTACATATTTTATATTTTTATAATCTGTACGAATCCAGGTTTAGCTTGTGGAGTGATTCACGCCAGACTTTCATATGTAGAACATCAGGTACCCGTTACCACCAAAACAACATCATTGAACGACACCGTTACTGTGGGGCAGGAGTGCTCGTTTGGGGGGGTCATATTGGACACCAGAACACATCTCCATGTTCAAATCGGAAGAATGATAGGCCAAATTTAACGGGGCGTCATTCGGGAACAACATGTACATTTGTTTAGGGATGCCATGAGCCCAGAATTTGTGTTTATGGATGACAATGCGCGTCCTCACCGTGCAAACGTTGTACACGGATGCCTGCAATCTGAAGCTGTCACCCGCATGGAATGGTCAGCATTCTCACCTGACTAGAATCCGATAGAGCATAGGTAGGACATGCTTTTCTGACGAGTTATAGTCCGTCAACCACCTCCTACATGTGTACCGGAACTTTGGAGAGCATTGCTTACTGAGTAGTGTAATCTTTCCCAAGATAAGATCAATAATTTAATACACAGCATTCCTAAGCGTTGTAAAGACTGTATTTCTTCATCTGAGAGACATAAAATTTATTGACCATCATACCAACCGTGTAATGTTAAGTTTTTGTAAGAGAGATATGTAATATGTCATTTATGGAGTTATTGTGTTTTTTTTTTTTTTTACATGTACACAGCAAAAATCTATCATGATCTATGGGCTCAATTATTTGAAGCATAACATGCGTTGAATTAAACAGCATACTATATGAAGAAAAGTACTCATACACCGTATTATAATTTTTTCTTTTGTGTATGTAACGATTTTTCTTACTTTATTTTATTTATACAACCGTTAAGTACTTAATCTTCGGAAAGCCTAGTGAAGTCACTGTAGATTTTTTTTATTTTGGTAAAGTGTCTAAGGGAATGTCTTGACAAGACAATGTTTATTCTTGAACAGATATGACTGTTATTCTGCCAATTTTCCTTTAAAAATGTCTAGAAAATCAGCATAATGCAGTCAGTCCACAATATTTTTGACTGGTGGAATTGGTTTTGTATACTTGGAATTTGGTTTTCAATGCATGTTTGCCAAGAGAAATCTGCTATTTAAATTGTTCTTTTATTTCTAGTGTGTTGTAATGTATATACATCAACTATAACATTACACATAAAAAAAATATTTGAATTGCGCTTAAATTTTAATGGTTTAGAATTGAAGTACCATGCACTTTAGTTCATTTCTCCGGGATAATATATTTATCTTATCCCCAGTGGCAAAAACGCCACAACGCGTCAACACAGTCGCAGACACAGAAAAACAGCTTGCAGACAGTTTTTGTCTGCACTAATAAAAAAATTAATCCACAACTTTCAGACACTCTTTGTCTGTACTACTAAAAAAAAATTGCCCGCAACTTTCAAACAGTTTTTGTCTGCAGTCATAAAAAATTGTCTGCAATTTATGGACATTTTTCTCCCATGACAATGCGCTACCGATGTATGACGTCTTAGACGCTCTCTGGTAGGAACTCTAGAGCTCCCTATAGGTGCCTTGGTAGAAACACACAAAACAGTGCTTAACAAGGGCGACCTAGGAGCCTAGATCTCCCTTGATAGACAGCGTTATGCGTGTATTCTTTTCTATTGTTACCTGTTACTGAGATTCTATGGGAATGTAGAAAAGTGCTAATTTCATTTAAAACTGCTCCAAAACTTCTCTTCCACTTAAAAATTCACTTATAAAAATTTTATATCAAAACTAATACTTTTATTATTTATAATGTGTTGTGTCAAACATTGCTATAAAATATTTAATTGAATGAGTTAAACTGATTGTTTTATAATTGTTTATACTCTATTATTCTGTAGAAAAATTGTATTGTATATTGTTGCACGAGATCACCACTGTTGTTAAGTCCCCCCCCCCCTCTTCCAGATTGCTGCCTTTTGAGTTTAAGCCAATTTCACCCCTGACTGCATGCAAATTTTGCAGACAGATTATGAAATTTTAAAAACCTGTTGCAGACAGCTACAAAATTTTCTGTCATTGGGATCTTATCTAAGTCATTACGTAATTTTATATGTGTCAGTTTTATATGTTAATATTTATACAATTTCCTGCTATTTCTTACATAATAATCTCTATGATATAAGTTCATACCGAATTTTTGTCCATTTCTGTGTATCATGGATTACATTTAAAAACTGGTCTCACGTATTCACAATCAATTATTTTTAGTTCATCATACTATAGGTATGGGGAACTTAGGTAATCGTGAAAATTTTCACCCTCGTTTTTTTCACTTTTTTACACATTTTCAGGCGTGAGGAAATCGAAAATTACAAAATTTGTATGGTGTCTGTCTGTACGGTGTCTGTTAGTCTGTGTAGATGATATCTCACGAACAAATGATCACACAGGTTTTAAAGTATTAGTTATGACACTGGCAAGAACCCTACTCAATCACAATATTCTAATTAAAAAACTTCAGAAGTTATTCAAAATTTACGATTTTCTTAACATGGGAGAATAGGGCAAAATTTCACTTAAACTTGCATAAAAAAGAAATATTTTTTCCGTAAAGATGAAAGAACAGCTTTTCAATATCAGTTTTGTTATCCGGATGAACATCATTAACTATAAACATGCAACTTTGAAAATTTCGTGTTAACCCTTTATCGGCTCATTGTTTCATATCGCAGAAATTGGGTTTACTCGAGAATGGATATAACGATTTTCAAAAAAGTTTGTAGTTAAGTGTTTTTTGGGGTGCTTGGATTAACTCTCATCTTTAGTCAAAATTGCCTGTTAACCCTTTATTGCAGGGCGCGATGTGGCGAGTAAAAATTTGGTCTAGTTATAGATAGAATTCTTACACAATACCGTGACAGAAAACATTCTTTTTATAGATTTAAATATGGCAAAACCTTGTCATCTTATAACCTGATATTTAATTCCAGCCTGAGAAAGGAAAAATTTTTAGTGCATGCATGTTTTAATCTCTTCGACAGTTTCGTTCCTCCCACTGTGATTTCTCCAAGCAGAGTGAGAGTAGACGAACAGAGAACCTCTCTGCCCGTCGCCCACTATACGAGAAAAGAGAAATGTGATAGTTTGCCTATGCGATAATGGCGCAGGAAAATGAACCCGAGCCCTTTTAAAGATACTGCCTATATGTATTTTGTTGAAAAATGATCAAAAAACAGTTCACATTTTCCAGTTTTTTACTGAAACTCCAAGGATTTGCGCTTGTAATGATTTGTAGGCATGTAAGCAACGATTTTATCGAAAAAGTTATTCCGAAATGGCTATTTCAAATGACAACAATGAACAAGTTATACACATCGACATTCTGTCTGATTACAAAAATAAAATGGACAAAAAAGGCATTTCCAATATAAAAAGTTAAATAGATAAATAAGGAAGCTTAATCTTTCATAATACAAAGATTTTCACAGGATATTGTTTAACAAAGAGTTTTTTTTTCCCTTCTTTTTTTCTTTAATGACTCTTTACATTTATGTTATTAGACATTTTAATCTTTTTCGAATCTCAAATACAATGCATTATAATGATTTTTAATTATAGATGGTTATGAGACATGATGATAAACGACACACTTTTAATATATATAATTTTAAGCATATTTGAAAAAGCATTTCAAATAGTTGGAGAGGGGGGGGATGTGAAAAAAAAAAAAAAAGACAACTCAATTTTGTGGAGAGTAGAAAATTTTTTCGGCGAGTGTAATCTGAGTCAAAATTTCGGGCCCTGCTTTATTGGCCTATGGCAACATATGGCAGAAATTGGACTTACTCGAAAATGTTTTTAGGGATTTTGATGAAAGGTTGGAGTTAGGTGCTTTTGGAGATGCTAACGATGGGAGATTTGGAGATGCAAAACGATTGAAATTGTCCCCATCATCAGAAAAATTCACGTTCACAGTTAAACCTTTAAAGACCAATTCCAACGTATGGCATGGCAGAAATTGAGTTAACACGTAAATGGGAAAAGTGATTTTGATGAAAGTTTTGAGTTAGGGATTTTTGATAAGAAAAAACGATTGGATCTTATCCTCAGACAAATTCGCATTCACAGTTAACCCTTTATCAGCCAATTGCAACACAACATAGCAGAAATTGGGTTTACTCGAAAATGGATATGTTATTTTGATGAAAGTTAGCAATTAAATGTTTTCGGGAAGGTGTTAAAATGATTGGACTTAATCTCATTTTCAGAAAAAATCACGTTCTGAGTTAATCCTTTATCGGCCAATTACAATATATGGCAGCAGAAACTAGGTTTGCTTGAAAAACGATATAGGGATTTTGATGAAAGTTTCAGGTGGACCTCGGAAAGGCTCCAGAGTATCCGTATGTCAATTCTTGTACTTCTACGTTCAATAGGGGCTGAACGTATAAAAGAACAGACAGACAGACAAACCTTTCCATTTATTATTATAGATGTAGCTTGTAACTAATTAAACCACATTAAATTAAAAAAAAAAAACTTGTTTTTTGCATTTAAATTTAAAAGGCCCTACTAGTAACATGTATTCAAGTATTGAATATAACAAGTACAAATATAATTTGATATTCTAAATATATTGTAAAAATATTTTTCAGTAATAGAAATCCACATATTTTAAACTGTTAAAACAGACTTCTAACTATAATTCTCGATGTTTGTATTGCAAGCAAGAATATGTAAATTGGATTGTATTTGAGTCTGTATTGAGATTTCAGAAGTAAAATAATAATAAAAATAAAATAATAATGAACATATATATGTGCTAGTTTTTTTTTTTTTTAAGAAGGTTTCATTTTTTAAGACAGCACATTTCAACAGGTATACAATTTGTGTTGGCATAGAGCCTTAAATATTATGTTTTTACTTTCATGTTACATGATGTGACCTCATATTTTGTGATGAAGGATTGTGCTTAATTATTTGAACACGAAACAACAATTGCATGTATTTCACCACCAATTATTAAAGCATTATATTGCAAGTTCTTAAAAGTTTGCCTGACATAATTTTTATGTTTAAACTAACTTTTAAAATTGAAATTTTTCTCCCTTTGCATAAATTATATTAATAATAAAACAGAAAAAAGATATTAGGGTTGGGAATTGATTAAGAGTTTTAACTGGGTTAATCGTAGTTCATTAATTAATCGGATTTTTAATCGGTTTTCATTTTTCTTTCTATAATTTTATTTCAATGATGAATAAAACTCTCATATTGTATGTGTATATATATATTATTCATAAGTTTGACTGAAAAAAAAACTTTTTTGTTTTTTTCAAAAATTTTTGTTTAATCAATTATATTTGTTTCATAACTGAAATTTAAATAAATTTTCAGAGTAATAATTGGTGCATTTGAGGTATATAAATATTTTCACTTATTCAATTTTATTTATTATTATTTTTTAAATAAATTAATTTTTCGATTGATTTTGAAAGAAACATTAAATGAATTTACACATATTTTAGTTTTATATTTGCAGGTCATGTCCATCTCGCTTTTCACTATTTTTAAATGAATTCTCAAAATTCCATATCATTATCATAAAAATCTCAAATTCTTATACTTTAGTTCTTCTTTGTCACTTCGGACTAGAACACAGAATGTTATTTTCTGTTTCTACTTCAATAGTTACTATCAGCAATTCTGAACAGATAATAAACACTTGAAGATACTGTGAAACTCTGTTGACATTTACCCCATCAGAGGGATAGTGGAAATCTCAATCCTTTTTTTTTTAATCTTTAGCATTTCTATTTTTTGAAAGTTTCTTGTTTCTGAGAATACTATCACCTTAGCCAAAACTTTCTGTAGAAGGCTACAGATAGATGGTGTTGCTCCAGCATGCACATGAAGCGACATTTTGTTTAACAACTGTCCTCCCCTTTTCTCTATCAACAAAAGTGCAACAACTTCTTTCGAGAGGTTTTATTTTTTTGCTTTTTCATTATTTGATGGATGATTCTTAGAATGTGTGTTAGCAAAATATGTGAAAAAATACTTTGTAAGCAGAACAATATTTTTACTTTAATTCGCATTTTGAAAATTTTTAATTGAATTAATCGATCTGATAAAAAAAAATTGATCGGGACTAAGCATTGATCGATTAATCGGCACAGCCCTAATATATATATCACTTAAAAAAGGGCCATGCTTAATTCTGTGGATTCGAAAGGAAGTATCTGTCATGAAAAAACTCACACAACAGTTCATATTATTTACAAAGCAATAATATTGTGAGTGACCTAAATAAACTATTCATGCATTAATCATGTAATGCACAAGTTTTTTATTTTAATCCTTTCTTTCGTCCTAGTTTAAATAATTTGTTTCCTTCCCATTGAAAGGAAGTAGTTTTCGTTATGCAATATCCAAAAGAATTGAAATTTAAAATTTCAAGTAGTTAATTTCTGAAAGTTTTTAAAACACCTAATACCATAGGGAGAAAATGGTCCAGATGCTGTCTATCAAATTATGCAGTTTCTGTGACGCCAACACTCAGTAATGTCCAATTTAAAATTTGGACTGTGACTGAGAAGTCACAGAGGGGGATCAGCGCCTCCCCTTTCCAACAGTGCACTCTTTCTCATACTAACATTTAACCAACTTGAAATTTAAAATTTCATAAAGTTAGGACTGTAACTGATAAGGCAAAATTGGGTGAAGAGGGACATAACCTGTCTCCTTCCAATTGCACAGTCCTTGGCAGACTACCACCCACTCAACTCCAAATTAAAAAAATTGTGAAGTTTAGAGTTTTCAAGATAAGGCTTCATGTGGGGGGTAAGGTGCTCCCTATTTTAATAAACTTAAAATTTTGTAAAGTTCAGAACATGATTTTATTAGATAAAGCACCGTAGACGGTAAGATGTGTTAAGATCCTCCCCCTTTAAACTCATTCAACTCCAAATTAAAATTTTTGTGAAGATCGGACCATGATTTTTCATAAGGCATGGGGGGGGGGGTTAGAACCTCCCCCCCCCTTTCAACGATGCAGTTTGTATCATACTAACACCCATTCAACTCCAAATTTAAAATTTCAAAATTCCATTTAAGTGGAATGGGTGTTGTATCATACTAACACCCATTTAACTCCAAATTTAAAATTTCAAAATTCCATTTAAGTGGGGAGGAGGTCGTTCTCCCCCTCTTTCTACGATCCAGTCTGTATCATACTAACACCTATTAAACTCAAAATTAAAAAAGTTTTTAAGTTCAGTCCATGATTTTTCATGATAAGGCATGGAGGAGAGGGGTAAGACCCTCCCCCTCTTTCAGTGATGCAGTTTGTATCATACTAACTCCCATTCAACTCCAAATTTAAAATTTTATAGTTCAGTTTGAGATAAAGCACCATGGGGGGTAAGAGGAGTTAAGACCCTCCACCCTTTTCATTATGCAGTCCTTGTCATATTAGCACTCATTCAATTCCAAACTTAAAATTTTGTAAAAGTTCAGACCAGGATTTATCATAAATCACAGGGTGGTGGTTTGACCCTCCTCAGTTTCATCCATGCAGTTTGTATCATACTAAAATCCGTTTAAACTTAATATTTCGTAAAGTTCAGACCATGATTTTTTTTATATAAAGCATTGGAGGGAGGGGGGGGGGGGTTAAGAGGTGTTGAGACCCTCCTCCTTTCTACAGTGCATTCTTTATGATATGGCACTGTTAAGGGGGGGGGGGGGACACCAACTAACAACCAATTTCGTAAGGATCAGAACATAGTGTTCCCATTGTTATAATAGCAAGGCCAATATATTATAATGGGAGCTGCGCTTCCCATAGATGTATTTTGTAAGATATAAATATATATATATATAAATATAATAGCAGGACGAATTGTTTAAAAAACTTGGATGAGACCCAAACATGGCTCTCTCTATATATAATTTTAAGCAAATCTGTTCCTTAATTTAATTTTAATGTAAAATTGGAAAGTGGCTGCACTTGGAAATTAAATGTTATATCAATTCTGTTAACAACCTCTTTCAAAATGCATATGAGATAACTCCACTATCCAACTATGCTTTAAATTTGTTGAGTATTTCAAAAGTTAATTTTCAAGCGACCATATGAATTCAAGTAGTTGTCACTTTAAAACAAATTGTTAATGTAGTGTAGTAATGCATTTTTATTTGGCTGCCATTTTGAAACAAAATGGCAAATAAAATTGTTCGAAGAATTTATCAAAGATATTTGCAACATAAGTCCACTGAATTATTGCAGTATTTTCAAAGTTATTGTGATGATAAAAAGTGACAGCTTAACTTCAATGATGGACGTCAGCACATAAGAGCAAGGGAGTGTATCTGCCCCTCCTGAAAATTTGAATAAGTAAAATGTATTGTTTTATTTACATTTAAATTATAAAAGCTATGTCATTTGATTTCAAATGTTTATCTTAATAAAATTTATATGAAAGACTAAAGAGCCGATTAGAGCCAAACTGACCCAACATGCATTGGCTCTAAGCTTTTCGTACAAATAATCTCAGATTAAGTTTTTCTGAATCATATTAGTTTTGAACAACTGACATTTTCATAAATAAAATGTTTTAGCTTAAATTGCATGTACAAAAATTTGTTGTAGCAATTTAAATTTCAAACGTGCTTAAACACAGGCCTGTTTAATCATGTTCAATCAACCAACCAACAATTTGACTGTTATTCATTTATTTGAAAATATTCATTTATTTAAAATTTTCAAGTGGAAAATTCTCTCTTTGAAACAAAATGGCAGAGTAACTTGGTCAACAACTAAACAAAACAGGATTTTTGTAAGATAAATCCACTGTCCAACTTTGATTCATTATTTCGGAAATCATTGTTATGACAAGTTTTCTATTATAAACATATACATAAAGAGAGAAATATATAGATAAACTAAGTGATTAAGTCGATTTGTAAAGAAATCAGCGTGAAAGATTTTTCATATCACACAAATTTAATAAATTATTTTTTTAGTAATGTGAGATTTTATCAAATGTTCAGATAAATGGATGAAATCTAATTTAACTCTCTTCTATATTCAATAGAAAAAATTATTGAAATCATAAAAAAGCAAAAAAATAAAAAAGTGTTTCAATATCTGGTTTTGATGCATTTACATGCTCTGAATTATCTAGAACATACTATTATTATAAATGTTTGTTGATGTGATAATAATTTTCTGCTAACTCTATTTCCAGAACTAATGCAAAAAAGTTTAAGAATGCACTTTGACATTTTGTGTTTATATTACTAAAGAGATGGCATAGCCATTCTTTATTCTTTTTACAATTTTTTTATATATGGCAGTAAGGGATAAAATTCCGTATGACTGTGCACAATAATTATTTTAAACTAGTTATTGTGAAGTTTAAAAGAATTGTTTACAGCAGTACCGTAACCGTTCAAGCATCCCCTCAATCTCAAAAGAAATTTACATTTGGGGAGGATGTGGATAAACGATAAAAATATGCAAAAACATAGCAATTACACAAAAATTGCTTATCCAAAGTTACTTTTAAATCCCTGATTTTTACTTTGTGGAAAATGGTCAAAGCTCAATCATGAAAATCTCGGGCTCTGGGCAAAGAAAAATTTAAAGGCCCTCTTAAAATCTTCGCAACTCTATTCATACACAACTGATAGTTATACGTAACCAATGTTTTTGCCTTTGAAATTTAAAGAAAACAAAAAAGCATTTCTTACATTTTTTTTGAGTCTTTTATATTGATGCGCACAAGAGAGTATAGATCAGCTTCATTTTAAGTATATTATACTCAGCTAATATGTTGATCTCAATAATTTATATATTTATTTATTTATTTATGCCCAAGGAATAAGTAATATTTATAAATGTGGGTAATGATATTAATATAAGCATTACTTGGAATTGTTGGAATGTTTGTTATCAATAATTAAATTTAAAATTTTATTGTCTGTATTTTCTTTAGAAGATGAATTATCACTTTTCATCACTTTTCTTTTTTTGTTTGCACTTACAAATCTTTGTGGTACTATATTTTTATTTGGAGGGATATTCTTATCTAAAGTTTTAAAATTTTGTTCTGAGTTTTCTAATGTGTCAATAGCTTCTAATTGTGGTGGAATAGATGTTAAAATTTTATCTAGTATTTGACATTTTTCTAGAGAATTCAATGATTCACGTATTTTTCGCCATTTTTCATCTAAATCTAATAGTTTGTTTTCAAGTGTGGGCTGAGAATTTTTAGGGGGTGCCTGGGCTATTTCATTAAGAATAAACTGATTTTCATCAATTACAAGGGCAGATTCATTAGGCATAGAAGCAGATGTATGGGAAGATGAACTCTTCAAGTATTTCTGCAAATAATGTATATGTTTGCATAAGTTATACTTAATAGAAGAATCCATACAACTGCATATATATTTATGAATGCAAATATCACAGTCAGTGCACCTTAATTGACAAGAGCAATCTTTATTATTTTCTTGAATTTCATATATCTCTTTGTTGTCTGATGATAAAACTGACCACCCATTCTCATTACTTATAATTTCTGAGGATAGTGTTTCACTTGTTTGATGCCTGCTTCTTATATCTTTAATTTTACTAGTAAGTTTTCCTTTATTAGCTGCAATTAATCGATCTACCATTTTATCCCTTACAAACCTCATAATACCATGTATGGCTTTATCTAATCTTTTAACATTTTTTCCGTGAAGATATATATACTTTAATGTTCTATGCATACGTTCTAAGTGCATGTTCGTATTGATGCCACTATGCAATCTGAAAGAATAAGCCCAGGATGATACATTTTGCAAGTAATATGTTTCAAAATAATTACCAAAATTAACCATATCAGGATCTTCTTTGAAATGTTTTATTGCTGCCTCTATCAAAATATTAAATGTTTCTTTATCCCTCTCTTCTAAAAGTGCCCGTACAATTTTGTAAGCTGTTGTTTGCTTTTCTGCCCCTTTAATTTTTTTTAAATTTTTTCTCCATGCTCTGTCAATATGCCATGCACAAAACAGTCGCATATTAGGTGCACCCATAACTGAAAGCCATGCATTAAAGAATGATTCAGCCATATCAGACATAAAAACATTTGGCTTTATCTCCCCAATTTTTTCTTTAATAGTTGAGAAAAATATAGATAAAACTGATTGATCACTGCGATTAGATATCAAAAATGCACAAGGAAAACCTTGGCGCAATTCATCCAAAACCAACAATGTTATCAATTCAAAACCATAAGCATTCATACCATGTGTGCCATCAATGCATACACAATCAGATCCAAATTTTTTTAACATTTCCCCCTGAGCTTCAGTCATGATTACTAACACAAAATCATTTTTATTTAGGCAAGAATAAAGTGTGTCATCTAACCCTTGGGATTTATAAAACAAAACACATGAATTTTCTGATTTCATCATTTCATTTACCCACATATTTACACTGACTGAATCATTATTATGCTTAATAGAATGCGAAGACAGATTGAAACTTGTTTCAATGTTACGAAGATCCTGTTTTGTTATTAAATGAATTCTCTCAAGCCCATCATGTGATATAGAATTCCTGATATCATCTAAGATATCATCAAGAGGAATTTTCGCAGCTATTTTTGAGGCAATATGTTTTCTCTCATTATCAGTTAAAAATAAATGAGCTAAATCATTATAGTGGCCAACATGAATTCTCTGATACACAACAGAACATTTGCCATTTGTAAATTTTAATAATTTTAATGATGCTGGACAGTATGCATTAATTTTATTGCTGCCAGTTAATTTTATATGGCGAGATCCATTTCCTTTTGCAACAAAATTGCCTGATCTATGGCATCTAAAATATTGATTTGTGAAACCCTGATTAGAATTTATGTATTTAGAACCATAAGCAACATATTTAGATTTAGTGTCATGTTCAATACCCTGTTTCCAAATTAAAAATTCATTATATGATTCAAAATTCAATTCACAATAATTCATATCAATATCATGGGCATTTTTGAAGTGGGGTGTAATCTCTTGTTTTTTTATATTATTTTCACATAAGGGACAGACATATAAATTTTTTGCAGTGATTTGGGGAGTTTGCTTTTTCTTTTTACTTAATGATTCTATTAGGCCAGTATTGTAAGGATGAAATTTTTGGGCATGGCGTTTTAAATTAGATTTATTGGTAAAATTTGTTTGACATTCATCACAAACCAATCCAATATCCCAATCATCCTCATTGTTACTTATACATACATTAACACAATCATCCTTATTGTTATTAATACATACATTAAAACAATCATCAACACAATCATTTTGGATCTCTTTCATAACATTTTCCAAACTTTTAGCATTGGAATCAAAATCGGAGTACGCAGAAGTACTCGGTTCCCATGAGCCCATATCAACCGAAATAATCGGCCTTTCAACTATCTCCGAATTTTTATAATTCGGATCAGAATTATTCAATAGTATTTCTGACTGAGCAGAAGTACTTGGCCCTGAAAAGGGCCTTTTAGGTTGGATATTTCCAGCCATGATTACAAGATTGAAATGTAAGAATATTAAAGCACGTTAAATCTCACGCTACCAGAGCTAAAGCAAAGGGCGAAATGGCGATTGATAAGATCGATCTTTTCGTTGAGATGACGCTCCATACCAAAGCTGAAGCTGATTGGTTCCGTAGTGTAAATATTCTATGACGTAAGCAAGCCGCTGACGGGATGCGCAGAACAAATGTCAAGAAGATTTCTCGATCTTTGAGGCTCCAAGGTCTTGTGCGATCGATAAAGCGTTAATTAGAATGTTGGCAGCTCTTAAAGAGCCCTTGTAATACGCATCCTCCATTCTTTTGCTTTCTTCTTCCTCAAACGAATTTAAAAATTACAGTTTTGTACACAGGATGGTCCATATAAAACCGGCCACGCATAATAAAAACAAGGCGTGGTCATTATAAAATGCCCTGTATTTGTATAGCATAGATGCCAATATTTTAATTTATTCTGGAATATTTTTAGCCCCGCCTTTCTATCGCACCACTTTATTTATAGAAAAATTTTCTCCAACGTGTAACTTCGATAAAATAAGAAAAAATTACTCTTAAAAAATAAATGGTCTGAAATAAAGGTGTGGCTTAAAATACTCTGGAATAAATCAGAATGTTGGCATCTAGGTTATTGTGATGGCCAAGCCTTGTATTTTTATACTGTTGGTTTTAGATGGACCACCCTGTATATATATATATATATATATATATATATATATATATATATGTATATACATGTAATTTATAATTTGAATTACTTTCAAGAATATATTTTAATTATTTAACACTTTATTTAACCCTTTTAACTACGGCTGTCGTCAATAAACGATTTAACAAATCTGCTTTGCATACCGGAGATTCCTGTAGTAACAATTTAGTTCAGCGTATTTTGATAAATTAAACAACAAACTCCGCCTACTGACGTTGTTATAAAATATTACATTACAGTAGCTATTGCATCAGATTTTCCTGATTAAATAGGATAGGGGTTATTGTTAGAAAATAATGGTGAAAAAGGAAATATTCTTGCGTGTGACTAATACTACATTTACCATGGAATTACTAATAAAGTGAAAATTGTAGGCATGGTACATTAACTTACCACGCCTTTCTTATTCAAAAATTGACAAAATACAGATTTATATATATTTGCCTTTGATATTCCAATTAAGTATTGTTTTACCTTTGATTATGGGTAAAAAAAAGAAAAAATCATAAAATACCTCTTTTAAATAACTTACTAGCAGGCTTTGCCCCGCTTCGCTGGCCACTAAATTTAAAGGAAACTCGTTTCTATATAGCTTTATAAAAATAAAATAAAATAAATTACTGAAATTGTTCAAAAGCTCGCTCCAGGTCCCTGCTGCATTCAGCAGCGATTTGGTCATCAACTGCAACTCGGACGCTTGTCCCTATTACCTGCGACAATAGTTTACCAAGGAGCTTCCATTTAGATGCTTATTATATAACAGTTTCGAAATAGATAGTATCGAAAAAATTGGAGTTTCCCTTTTATATTTGAATCCCAGTTACATGTGAACAACACTATACGTGTTGTTCACATGTAACTCGGACTGGACTCAAACGTAACTGGGTTTAGACAACATAATATTTGCTTTTACGTTATTTCATATGTTTTTCTTTTTTCTTTTTTTTTTTTTTTTTTTGTTTATCCAATCAACCATTAAATGACAGCAATTTCACGCCAAATATTACAATATATTGTGACCGGCTACGTCTGTCGCATGAGACAATTAATTTTTTGTGTTTATATATAATTCATGGATTGTAAACCTGATAGTACAGCCTTAATATAGTTCTCTTTGGCGGCTTTTGAATTTTTGTCACCATTTTAGACTTAATCCATTGTAACAATAAGACTTAATCCCTTGTAACAATATGCTATGAGCGATATTTCTGCCGTATTTTAGACAACTAATCTTTTTATGGTTATATATATTTCCCATTAAACATATTTTTATTTATTTATTTAAATATTAATTTGAATTTTTCAAATATTTCTGTTCGACAGCGTGAGAGTGCAGTAACACACAGGGGTTCATTTGTTTGTATGATAAATTAACATAGTGATTATTATATAAAAAAATAAATAAATAGGTAAACATTATCGTGTTACACAACTTTATTATGTCGCTCCATTGGCGGCTTTTGAATTTTTGTCGCCATATTAGCGATTTTTTTTTTTTTTTTTTTTTTTTTTTTGTATGAAATGGGGAAGACTATTTTGCTTATAATTTTATCAGACTCTTTTTTGTTTATACATAAGAATCCTTTATATTCTGCTTATATTTTTAATGCTTTTTAGGTTTAAAATAGTGCTTGTTGAAATAAATTTCCTATCTTTAAAACTGCATTTGTTCTGTAAATTTTGTATAAAAATAAATCATTTATGTTTTTATATATTTGATGCGCTACTTAGATTAAAATGGCTGTTGCTATATTAAACTTCTTGTCGAAAAACATTCGGTGTACTTCAACACCAAAATTTAAAAAATCGCCCAGCAGGATCTGTTAATGAAGCTGATAGAATAAAAATATAGTTCATAGAGATTAAATAATCTATTTAAAAATTTTTTTTAAACCCAAATTATTAATCTATCGTATCACATACATAGATATAGTAATAATATATAGATTGATCATTGGGGACAAAAAAGTGATTCCTTTTCACTTGGGAAAAGACGGCGATTTTACCAAAATATGGCAGTCTTTCCCCGAGTGAATACACACGGGAATATGCACGAATGTTTTAGCAAATAAAATTCATGAATAATTTATTTACTAAAGGTGAATGAAAAGCCCCAGATATAGTTTCAAATTCATTCTTCTTTTTTTTTTCCTTCAATACCACTTAATGGCTGATTCCAAAGCTTTTTTTTTCGGCATCAAAAATCTTTGCACGATGATATGGGGATGATAGATCTATATATATTATTATATCTATGATCCCACAAATCTTTTCGAAAATAGAATAAAACTTAATTTGAAAAAAAATAATAATAACTTTTGTTTATTAACCAAAATAATTGATGAAATTTGAAATGCAAGTTGGTCTTGTGGGGTACAGGCTGTATATTATATTTTTGTGTTCGTGAGAGAAAATTTAAAAGAATTTGAAAACTGCAATATTTAATCCCTTTTAAAAATCATGTGACTTAATGTGAAGCAGATTTTTCATTTTTTTTCTCCTAACGGTTTCCATACAATCTTCTGCTGTTGCCACCTAAAATTTATACTTTAGTTAATTTTAAAAAATCTAATTGTCCGATTGATAAGCTGTTTAATGCATCGGATTAAAAAAAAAAATTTCCCTTTCATTTGGGGCGTGTTCAGTAGAGCGCCCGATCCACGACCGGTCGAAAGATTCCGAGCCAAAGCGTTCAGTGGTGTCGACCGATCCAGAGTCACATCGTTCAGTGAAATGGACCGATCTTGACCGGTCGTGGATCAGAAAGCCCAGAAAAATTTCTTGATCCATTGGGTCACGTGATGGATCAAATGCGCAATAGGATAAAAATCAGGCTCTGACTGGCACTACGCTGTAAGAACCTCAACAATGAACATCTGTTTTTGACAATGATTGTTTATTTGTTTAATTAGCTGAGGATTAATACAGATGTACCTATTTATATGCATTGTTTGTGCTGTAGAAAATAAGGTAAGTAATTCCATGAAATTCTAAACTACATTATGTTTATTTATTTATTTTGTAAAAAAGATTTTTTACGTAATAGCGATTTTCGATACGTAATTTCTTTTATTGATGAACGTAACATTTAAACAAAAATTTACACAATTTTAATTGAAACAAAAATACTTTTTTTTTTTTTTTTTAAATTCGGACGCTATCATATTTTGTTAATTTAATATATAAAAATAAGCTGGGAAAAATTAATTCCTTTTTTTTTTTTTCTCAGACAAAGCTTTTCATTCATTCGATTGTTTTTTGTTTACAAATAGAAATGTTTGTAAACGATTGTATTTTTTACCTTTAAAACAATAAGTTAACTATAAGTAAATGAATTAAAATCCTTCCACATATTTTTCATTTTGGTAAAAATAAGTTTAAGATGTCAATTTAAAATTTAATACACAAAACAGTCTGTAAAAATAGTAGCTAGAAAATTATGCAGTGTTTGCATTGCTAGTTTATTTTAATATTCAGTCGGTAATAAGAGAAAAAGCTCTTTATATTGATTCATAAATCGAAGAAGAAAGTAAGATTATTTTTTATATAAATCCATTATATTGACTAAACAGCATATTCCATATTTTATATAATTTATTTGTTTATTATTTTTTTCAAAAACGTTTTTGTTGTACATTTCTGTTCATAATAAAATTCGAAGAGAAAGAAAGGTGTTTCCTTATATCAAGAAGTGCTCATTTAAGATAAATCCACTCTGCTCTTTTAAAAATAAATGTAGCGTAACATTCTTAACATTTTCATGATTAAAATTTATATGGAATTTAGAAAAATCATAACCAAAGTAATGTATATTAGTAATTTATCAGTACAATCAATTAATAGCTTCTTATTTTTTGTTAGCAGAATACAGAATTCTACATTAATAAGAAAGAAGTAAAATTGTTATTACATAAAAGATCTTTCTTTCTTTCTTTTTTCTTTTTTTTTTTTTTTTTTTAAGAAAAAGCGTAATATAGTTTAGCATTTTATGGAATTACGAATTAAAAGTCCAGACAAAATAAACAACAGAAATACATTAAATAACTTGCTAATGCAGGTCAAATTAGATAGATGGCGCTGCTCCAATTACGTCAGAATTGTTTCAAATCGTTCAGTAGACGCCTGGCCCGATCCAAGACCGATCCAGGATCAGTGACGTCATCGCCCGGTCGCATTGATCCATCTCGGGCGCTCTACTGAACACGCTCCATTGCTATCTTATTTGTAACGATGCGACTGATATTTATAATTTATTTTCTAATCTTTCTGATTTATTTTCCTCATTTTAAATAAGTGTACTTTTTTTTTTTAATTATTATTACTTTGTCGAAAAAAAAAAATGGCAACAATTAAATTATGGATAAAATTTTAAAATTTAAATGTCTTATTTATCAGAAATTAGAAAGTTTTTATTTTTACATTTTAATTAATTAAGAAAAAACTAATCATCCGATTGATAAGCTGTTTAATGCATCGGATTTACAAAAATTTTCTCTTTCATTTGGTGTCTTATTTGTAACGATGCGAGTGATATTTCTAATTTATTTTCTAATCTTTCTGATTTATTTTCCTCATTTTAAATAAATGTACGTTTTTTTTTTTTTTTTAATTATTATTATTATTTTATCGAAAAAAAAATTGGCAACAATTAAATTATGGATAAAATGAAATGGCTTTTTTTTATCAGAAATTAGAAGGTTATGATTTTCACATTTTAATTAATTGAGAAGAAACTAATGAAAAATTTGAAAATCTGACTTCGATGTGCACAATGACCTTTCGGGATGCACCTTTGTGTTAAATCTCGTGACTGTCCGAAATACCGTTTTCGAGATCAGTGAAATATACATACAAATATTGCTCACTTAATAGTATAAGATATACATACAAATATTGCTCACTTAATAGTATAAGATATGCATACAAATATTGCTCACTTAATAGTATAAGATTTAGGAGTTAGAATGTATATGTTTCAACAGATTTTTTTTTTTTTTTCTCGCCTTAACATCTAGTCTAAGAAACCACGGAAAAATAATTTCCTTTTTGACATCCCCCTTTTCATGCAAATTTTAAAATATTGAGGATTATATATATAATACATTTCTTTGGCATTGCCCGTCTTTCAATTTTCCCTTTTTTTTTTTTTTTTTTTTTGAATAAACACAAGAAGTAGATTTCTTTTGTATAATATTTTTAAGAAGCCTTTCCTTTACAGAAATTATTCTCTTATCGTAAACTCTTATCCATTAATCTTTTAAAATTGAATCAAAACTTTTAGTTTTTTCGCATCTGAGAAGTCGTTCATTGCACAGATGGATCACGTTATGCGAAGAATATATCACGTGACTTTTGGCACGAAAAACAAATAAAACTCGAATTTTTATTTATTTGCCCGAGAATTTTTCTCCGGAAAAAATGCAAGATTTATTGGGAGACATTTCTTTGCTTTATTCCCTTCAGTGACATTAGCGAAAAGCAACACGTAACACTAAAAAGTAGAAGTAGAAAAAATGGGTTATTTCAAATAAATGTACACGAGATAGTTCCGAAGTTGAGGTGATTCTGATTAATTACACATTTCTGCAATAAATAAATAAAAAAGGCTTACTATTTGTTTTTACTGTTTTTCATAGATTTCTAATCATTAAAACCGAATATAATAGTAAAAAAAAAAAAAAAATCATAACGTCATTTATTTATTTTTTAATTCAAATTTTTAGCTTAATTTGGAATGAAAATCCGAAATATTGTATCCATTCGAAACAAAAATCAAATTTAATAACTGTTTCTTACTTTAAAACAATATTTAACGGAGAAAATGTGAAGAATAATTCAGAAGGGAAAATAGGTGGGATAGAGTGGGGCAGTTTAAAGGGGGAAAGCAGTATCGTGTTCGAAGGGGCACCATAAAAGTGAACAAAAAAGTTTATTTCCTAAGAAAAAAATTGAACGCTGAGTCTTATAACATATGATAAACGCACTGTTTGTTTAATTATAATAAAATATGTATTTAGTTTAATAAATTTGTGAATTTTTTTAAAATTCAAATACCTATTATTAAAAGAGAAAAAAATATATACGTGATGGGCAGAAACGTGGGTCATTTTTTGTAATTAACATTCTCGGAAACGTAAAGTTTACCAAAATAAATGTGATGCATCTTATTCTTTTTTTTCCCCCAGTTATAGAACAATTAAACTTTGCAAAACAATTAAAAGCAATGTTGCCAGATTTGGCGATTTTTTTATTCAATAGTCACCGATAATTTTGTTAAGCGATATTTGATATAACGAATAGACGATTAATCATAATTTTTTTTTTTTTTTTTTTTTTTTTTTTTTAATGTAAAGTTTTAGATAAATGTGGCTTACGTTACACGAGAAGAACATATCCGATCTTGATACACCGAGTCTTTCTTCTCAAATAACTTTTCCTAATTTT
The DNA here is from genome assembly GCA_963930645.1 of Salticus scenicus. Classification (NCBI taxonomy): domain Eukaryota; kingdom Metazoa; phylum Arthropoda; class Arachnida; order Araneae; family Salticidae; genus Salticus; species Salticus scenicus. Next base: position 135,688,086 of record OZ005650.1, on the reverse strand, counting down.
TCGACGCTAAATTTTTGTTTTAACCCTGTTGTCCTTTTTTTGTATTTGAATATTGTAGGATTCGTACACCTGAAGTTAAATGTGACATTTTAGAAAGCACGGTAAAGCAAGGCTTATTGTTTGAAATAGCAATATACATTCGATAATCGTTTATCATTATTATTATTATTACTATTATTATTATTATTATTATTATTATTATTATTTAATAATTTTTATTATAATTTTATCACGAATTTTCTGTTTTTATCTTGTTGTAATATTTTTGTATTTGTTTACTTTATTTGTAAGCTTTATGTTATTTAAGTTTCTCGCATGATGTAACATAATAAAATGTTTGATTTTTATTAAATGCTTTTTAATTCAGAAAACAATGTTGGAAAACTTTTTTTTTTTTTTTAGCTTATAAAATCTATCATTGAGACAGAAGCGCAATATTATTTATTTTCGATTAATTCTAATCACAGCATAACATTCACATTTATTATGGAAAAAGAGCTTAAAACTAAGTAATATGTCTTATCACTTTTAAAGATATAGATACTGATCTCACAGTTCTCATAATTAAGAATTCAAGTACAGTAGTCTCCTATATAACGCGGGAGATCCGTTCTGCGCAACAGGAAATCAAGTTGTGTGAAACATACATTATCAGACCAATTTATGCAAGTTCAGTCTAATACTGAAAAAAATTTCAGTACGGTCAGACCGTCACCATTTGCCCATATTGTAGCAATGGTGCGATGTAAATCCCAACCAACCTCAACCACTCAATCTTCTGCTGTTTTAGGTGATGCGTAGGGATTGTGCAGATATTGTGACATGTGCCTATGAATTACTGAATACGTATCGTATGTTGTTGCTTGGAGAATACGTTATTCTACTTTGTGTAAAGAGGAGAATGGATGCATCCAGTATGGTCAGCTACTACATTTTTTCACATTCCTGAGGCTGAGCTTAAGTCAGTTCCAAGTATGTCTGACGTAATTACGGCATTTGAAAATGCATGAATTTTTCTATATGCATATGAAATTGCATAAAAGGACCAGAAAATGTTGTAAATCTGAAAAATCCCCGTTTAATTTATAAATGAACAAAAAAATCCAACACAAAATTACTGATTTTAAAAAATAAATATCACTTAATGTTCCAAACTTTGATTTATTTCTTTGGCAGTTTGGAAAGTAACAAATTAGTTTTTATTAGTAGTATACTATACAGGGTGTCCCAAAAAGGTTGAAACATGCTTTATTTCTTTACCCGTTACAGATAAATGGGCAATGTAAATTGGAAAAAACCGTCCAAATTAAGGTAGGAAAGAAATTAAGAAAATATCCCTCCCAATACTTTTTAAAAAGTTACATTTTTAAAATTTTTATACAGTCCTTCTACGCAAATTTTGTCAATTAGTACAAAGTTTTTTATTTTTCATTCAACAAGACCATTAGAAAAAAACCGCATAACTATATTTTTAAAACTAACCGAATTATGGTACAGAAAAAAAAGTGACGTGCCTTTTTTCCGTATCATTTAAACAGGGATCATTTACAAATTGATAAAGGAAATGTTCAGATCAAAAACATAATGTGTCGAAAAATTCTCAAATGGATTTAAATTAATCCTTAGAATCGTGATGATGATGATGAGGAATCCTTAGAATTTTAAAATGTATTTTGATATATATGGTCCCTATAATCAGAGTTCAGTTTTCAATTAAGTACAATTCATTTAGTTTTAGAGATACAAGAATGCGGTTTTTTTGCAATAATGCTGTTTCATTGAAAATAAAAACTTTCTAATTGACCAAATTTGTCTAGAGAGGTCGTATAAAAAATTAAAAAATGTAATTTTTTGAAAATTAAAAGGAAGATATTTTTATTAGCATAGTTTTATTTCCTATCATATTTTGTACATTTTTGACATTTACATTACCCTCTCATCTCTAACAGATAAAGAATTAAACCGCGTTTCAGCCTTTTAGGGACACCCTGTATATATTACGTGTATTATTTCATAAACATTGTTTTATTCGTATTTTGACGTTAACCCGCATTCATCGTTTTCCCGCTTTCAGCATTATCTATTTATTATTTTTTTTTTTCATGTACCCCATGAAAAACGATGGATCGAGGTTCTACTGTATATCTATACTCTATAACAAAAAAAAAAAAAAAAAAAAAAAAAAAAGACGCACCAAGATGGAGTAATGCAAATTTGGCACAAATTGACATACATACAGGTTACTTGGAAAATGCAAAATTTTAAAGTTTGACAGCCATCGAATGAGCATGCGACGCTGCAGCGCATCTTAACTGCGTAATTGGCAAAATATTAAAAATGAGAAACTTTAATTCCAGGTCATACATTCTTGGAGAATTTTATTCCGTCTACTAAGAAAGACAGTAACTATGCCTCGCACACAGGTGCACAAACAACATGAGCAGATGTGAGCATTTGAGTAAGGTGTGTAGTTGAGCTCAAAGAAGCCGGTTATTCTAATCTGCGAATTTTTTACAATTGGATAGGAACGGTACCACTATTAGATGATATTGATAGGAATGGATGAACCATGGCCGAACACAGCGTCAGGGAGGAAGCGGCCGGCCAACAGAGAGGACAGAAAGTTAGAACCAGTCAATCGCAAAGCGGTACTCAAAGCTCCAATTCATCATTATCGTCGATCCTGCGTGCAACTGGTCCTTCAGTGACTTCAAAGACCCTTAACAGGCGGCTTAGTGAAATAGGGTTGAGTTCAGTTACCGGATCTCTCTTCCACTGAGGACGTTTGGAGCATCATAAAAAAAGTCCTACAACCAGCTCGAGATTTTGCCAATCTGACGCACCAAATGGACAGAATTTGGCATGATACTTCACAGGAGCACATCTGACAACTCTATCAATTAATATCAAGCCGAATAACGGCGTACATGAAGCTAGAAGTAAACCAACGCGTTATTGACTTGTTTAATTTCTGAGGCCCTTTCTCTTTATTAAATCATTCAAATTTTCTGAAACTGTAATCAATTCTTTTTATCTACATGTACATCAACATTGTTTTTCGCTACATGTACCAATTTTTGTCCCATTCGGATAACACCTTGGTGCGCCGTTTTTTTTTTTTTTTTTTTTTTTTGTTATAGAGTGTATATATATATATAGAAAGAGAGAGAAAGAGGGATAAATAGAAAGAGAGAGAGAATTTTTTTTTTCATTTCTTAACATTACTGCGAAATGCGAAAAGAAAACAAGGTCTAAAAATCAGATAATTAATTGAAAATTATAGTCCAAGAAAACATTCAATACAAAAATTTACCAGATTATTAATATTTGATTGCTATCTTAATTTATTGAAAAATATACAAACAGTAAAACATAAAGAATAAAAGAAGACGCGATTAACAAAATGAATATATAGATAATAAAAGTGTGCAGAAGACTCTGTAATAATTAATAAATTTAACAATATATTTGTTTATAAAATAGGTGGATTTTATGCTAACATATTCTCTAAATGAACTATCAGAAATAAAGCTCTAAAAATGATATTATAACGGAGTATCAACATTCAAAATTATACATTCAAACTCACGTCGTATTAACTTTTTTTCAATATCATCACATTAGGAATAACGATTTGATATAATTATGTTTCTTTACGATATCATTTTGTAAATACACATCTATAAAATAAATCAAATTATCACAAAAAATTTCCGCTTATAGCTCTTATAAACAAAACTCAGTATTACAGATAAAACATAAGCTATGTATAAATGTTAGTTCATATGCTATAAAGAAAAATGTCGATCAAGCATTGATTATAACTCCCATATAGAAGATTACTACTCTAATCAAAAAACATTTCGATGACCACAGATGTGTTTTTCGATATAACATCCAAAACTTGAGGCAAAACCTTCCTTAATGGGATTTTTACTGCGCATCATTTTTTTCTCTCTCAAGAGAGTTATGTATGATATTTTTATGTATAACCTTGCTAACCATAACGATAAAGAGCCAATTGTGGCAGCTACAAGTTTTCATTTACAAGATTAAGGCCCACAAAGGCGCAGCCTGTGGTTATTAGATGAAATTTATACGTTATTTATGCCTTTCTTTTATTTGAAGTGATAGGAAAATTGCTTATACATCTGATATTTGCCATTTTGGATATTAGTCATTTGTTACCAGTCTAAACAAAAGGATAAATGTAAAATATCATTTGTAGGGCTAGAATGAGTACCATAATAATGTATTCTGGATCAGCTTAAAACTAAATTAATCCACATTTAGTTTTTTTTTTTTTTTTTTTTTTTTTTTTTCTAAAAATATTCATTTATCGAAAAATCTATTTATGGTTGCATGTTGTTGAAATCACATTTTTTGCTATTTTCTACATAGGTCTTTTTTTTATTTTATTATCATATAATAATTATCATTTATTATCATATAATATCATATATTATTTATAGGTCTTTTTTTATTATCATTACTCTATATGTTTCTTAGTCCTTAATAAGTCGAAAAATCACAAACTGATGATGAAATCTTCTTAAATTGATTTTAGCATGATAACTAAAAATAAAATAAAATAAAATAAATAATTGTAGCGTATGTGGTTATAGTAATACACAAGTTAGACCTAATTTTTATTATTCCTAAAGTAGATGCAGGGCTATTTTTAGTATCTTTGTACTATTTTTGGTGGAACTCTACCCAAAATCATGATTTTGTGAAAATTTCCTGGAAAATTGAGTTTTCCCTTCCATCGCTTAAAAAATCAAAAATTCCAAAATTGCAGAATTTTTTTTCTTTTATTTATTCATCTGTTCAAGTCTAGTCTGTTCGTGCAATTTTTTTTTTTTTTTTTTTTTTTTTACCATGAAGGAATTTAGAGCTGAGTTATGCTTACAAACGTGTTTTCGCCTTCTGCCCCTCATGGGTAAAAGGATGGATGAATTTCGTAAAATCTGGTTACCATAGGTATTGGATATATACAAGGATAAACAATCAACGCGCCAATCTTCTAAACCGCAGTTTCCATATATTTTCCAAGACAAATTTAGCTCTAAAAGGGAGGTCTCGAATTTGCGCCTTTTAACGCCCCTTCCTTCAAATCAAAAATCACACACACACATAAAATAATAATAATAATAATAATGATAAGGATAATAAAATGAAATAAATAGATAAATAGATAAAAGTAGAATTTTCAAAATATCCTAAAAAAGACGCATATGGCTGTTTTCAATACTTTTGAACCATTTTTGGTAAAGTCCTACACAAAAATCCGGTATTTGCGAAATAATCCACCCTCCACATCCCCAAAAGAAAAAAAAAAGAATTTACCCCTTTCCCTTTAAAAATGGAAAATTTCCAAAATCACAGAAAATAGTCTTTTTATCCTCAAGTCTAGTCTCGTCATATACAATTTCATTCATCGTGAAGTAGTTTGGAGCCGAGTTACACAGTCGGTAACAAAAGTATCCGAACACTAACAAAATTCCCTACATAAAAAAGTAGAGTTAAAACTGTTTTGTCAAATAAATCCTTGTGGAATCATGTTCTTAAAGACTATGAACATGATTCGACATAGGATTTATTTAAGAAAACAGTATTAACTCTTCTTTTTTAATATAGAAATTTTTGCTAGTGTTCAAATACTTTTGTTACCGACTGTACTTACAAGCGTATTTTTACCTCCTGTCCCCCAGAGTGAATGGGGGAAAATTCCGTAAAAGTTGATAAACAGAATTTTAAGTTGAGTAAAGACCCTAAATCCTACCAAGTGTAGTTAAATTCTGCCCAGTCGTCCTGACGTGACACCCGGACAAATTGTGCTACAAACGAACAAAGATAATTTCCCCACACACACACACACACACTCACAAGGAAACTCTTTAAAGTGCTAATCGCCGATTTTCTTGAAAAAAAGTACTGGCATAAGATTTAATTATAAATAGTATTATCTTAAAATATTAGCTGCTGAGTCGCAATAGATAAGCTTAACATATTTTTTAAAAATGAGTGCATGTCTGAAGTATTTCCAAAATAGCGCCCGTTTGGCGATTGCATCCTCCAAAATTTCATTGCTAAATTTTCGTTTTTGTTTTTGATAGCCAAACGAACTCCATACGCAGTCGAGCAATTGAGAATTTAGCATAGATTAATAAAAACCTAATAATTTACCAGATTTTGACATACTTAATCGAAATTCTAAATTATACTTAACATTTCAATTAAGTAAGCTGTGTCAATGACAACTGCGAGTTCATTAACGTCAAATTTTTAACAACGACATTTACAAAAAATTAATGATCAAGACTTTTATATAAATAGAAATAAAATAGAACATAATATATTAAAACACAAAGCTATTTATTTAAAACCAAAATGAGAGAATTTCAAATCAGAACACATTTTTTTAAAGACATTGGTCAATACGAAACTTCGACCATAGCCTCCTTAACCAGATGCCTGCCGCGTAGCTTGGAAACTAGGCAACAGTTGAAGCGGTAGACCGCGCCACCTGGTACAGATTGCACGACTTTTTTATTCAACAGCCACCAAGCATTTTTAAAAGTGGGATATGATATACATAAAAAGCGAATAGAATCGAAGAAACGTCGATTACATATATCGTATATCACTTTTTTTAAATTATTGGTGACAGTTGAATAAAAAAGTCCCATTATCTGTACTAGGCGGCGCTGTCTACCACTTCAACTCTTGCCTAGTTTCCGAGCTACGTGACAGGCATCTGGTTAAGGAGGCTATGCTTCGACAAACTAACAACTTTACAGAAAATGAGTTGTGTGGGTTCAATATCGCATTAGAGCTACGCAATGGGCAGTTGGAGACGATCTATGATTTTACAGCAAATTTTGTCCGGAGACATGCAAAGTATTAGCAAAGTGCGAACATAAAATGGCTCCCAGTATGTTTAATGCACAGAACTAGAATGAATGTAACAGGAGAGCTGAGTTGGCGGTCAGTCGAACTACACCGTGATGAATGCATGAGGGGCAAAAAATAAAATAGCCGGCTTTACTGTGCGTTTGAAAATTCTAATTCTCGTTATGTGTATCTTTAAATTATAAAATTATTTCGTTTCAAAGAATTTTGATAAAATTACACAGTAAGCAAATGAGGCAATACGAAATATCGTTTGTTTTGCCCCGCATGTGTATTCATACGCGCTGACCGCGTCAGATAATGACAGAGAATAAGGAAAGGGCACGTGACGTCACTCGCAGTCAGATTATGGGTAAAGTGGCAAAACCACTGGTATTTCCACCAATCCTGGTCGATCTTTTGCCACTCGAGAGTGCCAAAGATTGATTGACGGAGCGTTTGTTTGTAAACATGCCCTTTCCTTATAGGAACTCAGCTCTCCTGTAACAATCTGGAGCTCAGTGGGTTAACGTTGAGGTTGAATAGATTGAACATTGCACTGAAGCTACGATGTACGAAATTGACAACTGTCCAGTGTTCACCCCTAGAGGTGGTCTGGAGACACAATGATGATCTCTGTGGTTAAGGGTGGCAAATCCGCTTCGGTATCTTCCGAATGTATTATTTTTATGGAACTTAAAGGACATGGAATCCACGACGGATTATACATGTCCACTACCATTAACGTACACGACGGTCTTTTATCAGCTCCAGTATAGAATTTGCAATTCTTGAACTACAAGTTCGAAGCTGTACGAACTGAGCTACCACGTCTCACTTGAGAAAGATGCAGTCAGGAAAGATTTAAGCCAAGTAAACGCTTAAGATAGAAGTGCCTAACCATAGTATTGAAGTTGAGTAAGTTTTACATCTTACTAATGCTACATTATGAGTAATTGGTGACGGTCTGGGACGCACCCCTGAAGATAGTCCGGTTGGTCCGGAGACATCTGCAGGTGATAAATGGTTGTATTCTGCGTATGTTATTTATTTTTAATATATACATCTGGTTTGTATGCTTGACTCCACATTCCCCCGTAAATTTGTTGGAATGAGATAGATATCACAAAACAGGATTACATTACAAAAATATTAAAAAACACTCAGGGCTGGCGGGAAAATCGCATCCATTCTTCTACACTCAAAAGCGATTAGCGAGGGCGACATACTCACTCGACCACGGAGGCACCTTCAGATTATTTGCAAAATACCTTCAGATTATTTGCAGTTTTGTGCAGTTTTTTTTTTTTTTTTTTTTACTTTTTAAAAGTTTTTCTGAAGATTTTTTTTTTAGCTGGATTGGTTGGTTGGGTTTTTACGTCGCACTAGTGCTGCGCAGATGGACAATTGGCGACGGTCTTTTTTTAGCTGGGATTTTTTTTTCTCCAGTCTCTTTAATAATCAAAATAAATTAAATTTCAAAATACAATAATATTTTAATGATGGAAAAAATAGTTCTGGATTGATTTTTAAATGTGTATAACGCTTTTGAATAAATCATGTTTAAAGAAGGTTTTTTTTTTTTTTTTTTTATGACAGTTTTTTTTTTTTTTTTTTGCCACGCTCTTTACACACACAACAATTATTTTCTTATTTTGCATTACTGTATAATATAAATTATTTGTAATTCTATTACTTCTACGCACACATAACCATTCAAGCAAAGGGAAAAATAATCATTGCGTTTCCTTTATATATCTTTTGAAATTTTATCAATTTCCTTTTCCGTTATGCACTTCTTCAGCTATTTCTCTTTATGCATTCTTAGTTATTATCTCCTAGATATTTATAAGCAGCAATTTTCGCTATTTTATCGAGCTAGCTTATCTAAGAAATAATTTGTTATGTTTTTTCCTTAAGCACCAATAACTAACCAAATAAATGTATCGTTTTTATTCATATATCTTTTGAAGTTCTATCAATTTCATTTACCCTTATGAGTATCCTCAACTATTATCTCTATAGATATAATGCTCACTTGAAACATTTATCTGTGTTTTACTCTCTACCTCTTTCCTTTCTCTCTTATCGCTGACTGCACTCGAGTAAATGGCATTCAATATGAGAATGACATTGATTTTTTTTTTTCTTTTCTCCTCTATTCGAAGATAATCGATAGTTTTTTGCATTACATTTAATGTTTCTCTAAGAGTGTTTTTTTATTGTTTCTTTTTCAAACAAAAGAAATTTATTTGAAAACTAAAACACACATAGCCTTTTTTTTCATTATTATTATTGTTTTAAGTATTGTTTACTTAATACGGCAATTTTTTTTAGAAAAAGCGTTTTTCTTTCGACTGATATCCGGCTATTAGTCGATAGAAAAAGTGTAATAGCTAGTTAATTTTTTTAAATAGTCAAAATAACATGGTAGGCTTTACAAAGGTATTTATTTTATTTAATTATTTAATTATTTCTTTTTAATTTTGTTTGAATAATAATCAATTAATTTAATAATATTCAACTATATAGCATTAAATAGTTATGCATTAACCATAGCCTCTTAAACTAGATGCCTGTCGAGTTGCTCGTAAGCATGGCAACAGTTGAAGCGGTAGACAGCGCCACCTGGTACAGATTGTGCGACTTTTTTATTCACCAATAATTTCAAGAAGTGATATATGATATATATAGTCGACGTTTCTTCGATTCTATTCGCCTTTTTTGTATATCATATCCCACTTTTAAAATTTTTTGGTGATTATTGAATAAAAAAGTCGCACAATCTGTACCAGGTGGCACTGTATACCGCTTCAAATGTTGCCAAGTTTCCGAACTACGTGACAGGCATCTAGTTTAGGAGGCTATAGCAGTAACTATATAACATTAAATAGTTATGCAAATAGATAATTGTTGATATACGAGGTTTGTCTAGAAAGTAATGAGACTGAAATTTTTTCGCCAAACACAATGCCAAAGGCGCAAAGAACGTGGAATATGTGGTGGGAATTGTCAGCTACAGTGTTTGGTGGAATCAGTTGGCTTTGAGCCTTTGTAGCACGCAGATCGCTTATGAAGCAGACGCATGTTTGAAAGTGGCGTTAGGTTTTTAAATGCAGCAGTGTCCAGCAGTGGAAAACACAGTGTCGAAACTCTGATCCAACCACCGTATAGCATCGATGTGTCATTTCCGGACATTGTTCTAATTCTCTCGGTTGAAATTCAGCTTAAGAAGTTGTTTTTAGTTGTTTTCGACAATCTAAAGAACTTGTGGAGAAACATTACACGTGTTCTGTACAGCATTCCAGTTGAAGATTTCTAAACGGGCATCAATGCGTGACAGAGTCGTTAACAACGGTGTATTAATTCAGGAAGAGGTTATTTTGAAGAATTTTAAGAGTTTGTAATTATCCTTAAAAAAATTAAATTTTACGGAATCAGTCTCATTACTTTCTGGACAGACCATGTATGAAAGGAAACAGTTTTCAGAGTTTATTTTTCTGAGCTTGAACAATTTATTCCTTGCAACATTTGACTCAATTATTTAACCTAGATTTTTAATCAAATTACACAGGTCTACGTCTGCAAGTTTAATTAGATAATTTTGTCTGATTTCTATGTTTTCTGGTGTGCTGAAACCGAAAATGAAACATGTTTTCTCTGTCACGTATACATATTTGTCTATACAAGGTGTGTACCGGCACAATTTCTTCCAAGACTCTTCCATCAATATATAATTATAAGGTAACTTTCATAATATATTTCGATGATTAATCACGGAAACATACTATAAAGGAAGAAAACGGAAGAAATTGTGTCTTGGTAAATATCTTGTAGTAACAAAAAATACATACGTGGTAGAGAAAATCAGGCTTCATTTTCGGTTTCAGCACACTACAAAATATATGAATCAACGAAAATTATTAAAATCAAATTTTGCCAACATCATTTTTGTAGACCTCTATTATTAGTGTTTTAAAGTATGATTATGTTTAAAAGTGCACATTTCGTGCTGTAATCAAAATTTTAAAAACTGAAAATAAAAATGTCTGAATTTGAAAATTCAGATTTTAGTTTTCATTTATCGCTTTTAGTTATCTTAAAAAAGAATATATATATATATATATATATATATATATATATAAGTACGTAACTCTTACTAAGGAATTAGTTCTGATTTTTTTTTAATTATGGGGATATTTCTTAATTATTTTTTTTTTTTTTATTCTGAAAACCCAACTATTTGTTTCTACCATGACATTTATATAAAATATTAAATAAATTAAGTAATATTTCCAAGATATGCCACTATGAAAAACATAGAAATTATGCAGTCATTGTAACATGTCTATTGATGAACTAAAACCAGATATTATGTAAAATAATATTATATTTTTAAAAAATTAAAGAACACGCTTTTATTGAAATGTGAACTAAAAAGCACAAAATATCTATACTTATAGTATTAAAATGTAGGGTAAGAAAAATTCGTGTAAGTGAAACCCATAATATTTACATCTTTAATTAAAAAAATTAATTGATTAATTGTTGTCATTCAACGTTATACAAATACGGCCAAATCCTGTGCCACATACAATAGAGTTTAATATATACATAGATTTTTTTGTTTGCCCCTGATGAGATAGGAGCCTGTAAACACTTGTATATAGTATTGTTATCGACTATGAAGTCGTGTGCAAAATTTCAGGATAATCGAACAAACAGAATTGGTCGAAAATTGAATTCCAAGATTCCGTTACATACATTAATAGTTACATCATATCAAGTTAATAAAAGCATATTAAAAATAACATAATGAAGGGATGAGAAATAAATAATTTAGAATTAAACAAAAACCATTTTTAAAAAATCTCCCCTGACTGGGCTCGAACGTTAGACCTTTAGGTTCGTAGCCCGGAGCTTTACCTCACAGACACAGCGTTCACGTACGGAAAAACTTTTTTTACAATATAGATTTTTTGTTTGCTCCCAGAGAGGTTACAAACATACATACACACAGGTGAAGCTAATAAAAGCGTGTTAAAAAGAAAGTAAAAATCTAAAAAGTAAAAATTCATTAGTTAAATTTTGCAGTAACTTAAGCAATGTTTAATTCATCTTTCAATTTGTGGAAACCTAATTTAAATATTTCTTTAAAATAAAGTTAAAATAAGTCTTTCTTTAAAATGAATACTCAATATCTGACAGAATATACGAATTTTAGCTACAGAAATACTAGCTTAAAATATGAAGTGAAGTTTTATCATAAGACAACTGTGGCGTCAATAGCACTCATTCTGATATACTGATTAAAGTAAAATTTTAAAGATACTATTGTTACTTTCAGCATATAAATCCAGTTCCTAATATAAAGTTATCATGTCTAAAAAATTGAAAAACAAATTTAAAAAAAGTAAGTAAAAGAGAATGAAATGATTCAAAATTAGATAAGGAATTTAGTTTAGTGCGACAATTACGTTGAAAAATATGCAAGACGATAACACATGACAATAATGCAGAATACCGAAATGATTTAAATACAGTGAAAAGCTTTTATATCTACAGTCGGCAGCAAACTCATTTGAGCGCTAGCAATAATTCCTATATATACATATAAAAGTTCACTTAATACTGTTTTGTTAAATAAATCCTTGTCGAGTCATGTTCTTAATCAGTCTAAGAACATGACTCGACAAGGATTTATTTAACAAAACAGTGTTAAGTGAACTTTTTTTACATAGGAATTATTGCTAGCGCTCGAATAATTTTGCTGCCGACTGTCTATATAAGGAACTTTCATATATATAGAGTATTTTCAGTCACGCTGCCGACTGTCTATATAAGGAACTTTCATATATATAGAGTATTTTCAGTCACGTGACCAAACCCTTGGCAACGGCCTTAGTAACGCTATCAAAGGGCAAACATTAGTCTTTTAATACGGCGAAATATATCGAAACTCTTAATGATCAAACAAAAACAGATATACTCAGAAAATAAACTAATTGATTATGTAGATCCATATTCATTAATAACTGTTAACAGCGATCAACTGTTTCCTCCAGTCAATATGTGATCTGTTGGAAAATATTTTGTCTATACGACATCTGCTTACACTAGTAGAGATTTCAATGCATATAAAAGTTTACAAGCGTACAACCAATTGCAGTGCGGTTGATTCAAAGAAGTTTTTGGTTTACAGATAAAAGAAAAGTATCTACACGTACTATTGTGTGCCCCACAGTTACGATTTGAGCATCTGAAACGTCTAGCTTTGACGTCATCAGAAAGAGCTCTATTAATGGGCCGCGGTAGCCCAGTCAGTAGAGCGCCGGCCTCGTAATTGGAAGATTGCGGGTTCGGTACTCGATCAATGTACACTAAGGGTGGCTGGTGCACGTAAAATCGTAGCCGCAATGTCCTCCATGTTCCCATAAAAAATTATACCTCTGGGGGTCACCGAAGCGGGAGAGCCATCCCTTCCATGGAGGATCAAAATTGTGATGGCATGTCTTCTGACCACCTCTATGGGTGTGTCATAGGCCGTCGCCAATTGCTCATCTGCGCAGCACTAGTGCGAAGTAAAACCCAACCATCCATACATATTAATTTAGAATATAAATTGAGTATACAAATAACGGTCTGCGAAAAATTTCAGTAAAATTTAAATTTTCCACACTGCATTTTTTACCATATGCAGTTAAAAAAAAAAAAAAAATCAAATATGATTGTTTGTAAAACTAAGCCTATTTGCGGTATGAAAAATATTCATATAGCTATATTTGCTAACAATGCTCCAATCGATTTTTTAACTGTAATGGCAGAACCCTTCATATTTAAAATTACCATTTAACTCAATAATAAAAGAGTAATCCAAAAGTTGTAATACCTATTTATCGTTGACATTATATATTTCGTGTACCACTTACAGTCTGTAATTTGATAAAACGAATTTTTCTCAATGGAGACTTTTTGTAGCAAAAAGCAAACAGAGAAAAAGTGTAAACGAAATAAAAACGCTCTATATTGTACATGAGAGTGGTAAATTCCCTAAAATTTCTCTATTTCTCTTCGCATAATACAATGTAGAAAAAAAAAAATAAGCCCCGCTGCAGTAAAATTGACATATAAGGGAATGGTTCCTGTTATGGACACCCCACCATATCTTTCAACAGAAAGATTTGAATACTGTCAAACATGTATTGTGACAGTACGCAGTTTTTGTGCTAACACCGAAGTGAATAGATGCATTTTCTTAGTAAACACAAGAATCGAAATTAAAAATTTTAGAAAAAGCGACACAAAAGTAATTTGTAAATATTTTCAGAATGCGATAAATCGAAATGAATTAATTCAAAAATGTAAATGCAAGGTATATAAGCAGTATATTCCTTATATTTTGTGATGCAATATCAAATTCAGCCAAAATGGGGACCGAAAATTGCTTTTTCTGCCATTATAAAAATGGATGCCATTCCCGGTTGTGGGCACCTTCATGTAATCGATTCTGGGGCACACTTGTTTTTTCATTTAAAATGTGTGTTTGACTTACAAACTGTCAGATATGGTCGTTTATGTCAAAATAACATATTTTATTAGTGTTTTTATGTATGTTTAGTTTTTTTAGCAATATCAACCTCGAAAAAGTCAACCGATCCAAAAGAAATGGTTTTAATGCGTTGTTTAAAGCCATTTAGGATTGCTTAGTGGATAAGAAATCCATAAAATCGACTGCCAGAGAATATGGGCTTCCTTGCAGCATCTGAGTCCCTCCAAAAAAGCCTGGAAAAAGTAAGGCAACTCCCCCTTTCAAAGTGTCGGCCAAACGCGCTAAATTTGGAGTCTCAACAATCTGATTATGTTGATTTCTGTGTCATCTGTTTGAAGCACCTGCAACTACTCCTAACAAGAGCCATCTCAAAAAAATGCAACGCGTGTGATCGTCTGGCGCATTTGAATTGTGCCAATATACATGCAAATTATTTTACTTGCAACAATTGCACTTCTGATTTAGAGGACGAAGAAGATGATGAATAAAATTGGAAAAATGCCATTTTATATTATTATTTCGGTCACTGAATCCTTATAAAACGAATAAATTTTGTTGTTTTCTGTATTTAAGGTAGTTTTTCTTATTATTTTTCTACTTTTAGCGGATTTTTCAGTGCCCACAACCGGGTACAATTTTTTTTTTGCCAAACATGACCACTTTACAAAATTGATAATAGTTTTTTCTGGTTGACGGAATCAATACAATTAATTCATCAAACGTTAGCTAAGTGCTCTAGCTTTCCATTGGTATTCATATGTTTGCATAATATCTATTCTATCAAAAGTTATAAGCCAAAATCAAAACTGTGCCCTCAACCGGAGACATTCCCCTACTTTTTTTATTTGTTATAATTTCGAAACAAATGATTTAAACAAAGGAAACTAACATATTTACATAATACCAAACAGATAAAATGATACCTATGTGCATTTTTGATTTAGTAATTCGCTTTGTTACACTCTACGACTTTCTTTTTAAACGTAATATAGTAAGCATATACTTTGTATTCCCTGATGACTTATTATCTGAAATCGAAACAAATGATTTAAACAAAGGAAACTAACATATTTACATAATACCAAACAGATAAAATGATACCTATGTGCATTTTTGATTTAGTAATTCGCTTTGTTACACTCTACGACTTTCTTTTTAAACGTAATATAGTAAGCATATACTTTGTATTCCATGATGACTTATTATCTGAAATAAACACATTATATTTTAATATATGAAATAAAACTACTTATTTGTTACATGTAAACAATTACTTAATAAAAATATGTATTCTGCATTGGGTAATTTGACCTTTATATAGAATTACTGCTTTAATGCGTAATGACATAGCATTATACAGTTTTTATACATAAATCTCAGAAACTTTACTGTGCCAAGTATCATAAATATTTTTTTCTAGTTCTTGCAAAGTTGTAGACTATACATTTCGAATCCCTCTTCCTTTTTAAAGACTAAACATTTTCGAGCGTAGACATTTTAGGACTATTTATTAGATCTGGTGAAGAAGAAATTCTACAATAATCTTTGTGGAACTTAACTCAAAAAAAAAAAAAAAGTGATGACTACTTACAGAATTATAGGTGCTCATGCAAATGGATCGGTAATTTTAACATTTGAATGAAATAAACGTACCACAGACGACCTGCAGTAAGAACATTATCATCTCTAAATGCTGATTGTGGAAAAGAATGAGATACCTCCAAAATATTTGATCAGACGCCACTTTTATAATAGCCGCGTTTTATTTCGAGTTAATTCATCTTTTGAGCATGGAAATTTGCCGGACTTCTTGAAAAGTTATGCCCTTCCGTACCATAATATACGGAGAATGTGTCACTGTTTTAAGAATATATTTTTCATTAAGTCGGTCACATTTTCGCCGTCCTTCTAGCTTTCGCTGTCCTCCTCCTCAGCTCGAAATAAATTAAACTTGACTCTTAAAATAAAACTAGTTCAATTTAATAATTGAACCCAAAGCCTAAAGCCGAAATCCCAGTTTAAACAGACAAAAAAAAATTATATCTTACTAAAAACTATCTGTCAAATATTTCTTTAACATTTAATTACTTTGCCATCTCGCGTATTACTTTTTTTTTTTCATCTTCATTCTAAAATTAATTCTTTTGTGGCATCGTTAATTGCCTTATTCTTGCCATTTTCCTGTCAATTGTATTTTGTATTTAACACTGGGCTTAATCCTAAAGTGTACGTGTAGAACCACGTAAAAAAAAAAAGTTTGAAAATTTGCTTTTTAAACGATAAAACACGGTTTCAAAAAGAAAAAAGGGAAATATTTAAGTGCATCTCTCTCTCTCTCTCTCTCTCTCTCTCTTTTTTTTTTTTTTTTTTTTTTTTTTTTTCCCTTGCCTCAAACTGTACATCTGAAAAAGTTTACTGTAGTCACAGAAAAATGCTCATAAAAATTCAATCATTCGCTAATACCGTATTGTTTACACAAATAATGCGCATGTACAGTATACGCATATAATGCGTAATAATGTTTATGTATTGTTGTATACACATAATTTGTATTTATACAAATAATGCGTATATAAATAATGTGTGTGTGATTTATCATTCTATTTTTTAAATAGGTTTCTTATTTATTATACAGGAGTTTGGGGATATTAATCAAATAAGTATTGTGGATTTTTTCAGATCTCTTATAAAACTATTACTTGTTATACTATATGTTTTTGGTTATTGCGGATATGATGACATTTCATCATATTTATACTTGCATTGTTCAATCATTGTAACAATATATACGTTGTGATTCAGAACTATTTTTTGAAAATCTAGATATAGGTAAGGAACGGGATAACAAGCGAGAATCATCTTGTATATATTGTCGTAAACGCAATCCAGACATGGATGTGAGCACTACATGCTTACAAAGCCAAAGACTCAAAGATGTGAGACTGGTCATAATTAATGATAATTTATTATAACAAAAGGGAGTTTGTAGAACATTGTTGTTTTAAGGAAAGCTGTAAAGCAGGTGTTCGAAATTGTTGCGAGCAGCAGTATAACACGTTTCAGTGCAAACATCGCTTCCTCAGTAAAGATGACATCGGCTAGAAATATGGAGCAGCTAAACTCTGCTGTACAAATTAATTTGCCAAGTATACACTCTGTTGGTAATCACCGGCGGCACACGTTGCATGTGATATACATGCAACTTGTTCTCGTGGAGGATACCCCGAACGATGGATTGAGACGCGCGTAAATGTACTGCAATGATACAAACATTTATCCTTTGGCTATTTTTGACTTTTAAAAACACCAAGCTACGTGTCCACTTTGTTTTGTTCTGTGACTTGCGTCTCGAAATGTCCAGTTTCGCTTAATAGATTATTCAGACGTCTAAAAATTGTTATGCACAAGGATGCGTCTGTTGAGAAACCTGGCACGTTAGAACTCTCGGCAATTCTCCCTCTAATTAGCTGCCCCGTAAACGTGGTGAATAACCCCCATTTCTTTGTCCGTCTAGCGATTCATTCTTCCTTACGCCCATGCACACAAAATATGCTGTTCGTCGCTTCATTCTGGCTATAGCTTTCCTCGCGACCAAGAGCGCTTTCATGTGTGTCTAGTTTGCGCAAGCTACCATATATTTCTACATGATTCTTAATTGTTACCGTGTTCCTGACCTCCATGTATATTTTTGAACAATAGTTCAGAATGACCTTGTATATATGTATATATAACTTTTATGTGAATTGTTTCATAGTCTTTATTCAAAAGTGAAGAAATTTTTTATTATATTTGATTGATCGAAGTTAAAAAATTTTACTTCATTTAATTTTCTGTCGTAGAAAAGTTTAACACATTTAAATATTTCATTTTTTGTATTTTCCATTGTTTCAATATACTTCATAAGCATCACTATTATTGAACTCACTATTATATCACTATTATATCACTATTGTACTCATTATTCTACTCAACTTTAAAGAACGTTTATTTTTCTTCGAAAGATTTAATGAGAATTTCTAGTGAAAATATTTTATTTTTTTATTTTAGAAAATTATATTTTACTATTTCTGTAATTATTTAATGCTACCATATTTATTTCCATCATTAACTCCAAGCGAAGTAACAAACTTTAGTCACTTTAGTCACTCCAAAGAATTTATAGCACTATACCCAACAAAATAGTACATTTTCCCTTCAAATACGAAATTTTGTTAAATGCAGGCTTGTTGCAAGCGGGTCCTAATAGCTCGAAAACAATTGCCATGATCATGTGTACAATTCAATATATAATCTACTTACGTTACAGCTAAAGTTTATAAAAATACACTGACACTTAAGAAACAAAAGTTTTTTTTTTTTTTTTTTTTTATAATATTCATAATTTAAAACTATACAATAATAAAATAATTTCTAAAAATATATATTTAATTAATTTAAAATTAAGATATTTAAACTACTTAATTTAACATAAACATTTCTAAATGTACATTAATTGTATTTATTTGGTAATTAAGCTTCTGCTATAGACAATCACTTGTAGCCAAAGTTTGCGGTCAGATTGCTTCGAAAATTGATATCTACACTGTAGAGGTCTGCTCGGGCCGACTTTTTCAATTTGCTCTCGGACCGGGCCGGGCTCGGGCTAAATTTTTTTGTGTACACTCGGGCCGAACCGGGCCTGAATGAATTTTTTTCCAGGCCGTAAAAGCCCGAATCTTTTTCTAGTTTCTTCGTTAATCAACGAAAAAGGAAAATGATAAAATATTTCTTCAGTCATCTATTTTATATAATTTTAGAGGCTGGTATGTCACATAAAATTTTATTTTTATAAAAAAATGCCTATAACTTCAATTTAATTGTCTATCAGTTTGTCTGTTCACGATCTGATTTTTTGCAAATATTTTTAGCTTGTCTCGAAGATGAAATTAACATATTTTATTTAAAGTAATATTAGATGGTTTCCTATTCAAAATAGTATGCATGTCACTACCAGTTTGCGCTCATGTACAAGCAAAATAAATTAGATACGTTACTGTGTATAAGGCTTTGTTTCCTATGGTCTGTAGAGTATAGGTGATATGAAAGCCATATAAATTCTTCCGCTGTAACTTTTTTCTCTAAGTCTCTTCTTTTCTTTTCTCCAGTGCACTGGACAAAAGTAACATCATTTTTAGCATGGGCAAAAGCAACTTTTCTATTGAATATAGCATTAAAGTTTTGTTTGCCGGATCACATGAAAGATTTGGATACATTACGGTATATAAGAGGAAATGGTTGAATGTGCATATTTAGTAGTATTAACCATTTTAAATACCTTCCTATATTAATTGATGAATGCTACTATTTTCAATTTCACTTTCTGTCTTCTTAGTGCCTTGTCGGAAATAATGAATATATGTTTATATATAATTTTCTTGTAAAAGTTCAGCAATTTTGTTGAAGAATATTCTATTGCTTGGCTATATAAATACGCATAAAACAAACTTTTATAGTAAAGCATGCTTTTTATTATTTTACATATTTTGACTCGGGCCGGGCCGGGTCGGGCCTGATTTTATCGTTATTCCTCCGGACCGAGCATTAAATTCATAAAAAATAAACGAGCCGGGCCGGGCCAGGCCCGAATTTTTCTATTTCATACCGGGCCGGGCCAGGTAAGCAAAGCTTTCATACGGCCGGCCCAGGCGCGGGCCTCAAAATTTCGGCCCGTACAGACCTCTAATCTACACGTTTAAGAAGATTATGTCAATGGACTTAAAGAAAAACTAGTATGTTGGGGCCACCGCAAGACTTTCTTTTATATAATTTTATACGAATTCATGGAGTACAAATATTTTTTTAAATTATAAGGTGTGCCCAAATGAAAAGGAGACATTAGTTGTAGTGGCGTTATATCAAACCCCAGTGAGTTAATGTGTTGGCCGATATATGGTATGGGGGTATTGCTACATGCAAATGCGCAGTTAACGGCTTCGCATCAATATCCTCATTGCTGGAGAGTCATTGCCGCAGTTTGTTCCATGATGGATTCCTCTTGATCACAACAAAGAGATCAGCTGTGAATGAGCTCATACGGTAGAATCGCCGGATCACCACACGTGAAACTGCTGTTGAACTGTCGATAAACAAAGGAACTGCGCATCACATAATCCCCAAAAAGCTTGGTTATGGCAAGGTTTGTGCACAATGGGTGCCCAAGCATCTGTCAGAGAATCAGAAGACGGAGAGAATGGATGTTTGCCTGACCCATCTGTTGAGCCATCCACTCCCTTCCATACGCGCTGGAATCAGTGTATCAAATGGCAATTATTTATAGTTGTACTATACCACATGAACTGTAATTATAATATTGTTATTAAAATTTCTTTACATATAATTTTAGTCTCCTTTTCATTTGGGCACACCTTTTGTGCTGATCTGGAGGAATCCATCATGCAACGAACTGCGGAAATATGACTCTCCAGCAATGAGGATATTGATGCGAAGCCGTTAACTGCGCATGTGCATGTAGCAATACCACCATGTCATATATCGGCGAACACATTAACTCACTGGGATTTGATATAACGCCGCTACAGCTAATGTCTCCTTTTCATTTGGGCACACCTTATATTATTTATGAAAGTTATTTTTCATGATAAATGCAGACGATTTTTATCTGACAGAATTATAATACTAGAGGCCAAAAGAAAGTCAGTTTTGTGCCAACATCAGGAGAGATGCTTTTTTTTTCTAAGGGGTAACCCTTTAGGTTTTTGTAACCCTTGTGAAGGGTTTTCTAAGGGGCTTGGTAAAGGGTTTATAAGTGACTTTGTTTTAAATTATCACAGATCTATGGTTCAACCATTCGTTTTAAAAGAATTGATGAGATTTTTCGAAAAATATCCACATTGAAAATTTACACCTACAGGGCGATTTGAACTGAAAAGAATATTTTTTGGATACGTTAAGCATATCTTATCAACTAATGGTCAAATACCAAGCAACAAATTTTATGGTAATCTCATCAATTGTTATAGCTTCAGGGTTCTGTTTATATCTGAATTTGAATTATAAACACTCTGTTTTAATTTATATATACATAATTAAACTGCACACATTAACTATTAAAATAATCATTATTCTTAAAATAACTTGATGTGTAAAACTGATATATGGTGTTACCGAAAAAAAGTTTTCTCCGAAGTTAACTTTTCTTTATCACTTCGGAATAGTTTTAAAGAACATTTATATAAAAGATATTTTCGAAGAGAATCATACATTTGTAATGATCTTTTATTCCAATTTTTCTGGTGTTATTTACAAAACCCATTATGAAATTTTATTATCTGTGTTATTGAAATCATTAAATTAAAATTACGCCTCTACACACAAAATACCTGGGTTTGTATTATTTTGTTACCATTTCTTTTACACAATAATAATAATAATAATGAACGCTAATGCATAAAATATATAAAGTGATAAACATGCTTTAGAAGAAATTTTTCTTAAAATGACATGAACAAATTAGTTTTAATATTTTTTTTTATTTATCGAAATTCTACCGTCATTGAATAGTGTAGTTGTACAGATTTAAAGTCCAGTGACATATTATACTAAATCTAATAAATCTTTTATCATATCTGGATCATACATTTATTTATTTTTACTTGTTTAGTACTTAATCCTTCTACTCACTGTATGTCTTACTAATGGAATTTTTTTCGCAGTATTTTTCTCGTGAGATTATTGCGAATCTCTATAATTGCTTCCGGGATGCTGAAACATCTCAATCAGGTATTAAAGCTACTTTTTTTTCCCTAAATAAAGCATAAAAACTATTTGAATACTTTTATAACTCAATGTATTTTGCAGAAAGTAAAAATTCAAAACAAAATAATAATAATAATAATAATAATAATAATAATAATAATAATAATAATAATAATAATGGGAAGTAATCCACAAAAGGCCTGCGAATCTGAGAAAAAACTGTATTGAAATACTTAATTGCATAATATTAATATTTATTTTTAATTATAGTTCCTGAAAATAAACTTTAAACGAAATATCTATATTTGAAAGAAGAAATTTGAATTTTGTTTTTAATGGTGCAATTTTTTATTTAATATTCATTTATTCTCTTTAACTGCAGACTGAGTTGGTATTTAAATAGTGTTGAATATTTAAGTGCATAAATCTTTGTAGTTGCATGCTTCTGATTTCATTTGCAATTTACATTCTTTCCGTAATAGGAGGATCATGTTAAATACAAATTAAGATATTTCTTATTTTAGTGAAACGGTGGATAAACGAGCTTATATTCTTTTCTTTTTAGTTGGAACACTATAACAATACTTTTATTTTTCTTTGTGGAATATCATTTTCCATATTTGTTAAAGTGTTTTATTACTCTTTAAACCAAATACACTCATTAACATAACAAAATAAAATAAAATAAAATAAAATGAAAGTGAGTTCACACTCTTATTTTTAGTGTCCTTACAAGACAAAAACTACTTTTCATAAATAATGGTTCATTTTTTAAAAAAGTGAGTTTTGATGTTTAAGCAAATTATGCCTCTTAAAACAGGAATAAACTACTACGTCAGAAACGCCAAAGAAAAATTATTGAGGTGCATACAGCTGTTTCGGTAGCCTAAAGCGTACCGTCTTCAGTGCAAAAAGAATACTGAATCTGGAGAAGTGCTCGTATATATAGGAGAGGGACCGGATTTAGTTCAACCAATAGGATTACGGAAGAGGTGAGGAGTGTGGCCAATAGGAATTAAGGAATGTGTAGCTGTGTAAACAGTAGAAAAATTAAGGAAATGTGGACTGAATGTAAAATTTCCAACAATCAGACAAATAGGGAACAGCGAAATCACAATTTACAAGGTTTTTAAAATTTTTATAAATATGAAAAGCTTCAAAGAAATCGAGTTCATGAATGGATTTAGGTCTGCAAATTATTTTAGCTGAATTAAATTTAAAATTATGGTTTTCCTCCCAGCAATGTTTAGAAATAGCCGATTTATTGGTTTCTTGTTTGCGGACGTAATTCATATGTTCTTTTAGACGAAATTTGAGACTGCGTTTAGTTTGGCCAATATATGATAAACCACACTGACAGGAAATACTATAAATGCCCCAAGAATTATGCATATCAATAGGATCTTTTAACTGAGAAAAGGTGAGTTTATTGGAAGGCGAAAATATTATTTTAAAATCATATTGTTTGAGAATTTTAGCTATGGTTTGACTGGTTTTAGAAAAATAGGGTAAAACAATACTGATATTAGATTTGACTGATTTAGTAGACGAAATACGAGAGAGTTGTAATTTTTGGATAGCTTTGTCTATAATGGAAGGGTCATAACCTCTGTCAATTGCGATGGCTTTCAGGTATTTAATTTCAGATTTCAATAAAATAGGATTTGAACAAATATTAAGGGCACGGTTTACAAAAGTATAGAAAGCAGCCATTTTTTGGTTAGGTGGGTGACATGAACGCGCATGGGGAGGAAGGGAGACTGCAAAATTTTTACGATAGACAGTGGTTGAAAATCCATTTACAGTGCGAGAGACGAGGGTATCAAGAAATGGAAGGGAGCCATTATTTTCTATTTCATATGTGAACTGGATATTACTGTCAATTGAATTTAAGGTTTCTAAGACATGGTCAATATTGTGATGAGATATGTCGATAAGCGTGAAGGTGTCGTCAACGTAACGGGTCCAAAAAGGAAAAGATATTTTCTTAAAAAGCTTACTTTCGAAATAGTGCATGTAAATGTCTGCGAGGATTGGGGAGAGAGGGGAACCCATGGCTAAACCTTCAGACTGACGATAGAATTTATTTTGGAAAGAAAAGGTGGCTTGTGATAAAAAATGAAATTAAATTTGAAATTAAATACCTGAAAGCCATCGCAATTGACAGAGGTTATGACCCTTCCATTATAGACAAAGCTATCCAAAAATTACAACTCCCTCGTATTTCGTCTACTAAATCAGTCCATCTCAAAAAAATGCCATCTCAAAAAAATGCAACGCGTGTGATCGTCTGGCGCATTTGAATTGTGCCAATATACATGCAAATTATTTTACTTGCAACAATTGCACTTCTGATTTAGAGGACGAAGAAGATGATGAATAAAATTGGAAAAATGCCATTTTATATTATTATTTCGGTCACTGAATCCTTATAAAACGAATAAATTTTGTTGTTTTCTGTATTTAAGGTAGTTTTTCTTATTATTTTTCTACTTTTAGCGGATTTTTCAGTGCCCACAACCGGGTACAATTTTTTTTTTGCCAAACATGACCACTTTACAAAATTGATAATAGTTTTTTCTGGTTGACGGAATCAATACAATTAATTCATCAAACGTTAGCTAAGTGCTCTAGCTTTCCATTGGTATTCATATGTTTGCATAATATCTATTCTATCAAAAGTTATAAGCCAAAATCAAAACTGTGCCCTCAACCGGAGACATTCCCCTACTTTTTTTATTTGTTATAATTTCGAAACAAATGATTTAAACAAAGGAAACTAACATATTTACATAATACCAAACAGATAAAATGATACCTATGTGCATTTTTGATTTAGTAATTCGCTTTGTTACACTCTACGACTTTCTTTTTAAACGTAATATAGTAAGCATATACTTTGTATTCCCTGATGACTTATTATCTGAAATCGAAACAAATGATTTAAACAAAGGAAACTAACATATTTACATAATACCAAACAGATAAAATGATACCTATGTGCATTTTTGATTTAGTAATTCGCTTTGTTACACTCTACGACTTTCTTTTTAAACGTAATATAGTAAGCATATACTTTGTATTCCATGATGACTTATTATCTGAAATAAACACATTATATTTTAATATATGAAATAAAACTACTTATTTGTTACATGTAAACAATTACTTAATAAAAATATGTATTCTGCATTGGGTAATTTGACCTTTATATAGAATTACTGCTTTAATGCGTAATGACATAGCATTATACAGTTTTTATACATAAATCTCAGAAACTTTACTGTGCCAAGTATCATAAATATTTTTTTCTAGTTCTTGCAAAGTTGTAGACTATACATTTCGAATCCCTCTTCCTTTTTAAAGACTAAACATTTTCGAGCGTAGACATTTTAGGACTATTTATTAGATCTGGTGAAGAAGAAATTCTACAATAATCTTTGTGGAACTTAACTCAAAAAAAAAAAAAAGTGATGACTACTTACAGAATTATAGGTGCTCATGCAAATGGATCGGTAATTTTAACATTTGAATGAAATAAACGTACCACAGACGACCTGCAGTAAGAACATTATCATCTCTAAATGCTGATTGTGGAAAAGAATGAGATACCTCCAAAATATTTGATCAGACGCCACTTTTATAATAGCCGCGTTTTATTTCGAGTTAATTCATCTTTTGAGCATGGAAATTTGCCGGACTTCTTGAAAAGTTATGCCCTTCCGTACCATAATATACGGAGAATGTGTCACTGTTTTAAGAATATATTTTTCATTAAGTCGGTCACATTTTCGCCGTCCTTCTAGCTTTCGCTGTCCTCCTCCTCAGCTCGAAATAAATTAAACTTGACTCTTAAAATAAAACTAGTTCAATTTAATAATTGAACCCAAAGCCTAAAGCCGAAATCCCAGTTTAAACAGACAAAAAAAAATTATATCTTACTAAAAACTATCTGTCAAATATTTCTTTAACATTTAATTACTTTGCCATCTCGCGTATTACTTTTTTTTTTCATCTTCATTCTAAAATTAATTCTTTTGTGGCATCGTTAATTGCCTTATTCTTGCCATTTTCCTGTCAATTGTATTTTGTATTTAACACTGGGCTTAATCCTAAAGTGTACGTGTAGAACCACGTAAAAAAAAAAAGTTTGAAAATTTGCTTTTTAAACGATAAAACACGGTTTCAAAAAGAAAAAAGGGAAATATTTAAGTGCATCTCTCTCTCTCTCTCTCTCTCTCTCTCTCTTTTTTTTTTTTTTTTTTTTTTTTTCCCTTGCCTCAAACTGTACATCTGAAAAAGTTTACTGTAGTCACAGAAAAATGCTCATAAAAATTCAATCATTCGCTAATACCGTATTGTTTACACAAATAATGCGCATGTACAGTATACGCATATAATGCGTAATAATGTTTATGTATTGTTGTATACACATAATTTGTATTTATACAAATAATGCGTATATAAATAATGTGTGTGTGATTTATCATTCTATTTTTTAAATAGGTTTCTTATTTATTATACAGGAGTTTGGGGATATTAATCAAATAAGTATTGTGGATTTTTTCAGATCTCTTATAAAACTATTACTTGTTATACTATATGTTTTTGGTTATTGCGGATATGATGACATTTCATCATATTTATACTTGCATTGTTCAATCATTGTAACAATATATACGTTGTGATTCAGAACTATTTTTTGAAAATCTAGATATAGGTAAGGAACGGGATAACAAGCGAGAATCATCTTGTATATATGGTCGTAAACGCAATCCAGACATGGATGTGAGCACTACATGCTTACAAAGCCAAAGACTCAAAGATGTGAGACTGGTCATAATTAATGATAATTTATTATAACAAAAGGGAGTTTGTAGAACATTGTTGTTTTAAGGAAAGCTGTAAAGCAGGTGTTCGAAATTGTTGCGAGCAGCAGTATAACACGTTTCAGTGCAAACATCGCTTCCTCAGTAAAGATGACATCGGCTAGAAATATGGAGCAGCTAAACTCTGCTGTACAAATTAATTTGCCAAGTATACACTCTGTTGGTAATCACCGGCGGCACACGTTGCATGTGATATACATGCAACTTGTTCTCGTGGAGGATACCCCGAACGATGGATTGAGACGCGCGTAAATGTACTGCAATGATACAAACATTTATCCTTTGGCTATTTTTGACTTTTAAAAACACCAAGCTACGTGTCCACTTTGTTTTGTTCTGTGACTTGCGTCTCGAAATGTCCAGTTTCGCTTAATAGATTATTCAGACGTCTAAAAATTGTTATGCACAAGGATGCGTCTGTTGAGAAACCTGGCACGTTAGAACTCTCGGCAATTCTCCCTCTAATTAGCTGCCCCGTAAACGTGGTGAATAACCCCCATTTCTTTGTCCGTCTAGCGATTCATTCTTCCTTACGCCCATGCACACAAAATATGCTGTTCGTCGCTTCATTCTGGCTATAGCTTTCCTCGCGACCAAGAGCGCTTTCATGTGTGTCTAGTTTGCGCAAGCTACCATATATTTCTACATGATTCTTAATTGTTACCGTGTTCCTGACCTCCATGTATATTTTTGAACAATAGTTCAGAATGACCTTGTATATATGTATATATAACTTTTATGTGAATTGTTTCATAGTCTTTATTCAAAAGTGAAGAAATTTTTTATTATATTTGATTGATCGAAGTTAAAAAATTTTACTTCATTTAATTTTCTGTCGTAGAAAAGTTTAACACATTTAAATATTTCATTTTTTGTATTTTCCATTGTTTCAATATACTTCATAAGCATCACTATTATTGAACTCACTATTATATCACTATTATATCACTATTGTACTCATTATTCTACTCAACTTTAAAGAACGTTTATTTTTCTTCGAAAGATTTAATGAGAATTTCTAGTGAAAATATTTTATTTTTTTATTTTAGAAAATTATATTTTACTATTTCTGTAATTATTTAATGCTACCATATTTATTTCCATCATTAACTCCAAGCGAAGTAACAAACTTTAGTCACTTTAGTCACTCCAAAGAATTTATAGCACTATACCCAACAAAATAGTACATTTTCCCTTCAAATACGAAATTTTGTTAAATGCAGGCTTGTTGCAAGCGGGTCCTAATAGCTCGAAAACAATTGCCATGATCATGTGTACAATTCAATATATAATCTACTTACGTTACAGCTAAAGTTTATAAAAATACACTGACACTTAAGAAACAAAAGTTTTTTTTTTTTTTTTTTTTATAATATTCATAATTTAAAACTATACAATAATAAAATAATTTCTAAAAATATATATTTAATTAATTTAAAATTAAGATATTTAAACTACTTAATTTAACATAAACATTTCTAAATGTACATTAATTGTATTTATTTGGTAATTAAGCTTCTGCTATAGACAATCACTTGTAGCCAAAGTTTGCGGTCAGATTGCTTCGAAAATTGATATCTACACTGTAGAGGTCTGCTCGGGCCGACTTTTTCAATTTGCTCTCGGACCGGGCCGGGCTCGGGCTAAATTTTTTTGTGTACACTCGGGCCGAACCGGGCCTGAATGAATTTTTTTCCAGGCCGTAAAAGCCCGAATCTTTTTCTAGTTTCTTCGTTAATCAACGAAAAAGGAAAATGATAAAATATTTCTTCAGTCATCTATTTTATATAATTTTAGAGGCTGGTATGTCACATAAAATTTTATTTTTATAAAAAAATGCCTATAACTTCAATTTAATTGTCTATCAGTTTGTCTGTTCACGATCTGATTTTTTGCAAATATTTTTAGCTTGTCTCGAAGATGAAATTAACATATTTTATTTAAAGTAATATTAGATGGTTTCCTATTCAAAATAGTATGCATGTCACTACCAGTTTGCGCTCATGTACAAGCAAAATAAATTAGATACGTTACTGTGTATAAGGCTTTGTTTCCTATGGTCTGTAGAGTATAGGTGATATGAAAGCCATATAAATTCTTCCGCTGTAACTTTTTTCTCTAAGTCTCTTCTTTTCTTTTCTCCAGTGCACTGGACAAAAGTAACATCATTTTTAGCATGGGCAAAAGCAACTTTTCTATTGAATATAGCATTAAAGTTTTGTTTGCCGGATCACATGAAAGATTTGGATACATTACGGTATATAAGAGGAAATGGTTGAATGTGCATATTTAGTAGTATTAACCATTTTAAATACCTTCCTATATTAATTGATGAATGCTACTATTTTCAATTTCACTTTCTGTCTTCTTAGTGCCTTGTCGGAAATAATGAATATATGTTTATATATAATTTTCTTGTAAAAGTTCAGCAATTTTGTTGAAGAATATTCTATTGCTTGGCTATATAAATACGCATAAAATAAACTTTTATAGTAAAGCATGCTTTTTATTATTTTACATATTTTGACTCGGGCCGGGCCGGGTCGGGCCTGATTTTATCGTTATTCCTCCGGACCGAGCATTAAATTCATAAAAAATAAACGAGCCGGGCCGGGCCAGGCCCGAATTTTTCTATTTCATACCGGGCCGGGCCAGGTAAGCAAAGCTTTCATACGGCCGGCCCAGGCGCGGGCCTCAAAATTTCGGCCCGTACAGACCTCTAATCTACACGTTTAAGAAGATTATGTCAATGGACTTAAAGAAAAACTAGTATGTTGGGGCCACCGCAAGACTTTCTTTTATATAATTTTATACGAATTCATGGAGTACAAATATTTTTTTAAATTATAAGGTGTGCCCAAATGAAAAGGAGACATTAGTTGTAGTGGCGTTATATCAAACCCCAGTGAGTTAATGTGTTGGCCGATATATGGTATGGGGGTATTGCTACATGCAAATGCGCAGTTAACGGCTTCGCATCAATATCCTCATTGCTGGAGAGTCATTGCCGCAGTTTGTTCCATGATGGATTCCTCTTGATCACAACAAAGAGATCAGCTGTGAATGAGCTCATACGGTAGAATCGCCGGATCACCACACGTGAAACTGCTGTTGAACTGTCGATAAACAAAGGAACTGCGCATCACATAATCCCCAAAAAGCTTGGTTATGGCAAGGTTTGTGCACAATGGGTGCCCAAGCATCTGTCAGAGAATCAGAAGACGGAGAGAATGGATGTTTGCCTGACCCATCTGTTGAGCCATCCACTCCCTTCCATACGCGCTGGAATCAGTGTATCAAATGGCAATTATTTATAGTTGTACTATACCACATGAACTGTAATTATAATATTGTTATTAAAATTTCTTTACATATAATTTTAGTCTCCTTTTCATTTGGGCACACCTTTTGTGCTGATCTGGAGGAATCCATCATGCAACGAACTGCGGAAATATGACTCTCCAGCAATGAGGATATTGATGCGAAGCCGTTAACTGCGCATGTGCATGTAGCAATACCACCATGTCATATATCGGCGAACACATTAACTCACTGGGATTTGATATAACGCCGCTACAGCTAATGTCTCCTTTTCATTTGGGCACACCTTATATTATTTATGAAAGTTATTTTTCATGATAAATGCAGACGATTTTTATCTGACAGAATTATAATACTAGAGGCCAAAAGAAAGTCAGTTTTGTGCCAACATCAGGAGAGATGCTTTTTTTTTCTAAGGGGTAACCCTTTAGGTTTTTGTAACCCTTGTGAAGGGATTTCTAAGGGGCTTGGTAAAGGGTTTATAAGTGACTTTGTTTTAAATTATCACAGATCTATGGTTCAACCATTCGTTTTAAAAGAATTGATGAGATTTTTCGAAAAATATCCACATTGAAAATTTACACCTACAGGGCGATTTGAACTGAAAAGAATATTTTTTGGATACGTTAAGCATATCTTATCAACTAATGGTCAAATACCAAGCAACAAATTTTATGGTAATCTCATCAATTGTTATAGCTTCAGGGTTCTGTTTATATCTGAATTTGAATTATAAACACTCTGTTTTAATTTATATATACATAATTAAACTGCACACATTAACTATTAAAATAATCATTATTCTTAAAATAACTTGATGTGTAAAACTGATATATGGTGTTACCGAAAAAAAGTTTTCTCCGAAGTTAACTTTTCTTTATCACTTCGGAATAGTTTTAAAGAACATTTATATAAAAGATATTTTCGAAGAGAATCATACATTTGTAATGATCTTTTATTCCAATTTTTCTGGTGTTATTTACAAAACCCATTATGAAATTTTATTATCTGTGTTATTGAAATCATTAAATTAAAATTACGCCTCTACACACAAAATACCTGGGTTTGTATTATTTTGTTACCATTTCTTTTACACAATAATAATAATAATAATGAACGCTAATGCATAAAATATATAAAGTGATAAACATGCTTTAGAAGAAATTTTTCTTAAAATGACATGAACAAATTAGTTTTAATATTTTTTTTTATTTATCGAAATTCTACCGTCATTGAATAGTGTAGTTGTACAGATTTAAAGTCCAGTGACATATTATACTAAATCTAATAAATCTTTTATCATATCTGGATCATACATTTATTTATTTTTACTTGTTTAGTACTTAATCCTTCTACTCACTGTATGTCTTACTAATGGAATTTTTTTCGCAGTATTTTTCTCGTGAGATTATTGCGAATCTCTATAATTGCTTCCGGGATGCTGAAACATCTCAATCAGGTATTAAAGCTACTTTTTTTTCCCTAAATAAAGCATAAAAACTATTTGAATACTTTTATAACTCAATGTATTTTGCAGAAAGTAAAAATTCAAAACAAAATAATAATAATAATAATAATAATAATAATAATAATAATAATAATAATGGGAAGTAATCCACAAAAGGCCTGCGAATCTGAGAAAAAACTGTATTGAAATACTTAATTGCATAATATTAATATTTATTTTTAATTATAGTTCCTGAAAATAAACTTTAAACGAAATATCTATATTTGAAAGAAGAAATTTGAATTTTGTTTTTAATGGTGCAATTTTTTATTTAATATTCATTTATTCTCTTTAACTGCAGACTGAGTTGGTATTTAAATAGTGTTGAATATTTAAGTGCATAAATCTTTGTAGTTGCATGCTTCTGATTTCATTTGCAATTTACATTCTTTCCGTAATAGGAGGATCATGTTAAATACAAATTAAGATATTTCTTATTTTAGTGAAACGGTGGATAAACGAGCTTATATTCTTTTCTTTTTAGTTGGAACACTATAACAATACTTTTATTTTTCTTTGTGGAATATCATTTTCCATATTTGTTAAAGTGTTTTATTACTCTTTAAACCAAATACACTCATTAACATAACAAAATAAAATAAAATAAAATAAAATGAAAGTGAGTTCACACTCTTATTTTTAGTGTCCTTACAAGACAAAAACTACTTTTCATAAATAATGGTTCATTTTTTAAAAAAGTGAGTTTTGATGTTTAAGCAAATTATGCCTCTTAAAACAGGAATAAACTACTACGTCAGAAACGCCAAAGAAAAATTATTGAGGTGCATACAGCTGTTTCGGTAGCCTAAAGCGTACCGTCTTCAGTGCAAAAAGAATACTGAATCTGGAGAAGTGCTCGTATATATAGGAGAGGGACCGGATTTAGTTCAACCAATAGGATTACGGAAGAGGTGAGGAGTGTGGCCAATAGGAATTAAGGAATGTGTAGCTGTGTAAACAGTAGAAAAATTAAGGAAATGTGGACTGAATGTAAAATTTCCAACAATCAGACAAATAGGGAACAGCGAAATCACAATTTACAAGGTTTTTAAAATTTTTATAAATATGAAAAGCTTCAAAGAAATCGAGTTCATGAATGGATTTAGGTCTGCAAATTATTTTAGCTGAATTAAATTTAAAATTATGGTTTTCCTCCCAGCAATGTTTAGAAATAGCCGATTTATTGGTTTCTTGTTTGCGGACGTAATTCATATGTTCTTTTAGACGAAATTTGAGACTGCGTTTAGTTTGGCCAATATATGATAAACCACACTGACAGGAAATACTATAAATGCCCCAAGAATTATGCATATCAATAGGATCTTTTAACTGAGAAAAGGTGAGTTTATTGGAAGGCGAAAATATTATTTTAAAATCATATTGTTTGAGAATTTTAGCTATGGTTTGACTGGTTTTAGAAAAATAGGGTAAAACAATACTGATATTAGATTTGACTGATTTAGTAGACGAAATACGAGAGAGTTGTAATTTTTGGATAGCTTTGTCTATAATGGAAGGGTCATAACCTCTGTCAATTGCGATGGCTTTCAGGTATTTAATTTCAGATTTCAATAAAATAGGATTTGAACAAATATTAAGGGCACGGTTTACAAAAGTATAGAAAGCAGCCATTTTTTGGTTAGGTGGGTGACATGAACGCGCATGGGGAGGAAGGGAGACTGCAAAATTTTTACGATAGACAGTGGTTGAAAATCCATTTACAGTGCGAGAGACGAGGGTTTCAAGAAATGGAAGGGAGCCATTATTTTCTATTTCATATGTGAACTGGATATTACTGTCAATTGAATTTAAGGTTTCTAAGACATGGTCAATATTGTGATGAGATATGTCGATAAGCGTGAAGGTGTCGTCAACGTAACGGGTCCAAAAAGGAAAAGATATTTTCTTAAAAAGCTTACTTTCGAAATAGTGCATGTAAATGTCTGCGAGGATTGGGGAGAGAGGGGAACCCATGGCTAAACCTTCAGACTGACGATAGAATTTATTTTGGAAAGAAAAGGTGGCTTGTGATAAAAAATGAAATTAAATTTGAAATTAAATACCTGAAAGCCATCGCAATTGACAGAGGTTATGACCCTTCCATTATAGACAAAGCTATCCAAAAATTACAACTCCCTCGTATTTCGTCTACTAAATCAGTCACATCTAATATCAGTATTGTTTTACCCTATTTTTCTAAAACCAGTCAAACCATAGCTAAAATTCTCAAACAATATGATTTTAAAATAATATTTTCGCCTTCCAATAAACTCACCTTTTCTCAGTTAAAAGATCCTATTGATATGCATAATTCTTGGGGCATTTATAGTATTTCCAGTCAGTGTGGTTTATCATATATTGGTCAAACTAAACGCAGTCTCAAATTTCGTCTAAAAGAACATATGAATTACGTCCGCAAACAAGAAACCAATAAATCGGCTATTTCTAAACATTGCTGGGAGGAAAACCATAATTTTAAATTTAATTCAGCTAAAATAATTTGCAGACCTAAATCCATTCATGAACTCGATTTCTTTGAAGCTTTTCATATTTATAAAAATTTTAAAAACCTTGTAAATTGTGATTTCGCTGTTCCCTATTTGTCTGATTGTTGGAAATTTTACATTCAGTCCACATTTCCTTAATTTTTCTACTGTTTACACAGCTACACATTCCTTAATTCCTATTGGCCACACTCCTCACCTCTTCCGTAATCCTATTGGTTGAACTAAATCCGGTCCCTCTCCTATATATACGAGCACTTCTCCAGATTCAGTATTCTTTTTGCACTGAAGACGGTACGCTTTAGGCTACCGAAACAGCTGTATGCACCTCAATAATTTTTCTTTGGCGTTTCTGACGTAGTAGTTTATTCCTGTTTTAATATTCCAACGCCAAGTCTCCTGCTATTAAAATTATGCCTCTCTAAAACGGTTAAAAGTGGAACAGAGTTTAATTTTAGCATACGAAATTTTTATAAAGCATAAAGTATTGGCAATTATTATGAATCATCTTCACAAGGAAACGAAGGTGGTCTGCTACGCAGACGACCTTGCTATCTGGCACTCTGATTAATATCTGAGACAATCCGAATTTTCTCTAAACCAATCACTCAAAGGAATCTCAAAGTGGTCAAATTCCTTAAAAAAAGAAAAAAAAATCCATAAAAAAACGTCGTACAACATTTTTTTCCGCAGACAGAAAATACAGTCATCTATTCTCACCAAATTTGGTCCTGAACAATCAACCTTTTTCAAAAACAGAAAACCCTGTTTACTTAGGGCTTACTTTAGACGTAGAACTGTGCTTCTCTGAACATGTTAAGAAATGTGCCAATAAATCTCTTAAAAAGCTGAGAATCTTGAAATATCTGTGAGGTACAGATTGGGGAACAAGTCCCGAAATTTTGGAAACAACATGTACTACGCAAATTCGGCCCATTATAGAATATGCATCACCTATTTGGTCCTTTAGCTGTTGCTTCCACTGACAATGTCAGTCGTAGCATGAATGCGGACTACAATTACTTAAAAGCAGACGGAAACTCCAAGTTATAAATTTTACCCACAAGATCAGAAGTCGTGTTAAAGATCACATTAGCAATCAAGCCTTCCAAATGTGGAGCAAATTTATCAGGCTCGAACGATCCTCAACATTGTAATTTGATGAAACAATTAGACAACAGATTGGACTTGAGCACATTAAGTATGTGATCCTGCAGGAACCAATGCAAAACTCAACACTTCCCAAAAACACAGAAATTAAAACTTATCTTCTTGAACCTTGCTCCAAACATGAACCAGCCATTAACATCAGAGCCAAATGAATCAAAACCATCGACTCGTATTTAAATGAAGACTGTATATTCACATTCGATGATGGATCTTCAGTCGAGACTTTGGAAAATGGAGGGGCTGGCGTAAATTTCATCTTTCCACAAGGTAAAAGAACAGAATAATTCAAAGTTGACGCAGGTAAACTATCCTCAAATTTCACCTGCGAGCTTCTTGCTATTAAAAATGCTTTAAACGAATATTTTAATCTTCAAGAAAGAGAGCAGGCAAAGGGACTTGTCATCTTCAGCAACTCCAAAGCTGCCCTTCAGGCAATTCAAAAAGGAGACTCGGGACTTGTTCTGAAAATACAGAACATACTGCAAGAATCTTCAGCTTAAATAAAAAAATGCATCATGCAATGGGTTCCAGCATATGTTGGAATTGATGAAAATTAGACCGCGGATGCCTTAGCGTAAAAGGCAAGAAAGCTCAATAATGATAAACTACCCTATGTTGTAACACTTAATGATATTAATGTAGTGGCAAAGTCAAGATTAAAGGATAGGGGATTGAGACTTAAACATCAAATCTATGAACTAGACACAGGCAGGACCCTGGCGAACACCCTTACCAAACCCAGAACACGCCACCTGAGAGGGATGAAAATCCAAAAAGATGGAACTACAAAGTATCTGCACTGCAGAAACTGTGGTCCTGACGTGGAACTGTCACCTGAACATCTCTTCTCCTGCCATGCCATCTTGGCCACTTTGCAACAGATTAGTGACTGTTCACAAGACGATTTCTATTCGGACATTTTTCTTGATATAGCCGTAGCCATGTTTAAAACCTTCGGTTTTATATAGTGTCCCATATTTTTTTCTCTATGTCCATAACACGACAACCAAACAACCAACCAATTATTTTGAATTAAATAACTGGTGTACAATAAATCTTTAAATTTTAAAACTTCTTCACACACCATAAAATCAATACAAGCACTGCCGGTTTCCAAAGGACGTGGTTTTTCTTCTTCAAGTGCAATACATCTTTAAATGCAACACTGAGCATTGCTTTGTCTCCAATGTAGTAGTACGCGTCATTCCGTACAATTTTATAAAATACCCTGCATTACTTTCTATGCAGTTAATAAATATGTATATTCTGAACTTAAGTTCTACTGACCCGCAAGTACGACACATTCTCGAGCTAAAATCCCTTGTTTACGTGGAAGTGGAGGATGAATAACCAGAAAAGTTTTGAGGACAGATGAAGGCATTTTCCACATCTATGAATATGTCAATACTCAGAAATACAGAATATATGCAAAGAAAAAATCTTTTCGGAATTCAACAAAGACTTCTTAATTCTGAAAAAAACAAATAACTATGCGGGAGAGGTTTACGTCTTCATTTATCGTAGAGCATTTTCTTTTCCAGAGAAATAAGTTCTGTAGGTTCTGTTACCTGTTTTGTATACGCTATGAATTTCATTTGCACACCAATGTCATTCTATTTCACGCACATATGTCAGCGCACATATGTCAGTAGCGCACATAAAAGAAAAGTAGCGCGCGTAAAAGCAAACATATGTCAGTAGAACAAGTTTAAAATGTAGGATGGAACTTCTCCACAGATTTTGAAGTTGCTGCTCAGCATTCATTTCGGAAATTCTGAAATTGTAAGCCATTCTATTTCAACAAACTGTCCGTCAAGATCAACTGATCTTAATCTATGTGATTCATGACAGAGAGTTCATGTGAAGTACAGTCGCTAACAAAAGTGTCCGAACACTAGCAAAAAGTCCTATGTAAAAAAAGCACACTTCATACGATTTTGTTATATAAATCCTTGTCGAATCATGTTCTTAGTCAGTCTAAGTACATGATTCGATAAGCATTTATTTAACAAAACCGCATGAAGCGTACTTTTTTTACATAGGAATTTTTGCTAGTGTTCGGACACTTTTGTTACCGACTGTATGTTGTGTTCAAGAGACCGACTGGATGCACTGGATGCACTGGATGCATTTAGTTGCACTGAAAACATACCTTGCGATACGTATTCCTAATATTAGCACACATTGATAGATCTGTTGTGAAACATGCTATTTCTCTGATTGGACTTGTTATAAGAAGCAGCAGACAGCATATTGTACATTTCTTAAAAATGCCTCGCAAGAGTTAAAATGTAACTTCTTTCTCATGGTACTTATTATCAACACAACTTAGTATGATGAGCAGTTAATTGTTTAATTCGAAACCCCATTTAGGTTGAATTAAAATCTGAAAATTACACACTTAAAAATTACGATAGGAATTCTACTGTTTTTATTTATTTATTCTAAGTCTTATGAAAATTTATAGAGAGAAGTAAACAGAGATGGTCAAATCTCCAAATTATATGTACATGATAAATACAATTTTAATTAATGATTGGTGGAAATATATTAGCGATTAATTTTTACTGAGAAAAAAAAAGTTTTTTTTTTTTTTTTCAGAAATTAATTATAAAGAAGTAGTGTATACAGCTTTAGAATCACAATTATAATAATATATAATAATTGGAATAATTATATTATAATTATTTTGTGAAGTCACGGTTCCTACTTCAATTTGATTCATTTTCTTGATTTAGAGTATAAGGCAATCAAGAGACTCAGATTAAAAGAGACATCAATCTTTATTTTAGCTTTAAGCTTAAGGAAGGGAGTAGGGATATAAAAGAACTCACCAAATGAACTTAAACTAAGTAATTTAGACTATCATAAAAATAGATCACCACTAGCAGCTTGCAATAGCATTAGTCGAAAGGCCGAGGACTTTTTAAGAGAGCAAAAAGCAGCGCTTTTCTTTCTATAACAATCTTCTTGAAGATGATTCGTCACGTTATCTCATCAAGTTTAACATAACAAAACATTAGTCGCTAACAACACATATAGCGTATCACCAACAACACATCCATCAACACAACCATCAACACACCACTCGGTGTTCCATTAAGTGCCCTATTTAAAGTCCTCAAAATAAGAAAATACAATTTACTTCATTTTACCAAACTATTCCTTAAAGACTGTTCGCATTCAATTTCTAAACACCTTTCACAATCTACGTAGATCCTGTTTTTAAATTATCCAACTAACTAAAGACACTCCATGCTAACCCAACTTCACCTCTGCTCGACATCTTTAACTAGCTATCTCTCCCACAACATCGCCAAAATATGCTGGATCCAGCTAGAAACTTTCCCAACCAAACATATTACCTTGACTCGACACTACCACCTTAGAGTACTTTTAATAGTAAGTTCAAATAGCGACCTTAACTCTCTCAACCAAACATTCTATCCCAACTCGACGCTATCACTTTACACTACTTTCAATATTGAATTCCCTTGGCGACCTTTATTTCCTCGACTCGACGCTACTCCTACCTTACAATTTAATTGGAAACTCTTGTAAATTTACAGGAACACTTAATAGAAATTACTGTAAATTTCCAGAAATTTTTTACAGTGTTGTCTTAACACAAAAATTTTATTTCATGTAACTGTAAAACATACATTTGAAATAAATATAGAAGTTTCAATTCAAATATTTTTATAAATAAATATTAGATACATGCACTAATTACTTCCTAAGGCATAGAATGTTGTTAAAGTCTAGCATCATTCCCTTTTAAACATATTAATTTCTCCATACATACACAAGAAAAACAAATCGAAGCATATTAGGATACAAAAAATAAATATATTCATTAAAATAAAAAATAAAAAAAAATCCACAAATAGGTCATTTTCTGAAAAGAATTATTTTCACATAAAATGTATTCTTAACAAACATTTTCTTTCTCAGAAATCTCTACATATTTAATAAGCTTACACAGTGTTAAATCTAAATATTTTGTCATTTAATTGATATTTTCATGTTGAAAATATTTTGTTAGTAATTTAATATAATATTTACATGGCTTCATAACTCAAATAAGTCGTTTATTAAATATTTAGAGCTTTTTTTATACTATCTTGTAAATAAATAATAAAGGACATTTTGAATACTTGATGCATGATATATATATATATTAATTTGTCAAATCAGTATTTCTAGAAACAATTTACTAACAATTTGTAGGCCACTAATATTGTATATTTCAAACATTAATTTATTTTTTTTGTACATTAATAATATTTTTCAATGAATTTTTCATGAACAAAGCATACTCTAGCCCCAAACACTGGTTTTATATGTAAATTATTTATTCATATAAAACATAATTATCTCAATTTTGATAATTTAATAATTTTGTCTCTGAAAATTCAGGGAAAGTTTTGTGCCTAATTTAATATAAATTTAAAGTTTTAATTACAAATATTTTAAAATACCCCAAAAATCTTTTTAAAAATTATTAATATTATTTTTAAAAAATCATATTTTGCTTTTATAAAGATTTTCTTACAAGTTCGCTATAATATTATACAAATTATAAACACATTATTATTATCTTACTCTTTCAGGAAATAGTCACAAGCTTCCGAATTCCTTGTATGGTAAACGGATTTATTTTACCAGTATTAAAGAAACTCAACAAGCAAATACAAAATAACTCTGTAACATTTAAATACACATACATTCAGTAATAATTTCTAGTGAAAATAAATATCCATTTGTCATTTTCTCTAACCATATGTAAAGTTTTGTATCCTTTTAAAATATCGTACTATATGTTTTAAATTTCAAACTTCATAACATAAAAATACTGAAACTGCTCACATATTTATAAGAATACAAATATTCTTTTCATAAACAACGCGAAATGCGTAATTTAAAATTTCCTTTCATAAGAATATATCCAGGATACTTATCAAAATTCAAAATTGTTTGTATCCAATATTCCAACCATTTATAATCCCAATTTTAATATTAATAATAATAAGTAAACAAAAAAAAATACATTTATTTCAATATGAGATTGTCTCAAAACTATGATATTAAAACATTTTATGTTAAAGTAAATATTTACCGTAATATGTGTG
The DNA here is from genome assembly GCA_963930645.1 of Salticus scenicus. Lineage (NCBI taxonomy): Eukaryota > Metazoa > Arthropoda > Arachnida > Araneae > Salticidae > Salticus > Salticus scenicus. The sequence goes on along the minus strand of OZ005650.1, from coordinate 135,647,365 downwards.
AGAGAGTGTAATAAAAAAATTTATTGGAACGATAAGATTAATTATATAATTAGAACTTTTTTTTTTGCCTAAAAATACTGTGTTACCATAAATACGTATTAATGGTGATGGTATACATAAATATATACACATTTGTCCAAAATGAACCCCCAAATATATAAATATCATTAAAAATGTTAACACAAATGAATTACAGAATGTTAATTTGTTATAATAGTTATTGAAGATTTGTTATTTGCAACAATTCTATGAAAAATGTGTGAAGAAAATTTTCCAAAATTTTCTGTTATTTAATTTCAGGTTATTTCTAAAACGAGCAAAACTTGTTCGTGGATTTTAAACATGAACAAGTCTTTTATTGAAAATATACAATATTATCCTTTTATGAAGGAAAAAGAAAATTTCAAGATATCATTTAAAGAAATTCCTCTTCTTTCTATAATATACATCTAATATTGCCTAAAAAGAAAACTTTACCTGATTTTCTAATATCAAAAACAGCCTTAAATTTAACTGCGAAAGGAAAAAAAAAAAAGAGAGAGAGAGAGAAAGAAAGAAGGAAAAGGAAAGTTAAACGCATTTAAATTCCTCTCTCTAAATTCAATAACCCTTCGTCGGCGAAGAAATGTCTAGAAATCGGATTTTTCTGTTACCATCTTCCTCTGATCTTGAGTCCCTCTCAAACCTGGTGTAAAACTGCGTACTTTTATAGAGTGTCCCCAGACACTCAAGAACGCATTTCTTCTGATACGGGAACGTCGCAAGGCTGAGGAAAATAGGATTACCTCTTACCCGCGAATCAATACCCATCGAAATATCTGCTTCCCTTCCGCCTTTTATAGCCCAAGATGACATATTTAATTCCAGAATGAAAAAAAGGGAGATTAATATATTTTATCCGATATTAATACGTCGATCCCTTTGTTATTGTTCTAGAAAATGAGATTGTGTTATATTAATATCTTGATTATTAAGACCTACATGTTCTATCTCAATAATACAATATTTATGAACAGCTGAACAATTATCCAATATAATAGAAATCTTTTGTTGTAATGGGTAACAGATTTCACATCTAAATCTACTGTTTCAAACAATTAACACCGTTTTAATTTGCAATGCATGAAATAATAATAATAATAATAATAATAATAAATATAATATCTAAGTACGGCCGAATTAGAAAAATAAACAGCAATTTAAAATAATTTACATTTTTGTTTATTAGAATCTTGTTCCTAACTTACAGACTACACGCAAATTACTGTTGTTTATTTATTCTGAATTAATAACTACACTCTCAGAAATGGATACTCAAATTTCACGAAATTTTCTTTAATTTTCACGAAACCGTTTCCAGGGAAATACTCCGAGTAAATATTTCGTGAAATTGAGAAAATTACTTTCGTCACTTGTTTGAATATACGAATTTCGTCGAAAGTAAAGATACATTTTTTCATCCTAGTTTCGTGATACAGAATAAATTACAAATTATAATATAATAAAATTACCTGCAAGTTCGTTGCTTTAGACATTAAATCCTAATTATATTTAATGAAAATATAAGTAAAACAGAGCAAACAAATAAAAGTCATTTGACAGCTTTGAGACCAATAGTTACAATGACTTATGTCTCAATTTATCCATAATTTTACAGAAATTCACAGAAACAAGCGTACACAATATTTTGTAGACATAAGACATCACAAACATCCATGCCCGCACCGGGATTTGAAACCAAAACCTGGGAATCCAGAAGGCAGAGCCCGAACCACGAAGCCGGTGAATAAAAGTCATTGTGACGTAACAACACAGAAAAACAACTAATATGGCGGTAATGAAAGATAGCACATGCTATTGTGAGTAAACAGTTTCGTCAAATATTTGAGAGTTCACGTTTTCTCAAAAACCACGTGATCGCTTGACGAAATTGTTGTCAAAAACAACGAAATTAAGCCCGAGGATGTCTGAATCGTCAAAATTGAGTATATTATTTCTGAGAGTGTATGAATATATATATATATATATATATAATAAAATGCAAGTATAGAATCTTTTTTTTTATACATATCTCAATAAATAAAAAATATGAAGCAAAAGAGAAAATGTAAATAATGCATAGGTTAAACCCTACTTTTTTTTTTTTTTTTTAAGATTAAAAGAAGGTTTTTGCATGCTAGTTATAATTATTGCGCTAATATGATTTATTTGGAAGCAAAAAATGCTTCAAATGATTGTATTTGAAGCACTGCTGACATATATGCTGAGATAGTTGTTTATGCTGAGAATCATAAACAACTAAAGTATATGCCCTAAACATATTGTTGAATGTCGATACACGCAAGAAAGTTGAATTAATGCAGCTTCATAGGCAGCTTATTGCTTATGAAAATATATTAGTAATAAACACTAATATCTTCTATAATATGAATCAAATGAAACAAAAGATATTTGACAATGATTGCCGTGAACATTTTCATTAGAAGTTATGTAACACATCAATTGCAAACATATTAAAATGCAGTATATTTGGAATTTCTTACATGTATGTATGTTTCACGCACTGAAACTGTTGTTGCTCATTAAACATTTTCACTGAGGGATACAGAAATATTTATTCAAACTGAACAAACATTTTATATCATATTTGTATTTTATATCCTATTTTATTTATAGAAACTTATAGAAAATTTAATTAAAATTATAGAAATATCAGACAATATGATATGCATTAAAGTGGTGCATTTTCAACGGATAGTGTATGAAATGGGATGGAATGGCGGGAAGTGCTGAAAGGTATCACCACCACATGCCATGTGCCATGATTCGAAACGTGCTGCGGTTCCATACAGCATCATTAATCAAATAACTTAGCACATTCAATGCTTCTTATTAAACCTCAGAAATTAAATTTGATGAACATATAGTTACAGTTACAGTATTCTCAATTTCTATAAATTTACAAATAAATAACTTTAACTTCGAGGGAGATATTCAGTGTCACATCTCTTAAGCCTTTTCATGATTTAAAAAACAAGTGTAAGGCTAATTTCTTATAGAATGTAGTAGAAGGCTGATTTTTACCAACTATGTGAAAAATACCAGAGCCGGGAATCGAACCCCGGGCCTTCCGCTTAACGCGTGGATGCTCTAACCACTGGGCTACCCTGGCTGATAACCAGCTCGGCACTTTTCACATAATTTACGTTGGCAAGGCCACCGAGTCTGCATTAAAGCAGCTATATCAAGTGACAAATTTGAATATGGCATAACTCCAAACGGCCACGAAATTTCAATTCAGAAATTTAATTCATCAACCTGGAAATTAATTTCTTATAGAATGGAATAGAAGGCTGATTTTCACCAACTATGTGAAAAATACCAGAGCCGGGAATCGAACCCCTGGCCTTCCGCTTAACGCGCGGATGCTCTAACCACTGAGCTACCCTGGCTGATAACCAGCTCGGCACTTCTCACATAATTTACGTTGGCAAGGTCACCGAGTCAGCATTAAAGCAGCTATATCAAGTGACAAATTTGAATATGGCGTATTTTCCACGTAGTTGGTAAAAATCAGCCTTCTACTGCATTATATAAGAAATTAATTTCCTGGTTGATGAATTAAATTTCTGAATTGAAATTTCGTGGCCGTTTGGAGTTACGCCATATTCAAATTTGTCACTTGATATAGCTGCTTTAATGCAGACTCGGTGACCTTGCCAACGTAAATTATGTGAGAAGTGCCGAGCTGGTTATCAGCCAGGGTAGCTCAGTGGTTAGAACATCCGCGCGTTAAGCGAAAGGCACGGGGTTCGATTCCCGGCTCTGATATTTTTGACATAGTTAGTAAAAATCAGCCTTTTACTCCATTCTATAAGAAATTGATTTCCAGGTTGATGAATTAAATTTCTGAAGTGTAAGGCTAGTTTTATAAAAACTCCCAACCTCTAATTCAATAAAATATTTTTCTATAATATCTATAATTTATATTTGGAAAAGTTTTAGCTAGGAAATTGTAAAATGTCAACGAATGGTTCACCATAAGTTTAATTAAATATACGTTGTCTTAATAATATCCAATTTTCAACCTAATTAAACGTTTTTTCAATTGTGAACTCATAATGACTACTTATAGCTAATTTTTAGTTTTTTCAAAACAGGTTAAAAATTCTCGATAAAAAAGTAAAAGTTATTTCTAAACTGTAATTAAAAAAAAAAAAAAAAAAAAAAACGGGATTCATTATCGAACATTAATTGAAAGTTGGAAGATTCACAGTCGGTGTATTGTTTCATATTGTTCATTGCTCTCTTAATACAATTTATTAAAATAGCCATGATTTTTGAAAGGAATTAAATATGTTCGCCAGATAATTTGGCGATTTTTTTTTTTTTGCCAAGGATGACCGATATCAAATCTATTCCGCTGCAACATATTAGTATCTTATATCACATACTTATTTAGACATTTGAAAACAAATTTGACTTCAAATTATGATAGAATATTTATCATTTTCCTTTTAATCAGCATATTCATTGGATATTTATTGTGTAAATTATATCCTTTGAAATGGAATGTTTATGTTTTCAATCGAATATGGAAGTTTGCCATATATATATATATATTTTTTTTTTTTTTTTTGAGAGTTTTGAAATTTAAAATTCAAACTTTGTCAATTTTATAGAAAAAACAACTTAATCTAACGCATGCACGCCATAACTAATACATATCTATTAAAACCCGAATAAACTACTACGTCAGAAACACCAAAGATAGTTTATTCGGGTTTTAATATTCCAACGACAAGTCTCCTGTTATCATTAATACATATCTATACCCAAATATGGGGATTAAAATCGGGAAATAATTTTCCTTGATTTTTAATATTTTTTTACAAAAAATCCAATGGGCGATTAACATAGGAAATCTTTTTCTTGCATCCACGGACGGCCAGTGACGTCATCACTTCGCTTGCATATAATATCGCCCAGCGGTCGAAACTCGGTCGCTTTTTTGCAAAACAAACTAATTGCCTTCTCCTAAACGGAATTAAATTGCAACACAGTTGTGCCAATTTTTTATTGATATGCATCCAAAGTGAATCAGCAGAGTTTTACTTAATATATTTCTCTAAGTTTGGTAGACTGTAGATGCTGAACCTTTCCTGAAATGAGAAAAATCGCAACGTGAAAGAGCTCCCTGTTCGGTGATATAGCCCAAAAGTTAATCAGCAACATGCCAAACAAGGTCCAACCAAATATCAAATTCGGTTAAATTAATTCCACTGGTTCATAAAGTACAGTGTTCATACTCAAAAAGACAGATATTTTCTAAAAATGTTCGAATTGAGTTCAGGAAATTTCAAAACGTATAACTTCATCGAAAACCAAAAATTTTAAATTTTATAATTTTATTTAATTATGCACCGACTTCAAAAGTTATGATTAATTGTAGTGTTTATGTCGTTTGGTGAAAGAATTTATTTCATACTTTTAGGCGTAATTTACGATTTCATTTCATTTTTAGTTGTTTGAATAATAATTACTTTTTGTAGTCGGTTCTATTTTTTTGCAAAAAGATTTTATTAATAATAATTCTTAAAAATAACTTTGCATAAAATAAATTTACTGCAATTTTCTTATAGAAAAACTGAAATGTATATTATTAAATGACAAATAAATCAAAGAATTTTACACAAGAGAAAGTTTAATTTATTTATTTGTTGAAAATCACTTTCTAAAAGCTAACATTTAAACAACCCATTTAAAATAAAAAAAAAATTCTTTTGAATGTTTCAGTTTATTATTTTTAACACAATAAAAAATACATTTTATAATATATTCGTGATAAAAATGAAATAAAGTAATGATAAAAAAAAGTAATAACGCTTCGTATTTTTAAGTTTTTTAAATAGCTTTTGATGTGCTTCTTCCATTAGCTTCTTCCATTAATTACTTAAACAATTTTAGCCTAAAATATTTTTATAAAAAGGAAAAACGAAGTGTTCATTTTCGTATTTTTTAATGAAAATACATTAAAAGATACAATATATATATATATATATATATATATATTTATTTATTTATTTAAGTTTATAAATAGCTTTTCACTTTCTCTTACCTATATATATGTTAGAGAGTATTGTTTTAGGGGAAAATTTCAAAATCGAGATTTTGTTATCTTTAAACGTTTTGAGGTCCTATGAGTCCGAAAAATGTGTTTTTAGCTGTTGGTCTGTGTGTGCGTGTGTATGTGTCTGTTATCAACATACTTCAAGAACAAATAGTAGCAAATAGTACTTTTCGTTGAGATCAAGCAATGACTTCGTGTACAGGGACATCCAAGGGAAATTAAATACATTATGTCTATGGACGAATAGTGTAACATATAAAGGCTGCCCTAAAAAAAATAGAATAACATATTTTTTTATATTCATAAAACCATCTTTTGTGTAGATTGTGTTATTTAAATCCTCGATCGTTTGTTTTCAGGGCTACCCAAAATATTTGGATATACTGGGGCTATACTTGGAAATTGCTGGAAGCTGGAAGTGTATTTCATTTTGTGTTATGTGTTTTTTATACAAGAGTAAATTTAAGTACACAAAGTAATGTGTATATGATTTGTATGCAATATACAGGGCTATCCAAAATTAAGCAAACCTTCTTTTCCACGGAATGTAATTGACAATTGACGGAAGCGTTTTGTCACATTTCACTATAATTGCACTATAATTGAACGCCCCCCCCCCTTACACAGAACAATATGCCAAATAAAACTGTACGTAAAGGTATTTTGGCTTATTTTTAAACTAGATAGAACTTTATTATCTTATTTTATTTATTGTACTTCTAAATCTGAAAATTGTCTGTATAGCATAAAAATGCGGGTAAGAGAAAAACGTGTGAGTGACACACCAGATTATTTAACTTATGAAGATCAAGTAATACTTTACGTAGTTTTAAGTAATACTTTACGTAGTCTAGCAATTTTTCAGGTATTAATTAAAGTTCGAAGGAGGAATTGTTGAAATGCATTAAATAAATTGACTTTCTAAAAGTAGCCTGTCAAAAGCTTGATTTTTTACAGGCTATATTTAAAATAAAAATTAACAATTAATATATATGTGGCACTATATGTAAAAAAAAAAAAAAAAAAAAAAAAAAATCACTTCTGTTATTACTAAAAATTATTGTAGTTATTGTAATTTTTTTGTTTCAGGTACTAATTTTTAAAGAGCAGAAAAATTGCACCGTTAAACATTTTTTTTCAATATTATATGAATTCCTGTATTGCAGTAGTTGAATTCAGGAAAAATAAATTATTCCATCGTGAATTAATACATGTAATTGTAATTTATTTCACTTTTCTGTAATTGCACTCAAATAATTTGCTTCAATGTACTGAAAAATTTTTAATACATTTTATGTAATAGATATACAAAAATTTTACATGAAATGTACAAAAATTTAATATATTACATAGTATTCAAAAAGTTACTTTTTTTCCGGGAAAAAAAAAAAAAAAAAAAAAAAAAAAAAAACATAATTATAGGAAAATTTAAAAATTTTAAATCGTAATGATGATCGTAATGATAGATTTCTAAAATTTCTAAAATATATAAATTTGAGTTTTAGTGTTTGTTAAAATAACTTTAAATTAATGTATATATATATATCACAAAGAGATTCTATATACAAAGACTTTAAAATGCATCATTTATAATTTTTTTGTTTTATTGAAGTTCATTTATGTTGTATCTAAAATTTTTATTAGGAAAATATAGAAGAAAATTTGTGGTTTCTTAAAATTTTTACGCTATTAAGATGAAAGTATTAAAGAATTTTTTGATTTTTTTCACAATAAACAACACAAAACTTCCTAATAAAGTTATAATTAGTCTTTCTTATTGCATGTAATACTTTTTATGTTTGTATATGTAAAATAGTTAAAATTTAAACAAATATGTATATATTTTTTTAAATTTTAATAATTTGTATTCTCTGAAATTACTGCTTTTACTGCAAGAAATTTTTTTTTATTACCGTTTTATATTTGCTGTATTCCGATTTTTTTTTTTTTAGGACTGAGGGCCTATTAGTCTCAATCTGGGATTTTTGCGTTGTCGATTTCGATAGTTGGACATTTGTCGAAATCTAAAATTTATCGAAAATATAATTAAATAATTTGAAAGCGATGTTATAATTTGAAAAAAGAAAAAAAAAAAAAAAAAAAAAAAACTAATAGTCCTCCGTCCTAAACTAAATTCTGCTTTTGCCAGAATTTCAGCAAAATCTTTATTATTATTATATTATTATTATTATTGAAAGAAAAGAAAATTAATAATAATCAGTATCGTTACAAGCGATATCGAAAAAGTTTTTTTAAATAATTTGGAATTAGGAAATAAAAAGTGCGCGTGAAATAATATGAAATAAAAATAAGTAAAAAAATGAATTTAATGATTTAATGTTTTTGTTTTTCGGGGGCTGCTCATGCATATAAAAAATGCGTATTAAAACGAGTCGAAGAAGGAAGCGAAATAAGTATTGAGTTATATTACGATAAATACGATGTATAATATGATACGATATATTAGACCTATCGTCCAGGGTTAGTAGGCATTTCCGTTGAAAGAAATAGTTTGTTCGTACGGTGCAACTTGCACATTAGTCCCTTGAGGTACAACTTTCACATTAGTCCCTTGAGGTACAACTTTCACATTAGTCCCGTCAGGTACAACTTGCACATTAGTCCCGTCAGGTACAACTTGCACATTAGTCCCCTTTTTAGAAATGGCCCCTTATTTAATTTTGCACCGACTTCAAAAGTTATGATTAATTGTACAGTGTTTATATTGTTTGGCGAATGAATTTATTTTTATTAAAAATATGTTTAATTAATTTATGTATATTACAAAATAGACGCATGTTGAACAACGCGTTTTCGCTTTGTTTACATTTTGAACCCATCGCTATCACTTCCGAAAACCGCATTTCGCCGTAATCACCAAATAGAGTTATGGACCAACCTGCAAGTTGTTCTAAATAGAGTCAAAATCAAACTCATTTATAAATCTTGTAATTTCGATTTTATATTTTTTTTTAACATTACAGAATCAGACATTTCTGGGATACATTTAATTTTTTTACTTACGGCAAGAAAAAAAAAATCATCGCCTTAAAAGTACAGGTATTAGAAAAAAGTACAGAAAATCCCGCCAAGCAAACTTTATTGGCGACGACAATACATTTGTGGACTGAAAGTAAATTTGTAACTTAGATTTTATTATTATTATTTATTTATTTATTTCAAATTTATATTATTATTATTAATATATATCATGACCCTCATCTGTCATGAACGAATCCGGTTAGTACCGCTTCAAAACAGAAACTTTTGGCAGCCATTTTTTTTTTTTCCGTTTGTTTAATTCAACTTACGGAAACATACATATCATTTTCATACATGTTTTGTATCGCACATATTCTTATTTCCTCTAAAACCTTGAAAAACTATCAATTGTAATGTTTAAATGTCTAAATTAAATATAACGTATCACTGGCTATTATAAACATGAACCTATAAATAGAATTATGTAATTTCATGATTATTTGGTTTGGTTTGGTTTGATGAGTACTGAGATTTTTTGCTTGCCTCGAAGGCCGCTTATATCTCGAAATATCCACACCACAAGGGTTTACGAGTTTTTATTTAATACACAGTAACAAGTACACAATATTTTGAAGACATAAGCCAAGACAAACATCCATGCCCGCACCAGGATTCGAACCTGGGACCAATAGATTCGGAAGGCAGCGTCCTACCGACCCAACCACCTGGCCGGCATTCATGATTGTTTATTGATAACATATACATCAGATTTGTATGCTTGACACGTAGTCCGTCTGTAATTATCTTCGTCAGATAATTACAGATAGCACATGACAGAATTACAGTACGAAGAAATGGAAAAACACCCAGGGCCAGCGTGGGAATCAAACGCGCTCTCCTACGCTCGAAGGCGATTAGCAGTGTGGTGACATAACCACTCGGCCACGGAGGGCCCGGCATTCATGATTATCAACAACGCAATACCAAATAAAAACAAACCAAAACTGTTGCCATTCAGAAAATACAAATTCCAAATGGACAACTCTTTAATACCGAATGAACGAATCTTCGACTGTTTCATTAGAAAAAAACGCTTAAAATATTTCTAAAACATATTAAAGCCTTAAAAATCTTAAAATATTTGTAAAAACGTATTAAAGTCTTTAAATATTTTTATGAAGCTTCATTGTTTGTTTACATTGTGAGGTATGATTGGCGTCGAGTTCAGTACGTAAATATCGCCAGTTGATTTTAGTTTTGAAATTAGTGTAAAGTTATAGTTGGGATTGGTTGGGATAGAATGTTTGGTTGGGCGAGTAAAGGTCACCAGTTGAAATGAGTATTGAAAGTAGAGTAGTCTACGGTGATAATGTCGAGTCAAGGTAAAATGTTCGGTTGAGAATGAGAAAGTCCCTAGCTGGATCCTGGATATTTTGGCGATGTTGTGGATGAGATAGCGGGTTGGAGGTATCGAGTAGAGGTGAATTTGGGTTAGCATCGAGTGTCTGTAGTTATTGGATAGTTAGTTAGAAAATTTGAAAACAGGATCTATGATAGTCTTAAAAAAAGTATTTTGGTAAAATGAAGTGAATCGTTTTTTCTTATTATGAGGACTTTAATACGCAAGTGAAGTAGTGACGTCACTAGCTGTTAGTGGATACAAGAAAAATATTTCCTATGTTAAACGCCCATTGGATTTTTCGTAAAAAATTATTAAAAATCGAGAGAAATTATTTCCCGATTTTAATCCCCATATTTAGGTATAGATATGTATTAGTTATCGCGTTAGATTAAGTTGTTTTTGTTCTAAAATTGATAAAATTTGAATTTTAAATTTCAAAACTCTAGATAAAAAAAAAATGGCAAACTTCCATATTCAATTGAAAACATAAACATTTCATTTCAAAGGATGATATTTACACAATAAATATCCAACTACTATCTAATTAAAAGGAAAATGATAAATAGTTTATCATAATTTGAAGTGAAATTTGTTTTCAAATGTTTAAATACAGTATCTGATATAAGATACTAATATGTTGCAGCGGAATAGAGTTGATATCGGTCATCCTTGGCAGCAATATATATATATATATATATATATATATATATCGCCAAATTATCTGGCGAATATAACTTAATTTCTTTCAAAAATCATGGTTATTTTAAAAACTTATATTAAAAGAGTAATGAATAAAATGAAACAATATTCCGTACAATACATATTACGAAAATATACATCTGGCATGCATATTTTCGTAGTACGTTTTTGATCGCCAAATACAAAAACGCCAAGGACAACAGAGTTTTGAAATTTAAAATTAAAATTTTGTCAGTTTGACAGCAAAATAACTCAATCTAACACATGCGCATGATAACTAATACATATATATACCCAAATATGGGGATTAAAATCGGGAAATAATTTTCCTCGATTTTTAATAATTTTTTACAAAAAATCTAATGGGCGATTACCATAGGAAATCATTTTCTTGCATCCACGGATAGAGCCCCTAAATAAAATAATAGGCCGGCGCATCACCGCCATTTTTTTGCCTCCGTAGAGGCCAGCATTCCCGCTTGGCGTCCTTATCGCTTTCATAATGATTTGAAGAAATCTTAATCTGAAGCAAATCCGGTCAAGATAAGAGCAATAAGCAACAATAATATTCCTAAAAACACATTTTTTTTACAGTACATTCTTCGGATGTCATTTTATTCTAAGGATATCCTATGGATGAACGATGTGTTGTAAGTGGTTTCTGTTTCTTTTACAAAATGTCGCCAAAACTCAAATACACAGTAATAGGTCTGTGAACACTTTATATTCACTTCTTGAATGATTATAGCAGTTTATCGCTAAACAAACTTCCATATCATAGTTTACTTAGCTAAAATTATGAAATATAATAAAACAAGTTACTCTAAAGTAGCGTAAGATGATAAAAAAAAAATGTTTGTGGTTTGTTTATCAGAGAAACGCGCTGGGTACATGTGGCAACCCTAAGGCAACAAATTGCCTGATGCGCCAGCTCGTATATATAAGAGCCTTATCCACGGACGGTCAGTGACGTCACACTTTGCTTGCGTATAGAGTAGAGCCCCTAAATAAAATAATAGGCCGGCCCATCACCGCATTTTTTTGCCTCCGAAGAGGACAGCATTCCCGCTTGGTGTCCTTATCGCTTCCCTAATGATTTTAAGAAACCTTGATCTGAAGCTAATCCGGTCAAGATAAGAGCAATAAGCAACAATAATATTTCTAAAAACACATTTGTTTCATAAAGTAAATTCTCAGGATGTCATTTTATTCTGAGGATATCAGGATGTACTGGGATAAGATGTGTTGTTAGGGCGGTTTCTGTTTCTTTTACAAAATGTCGCCAAATTCACTTCTTGAATGATTATAGCAGTTTATCGCTAAATAAACTTCCATATCATAGTTTACTTACCTAAAATTATGAAATATAATAAAACAAGTTTCTCTAAAGTAACGTAAGACGACTAAAAAAAAGTTTGTCGTTTGTTTATGAGAGAAACGTGCTGGGTACATGTGGCAAGCATAAGGCACCAAAATGCCTGATGCGCCAGCTCGTATATATAGGAGCCTTAGTATAGAGCACTTAATGGAACACTGGGATGTGTTGTTGCTGTTGTGTTGTCGGGCATATATTTATTGTCAACCAGCAGTTTTTTTATTCTCATTCATATTTATTGATCTGGTAGAATTTTTTTTTTAATTTCAGAACGAAAATTATAAAATATCGAAACACATTTGATTTATAAAAAAAATTGAAAATACATTTAAATGATTACGTGGTAACCAACCACCATGATCTAAACATTGTTTTCAAGATTTATCGTTCACATTCCGTCATTTTTGACGGGGTTATATACTAGTTTTAAATATTACTCTTTGAAGATGTCGCCTTTAGATTGAGTAAGTTTTTTTTTTTTTTTTTTTTTTTTTTTTTCAACAATGCTTAAGGCTACGAATTCATTTAACCCGATCTTCGGTCATTGGAGACCGGCGCCATTTTTGTTTTGTCTCATCCCTCAGAATGTACGTATAGAAGAAATACCTATCCATCGTGTTCAGGAATTTTTTCAGTAAAAATACCATTTTAAGTTTTTTTTTTTTTTTTTTTTTTTTTTTTTTAAATATCATCCTTGAAATTTTGTTTTTCTAGATGATTTGATTTTATATAAAAATGAAATATAAAATTTTCTGCATGGTTACGTACTTTTTAATCTTTCATCTAAGTTAATGAAAATGATTCGTATTTTCATCAAAAATCAACAAATTTGATTAAAAAATATTATTTGAACATTTTCAGTTTAAACTTTATTTTATTTTGTGATGATAAACTCGATCTTAATTCGATATGTTTTTAACTTATTTTCAATGTTTACTTCAACGAACAAATATCCTGTAAAAAATAGGAAATGGGATATTCAAATGTGTATAATTTTATATCAACAACAATAATAATTAATATATATATATATATATATATATATATATATATATATATATATTAATTTGTAAGTTTTTCTGATTTATTTGTAGACTACTATGCAATTATAATAATAAATAAAACAAAATTGCACCTCATAACAAATTACTAAATCAATTTTTTAGTCTATCACTCAAAATGATCTAAAGTAAAATTTTGTGACCACTGCATAACTTACTCTACATCCGATTTGATACATATACCTTATCCCAAACTGCTGAATAATTTTACTATGGACAATGTCGTATTTTACTTTTCAGGCGATTCCATACTATTTCCAAAGCAACAATCCTCTTAACGAACGTTAAGCGAAATTTTTCTCTGTTTTCTCACGTTGTGAAAATTTTATGTTTTTGGAATAACTTATACATGTTTTAAATTACAGTATTCCTACTCTCTCTCTCAATGATCTTCCCGCTAGTATCATAAATGATACATCTTTCCGTATAATACTACATCATTGAAGAAAGTCTTCCTAATGCATATTTATGCGAAGTTTTGCTCTGTTCTCCATATTAAAAAAAAAAAAAAAAAAAAAAAAAAAGATTAATTTGGAATAATTAACCAAATTTTCAAAGTAAAATGTTTATAGTTATTGCGTTCCTGCTAGAATCATAAGAGTGATATTTTAAAAATAATCCAATAAATTTAGGATCAATTAAATAGTACTCATAATTAACGTTCATGGAAAATTTAGCCTATTTCTTCTGTGTTAAGAAAATCACAGATTTCAAATAATAATATTGAAGGTACATAGGGTTCTCGTCAGTATCACAAGTGATACTTCAAAATTAGTCCGCAATCTTTACGATCGTTCTTTCTTCAGATATTGACCACACAGACTAACATACTAATCTAACAACTAAATAGCGAACTTACAAACTGACAAACGTACAGACGGATACCACATCGTTTTTGTGATTTTCGCATTCCTATTTAGTTCTACAAAAATATAGTAAAATGTTGAACTAAGATTTTTTTTTCTAGGCGACTCAATATCTTTACAGTAGATATAACAAGAAAAGTTTAAAATCTCACGAATTACATTTTTAAATGCATGCTTTCCAACTTAGATGACCTTAAAACTACAGAATACGTTATAGATATAACGTTCAAAATAGATTTCTTTTATCTTTCATGTTCCAGAAAAGAATAACATCCTCCATAATGAGTAGAAAAGTTCGATTCTTTAATGGAGCTTAGAAATTTCTAGTAATTTAGAATCCCTTTTAAACTAAAGTTTTTAATCTGTCTTATATGACAGAAAATACTTCATATAGTTTTCATCAAAGAGTTTGTAGGTGAATGCATTAAGATATACCTTGAAATATGATAGAAACTTGGAAAACTTATTTAAGAAGAGATGACATGCTTCGAAAAAACATGAAGCCTAAATCGTATAACCACTGAAGCCAATATATAACACAGTTATATAAGAAATTCTGCATTGTTATTGCGAAATTATGCAATGCGAATCATTCGAGACGAAAGTCGTTGTAACTATAGGTCTCAATACTGTTAAATAAATTTACAATATATAAAATAACACAGTGTTAGCCATTGTTTCAATGTTTTGGTAGAAACAATATGGCTTCGGCAGTAACATTAGCATCTCTTATATCAGCCATTTTCAGTAGACAACAATTAACTTCATTTTAGCTTCTTCATATTAATATGCTGTATGCCAATTCCTCTTATATCATTCCTGCAAATGTATAAAGAAGACTTGGTTAGTTGGCTTGTTGAGTTTAATGTCGCCTAGTGCTGCACAATGAGCAACTGGCGACAGTCTGGGAAAAAACCCCAAGAATGATCCATCACAGTTTTGATCCTCTATGCCATAGTCACCTCCATACCAGAGACATGCCATCACAATTTTGTTCTTTCCCGGAGGGGATGGCTCTCACACTTTTGTGACCCTTAGAGGTATAATTTTGAAGAGAACATATGCAAAGCAGAGATCGCCAATCGGTGATCCACAAGAAAATTTTTGTTATTCGCAGAAAAATCTCGTCATGCTTTCCATTTATATAAACATTTTTGCCATGTTTCGGCTTTTGGCAGCGACATATTATTGCAAAAACACCAAATACATTAATTCCTAGTACTTTATTATTTTTAAAAATTAATTACTGTTAATATTTTTCAAAGTAAAATAAATAATGTGAATAACGTTTTATGTATACATATATATAGATAGATAGATATAGACATAGACATAGTTTTTTTTTTTTTTTTTTTTTTTTTTTTTCAAATACGTAAGTGAAGCATTGTAGAACTCAAAATACGATATTTCAACAAATTTAACTTCCAAATATATGGAGTTCATATAGCGTAATATTAATCTGTAATCTATTGTAATCTATATAATATTTCTCTAACGTGGACCAGTTACAATTATAATTTGTAGAAACGATACGATAGTGATAATAAAATACGCGAGGGTAAAAAATAATATACAAGTAATATTTAAGCACGTGGACTCAGTTCAGTGATGTAATCAAATAATAATGATAATAATAATAATAATAAATGACGACGTTTGTCTGATTAGATCATTTTATAGAAAAAATTATTTTTAAAAGTTGCATATTTACAATCCTTGCTAGCATCATTTTAATCCCAGCAATACTTTAAAGATATAAACGAAATATGAACTTTTTCATGAATTGACTGAAAAACGCAATAATAAAAAGCATGATCAAAATAGGTACTAAGTGTGTTTTACAAAAAAATATGCCAAAATGAATAAATAATCAAAAAATAAAATAAAAGGGCTCTCGCCAACATGGCGGCAAAAATTTAAAAGTCGCCATAGGGGTACTTTATTAAAGCTGTCTTGCTTGGGGAAATATGAAAACTGGGTCGTCAAACATGAATTTTATTTTGAAACATTTCTTTGAATGATTTGATTTAACTATCATTAACTATCTCTAGTAAAAGTAGTTCCATGTCATCCTTATAAATTCTAGTTTCCTTTTAAAGCGAGTTCTAGAAACCCCTATCAGAATTCTAGAGCGTTTGCCTATATTATCGAGGCCAAACTTATTTAAAATCTTTGCAAATAAGTGCGAATACAAAAGGCGTGTTTATCAATAATTATCTTGGTTTATGACCCAATTCTAGAAAATCAGAATTTAGCGTAAGACAAAAGATTCAGTATATTCAGAATATTGTTTCACCATCTAGAAATGTATAAACTAGAAATTTTTGATCATTTTGTCTGTTCAGATTATAAACATGCCTTATACACATATCACAGAAATCTATATTTCTAGTATAGGCATTTAGAAAATGACCATTTATTCGTTCTAGATGAAGGTGGTATTTATTTATTTTTCTCAGTGTAACACCATTAGCGAAATCTCCTTTCATATAACATTCTTCATGTATATAAATTGCACAGCCATTGCTTTCTGTATATAATTTACAAAATTTCTCTAATGATGATTTTTGTTTGATATTTTATTTTATGCTAAAAACATTGAGATATGGATTAGAACAAGTGTAAAGCTAACATCATAACAGAAGAATAATAAAAAAAGAACGACCTTGTATATAACTAAATATTATTTATTTATTTTTCAATAAAATTAATTATTTTCAGATTGAAGAACACTACGTTGCAAATTATAAAATTGAAAGCATAAGTAGGCTTAAATTTAATTAAATATCTATATACCCATATTTAATCTCTAATTTTCAGCCAAATTTAACAATTTTTTGAATGAAAAATCACGATTTTTAGAAAAATTTCCCTTTTGTCGAAATCGAATAATTTTATTTTTAAGCTCCTTTATGAAAAAAAAAAAAAAAAAAGAAAGAAAAGAAAAAGAAAAGAAAAGAAAAATCATACTGCACACAGTGATTTTTAACACTTTCCAACTGTGCGTACTTTATGTATCGTTTAAACTTTAATGTTCCTTGTCTGCGTTATCACACAACGGACCGAGAGAAGTACAGAAAAGCATACAGATAGACTGAATGATTTCATGATAGTTCTTAAACATTGTAGGAAAGTTTTTAAAATGCTTAACACAAAAGAAAATGCAATTCCAGCAATTTCAAATTGCAGCCTTTAACGTATCTGAATATTTTAGTGCAGCTCTATAAATCTGAAAGATAAGCATATCATATTCAAAACATTATTTTAACATACAAAACATTATACAAAAGATTATTTCAGCATATTCTATACAAAACATTGTTTTAGCATATTAGCAATAAATGTCTATTTCACTATGATTGTTGCAATAGAATTTATTAAATGTGATTTATAAAAAAGTCCCTCCTAAAACACAATGCATTGCCATTTTAGGGGGTGCACCTGTATGCAAACCATTTGTACATGGCCTATTGATGCAATTTTAAAAAGAAAACATTTCATAGTGAACTTGAATTACGTATATCACCTTCAAGAAATTCTGAATATATTTAAAGACTTTGGAGGTGGGCATATGGACACATAGATAGACAGATTTTAATTATATTTACTCTTAAAAATTGTTAGAAAGTGTTAAAAACACAATGTAAACGACAATGCAGTTCCAGTGAATTTCCAATAATAGCCCGTAAGGTAACTGATTATTTTTGTGTGTCCTTGTAAATCTTAAAACTTATCATACTATATTCTATAAAAAGCACTATTTTGTATATATGAGTAATATATTTCAATTTTATTAACATTTGTGAAAAGTTAATAAAATATGATTTATAAATATACCTCTCATAGAACACAACAGTGGCGGATTTAAGGGAGGGGCTAGGGGGCTGAAGCCCCCCTACCCCCAACACACACAAAACACTGACATTCACAATTGAATATTTCAATTTTAAATTTTTTATTGGTCTAGAATAACACTTTGAAAAATCTTAGCCTCCCACAAAAGTCAAGTTCTGGATCCACCACTTGAACACAGTGCTTTGAAATACTTTCCTGTGACCCTGTACACAAACCATTGGTGGTATTTACTCCATTTTCAATGTGGAACATCAGATAATGAACTTGCATAACATATTTAAATTTCCTTAAGATTTGTTTAAACTAAAGGTATTAAAATATGTGGTATATAGAAATACCTCTCATAAACCGCAATACGATTCGTTTTCAATGGGTAACATGCAATAACATGCAATACATGCTAATGCTGATAATAAGCATTCGAAAAGATAATATTATTGCGTTGACCATACAGGATAAGCTGTAAAAAAGTCAAGTTCAAAATTAATTATAGATGAAAATGCATCACCCAAGGACGGATCCATGAAGCAGTATATTGTTTCGGGTAAATTTATTGATTATTTCAAAGAAGCTAATTTGTTGCGTGTCCATACATGGAATAACAGTATGGATTCGAGGAAACAGTACCGTGCACAAGTCCGTGCCCCAGGCCTTAATCTTTCTGGAGCTATATCATGACCGTAAGTGCTCTCCAAAACTGGAGCGAAAAATGACTTTACACTTCGCGTTTAATTTTACACACGCCAAGTTCAAAGCTTAAAATAGAGAATGGTTACGGTATTTTATGAATATTCTTAAGTATTATTTTGAAAAGGCGACCAATAATTTATTAACCATTGTTAGTGAAAGTTGGCACGATTTCGAAAAGATTTTAGATCCTGGGAAATAACCAACTAAGCAAATATTTTATCTAGCTACTGATGTAAATTAGGTGACAAGAGGTCACTTGAATTATATTTCAATGTAAGATTAAAAGAAGCCGAATTAATTATTTTCTGGTTTCACAAAGCAAAAGGATAGAAATAAGTCAAAGCATATCCTTTCCAGCACGAAAATAATTTTCATTACGTTAGGATTGCTAAGTGAATACTGGGAATCGAGCAAAGATTTTGTTTAAGTTACATTGAAAAAGGTATGAAAGGGAACATATAAAAATTAGAAAAAGTATATTGCAAATTTTTTATTTGTAGGTTAAAAACAGTTATATCGTTATATTTTAAATAGTTGTTTAAGATTAAGTAATTTTATTTATAATTTTATTTATTTAGAGAATTTACCTATCTTTTAAAGAGAAAAAAAAATTAATAATATGTAATAATCTACATCACAGTTTCAACCCTATTGGAAAGTGTTTAAAAAAAAACATAAAATTTATAAAATATTGTCGCCAGTTCTCAAATTTCAAAGTACCAAAGCATATTTTCTGAAAAAAATCCTATTTTAATTAATTATAAAAATTTCAACCGAATTTAGAGATGTTTGAACTATGAACTTATCTTATTTCAAGCCAATTTTTTAGCTTTGTGTGAAAATAAGTTCAAAATTTGTGATTTTATTAAGCCAATCCTTTTTTCATGAGTTTTTTTACTTAAGAAAAAAAAAAGAACTTATCATACAACATGATTTTAAAGTTTAACGATTGCCAGCTAGTAAATTTTAAAATATCAAAGCAAAACGTCCTTAAAAAAAAAAAAAAAAAAAAAAAAAAAAAAGTAAATAAGTAAATAATTATTTAAAAAAAAATCTATTAAAAAGTTTTTCACCAAACATAGCAAAACACCATTAAATCAACGTTCTAATAATAGTAACAATAATAGTAATAATAATTAAAATTTTCACTAAAACCAATCTATTGTTTTAGGAGTCACAATGCCATCGGCATTTGTTACGAGCAGAGGCTTTAATCAAAATGTTTCAAACTTATTGTTATATTATAATACGCCTCATTCTTGTTCAGGGGTTAAAAATATCAAAGAAACATACCTATTGCTTTAAACATAAACTTACGAAATACCTTTATAGATTTCCTTTCAATTATTAGTTTTACAAAATAAACTATCATTTCAAATCTAATTTTTCATTTTTATAGAAAGCGTATATTTTATTTCAATATTTTTATTATTTAAAAAGCAAGAAACAGCATTTACTTTAAGACTTGTTGAATAAAACCATTCAAAACATAGTATATAAAACTTTCTTTAACTCATCATGCTCAAAATCTCACTTTACGTTTTGTAATTATTTTATATAGATTTTTAAATCCATGTTTTTTGTTTGTCTTATAAAATTCCGTTGAGGATGATGATTTCATATCAATTATTAATACATATAGTATAAATAGTATCCAAAACTCTGTTAACTGAAACTTCCGGTTAATCAAAATCCATTTTTATTTTATTTATTTATTTACGTATTTGACTATCGCATTCCTTGTGTACAAAATTTGCATACAATTCTGGTGTGAGAAAACAAAGGAGAACGATGTGGGAGAAGAAAATGAGCAAATTAGTAATTCGGAAAATTTTGAATGTTTCGCAAAAAGTTTAGTATGGCTGGAGCAGCAAAAGAGACTGTGATACTGGCGAACAGATAGCATTAAAAAAAAAAAAAAAAAAAAAAACTTCGTAATAGAACTGCAAAGAAAAGGCAATTGAAACTGCGATAAACAAAACTTTGTGTCAAACCATTGTGAAATATGTTAAAGGTACTTAATTTCAAAAATAAAATTCAGATATTTTTTTCTTAATTTTATTTTGCTATTGCTTTTTTATTGTTAAGTACTTGTTACCATGATAAGAAGAATGAGTGCATATATTTGTTTTTAATGTCAAATATGAAAGCGGTCTCGGTTATCCGAAAATTTCGATTTTCTGAAAGATATTTGATCCCAATTATTTCGGATAATCGAGGATAATTCTTCTATATTACTAAATGAATCGCTATTTGTATCCAATGTTGTATCCAATAGAATACGTTTTCTTTATGGTGAACGCTTGTTCCGAAAGAAGACATTTTACATAAATATTTTTATCATTTAGAAAGTAAGAACATCATTTATTTCATGACTTGTTGAATAAAACCATTTAAATCATATAAAAAACTATTTTTCAAAACCCTTCTTACGTCTTTTTGAACAAAATCCCATTTTTTGTTTTGTTCTTTCTCTATATATTGCATCGTATTTTCTTTCGGTGTATTATAATAGTTCTCTGACGATGGTTTTTGTTTGATATTTTATTTAATGCCAAAAATATTGTGATATGGATTCGAACAAAAATATCAAAAGAAATATTTTTATCCTATGTGCACCTTGCGTCTATAAATAAGATATAGATATTCCTGTGGGTGATTTTAAAAATCTAAAAATATTATATTCAAGTATATTTTAAAAACTTTCTTTTATTAGTATACAAATTAAGAGAAATTAAGACAGCCTGTTTTGACTTGCTCTTTGATTTAACGATACAAAATATTATGAAAAATCATAAAGGATTGAGTTATTTTACTTTTGCAATCACTAGTGGGAAAAAATTATAATGATAATTTATAGTAAAAAACCGTTTTACCTTTCGGTATAAAATTTTATTTACGCTTTTTCAATATTTTACGTATGCTATTAAGAGACTTTTTATGTTAACATTATGTTAATTTTTTATGTTAACATTATGACGAATCGCAAATCCGATATTACATTTAACATTTTAATTCTTGTTTAAATACATTCTTGGGCAAATTAATATGGACAAGACAAGATTTTAATTTTTTAATTATGGTTTATTCATGTGGCAATTTCTTCCGTTAAAAGTAAAAATTGTGCTGGTATGTCTCCAGACCACCCTTAGGGGTGAGTACCATACAGTCATCAATCACTTATAGTGTAGCACTAGCGCGACGTAAAACCTACTCAACTTCTACCTCATGCCACTATACCTCAAGTTTTTTGAGTTCACCGTTAGAGTGATTCTAGCCATTCAAGTTATTTATTTATTTTTTTTTAATTAATTAATATCGAATCAATAAATTATGTAGGTTATAGTTTTCGTTATTTTATACTATCCTCAGTATTATGCAGATGACATGCAGTCAATACTTATGTAATGTTATATTTAATTCTCAATAGTAAATTTGTAAGGGAAACGGCAACGAAGTATTCATATAACAATTTAAGAATTTTTTTAACTTTTGTCTTTAATATTCACGTAATGTTTTAAATATTTTCTAAATATATTTTTATATATATTGTATATAAAAGTTTACTAATGTGTACGTAACTGTGAGAGGATAAACGTAGTTGTTAGAAGATTAATCATTATTTCAGTTTTTAATTAAATCTAAATTATCTTATTTAGCACCTTGTGAACAAAAGAAAAGAATTTAGCATGAAAACTCAACTTAAAGAACAAGTACGGACTTTCTTCAGATATCTGTAATTGTAACTGTGTCGCCACAAGCTACCTGGAATGAAGTAGCGTCAAGCACTTTCCCGTATTATGGGTTATACTTATAATTGCAAAATGAAGAATTTAATATCATTGCGTATACACAGTACAAATCAGCATTACAGTTAAAAAAAAAAAATAAACAAATAAATAAATAAATGAATAAATAAATTTAAGCATCATCCATAATTTAGGAAATATTTTCTAATATTATGGGATATAAGTTATAGTAAAAGTGCAAGTGATTCAGATATTGATTCCATGACTGTTATGAAAACAAAGCAAAATAATATTAAAACCTTGTATCAAGCATAGATAATCAGACTTTCGAGCATTATGCGATACAACTATAATAAAAGAGAAAATGAATCAGCGAATGTTTAACTGAATATTGTTTTTTTTATGTAAATAAAAGGAAAAAGTAAATTATGCATTACCCATTTCCAAATTTATATGGAAATAAACAGCGATTATGGATAAATCTACTCAAATCTGCAGGAAAATATTTTCTCTCTAAACATAATTATTGACACAACACATGACACATGCATACACACACATGCACATGCGTTATTATTTTTATTCATTTTGTCATATGTATAATTTACTTTCGTAACTTTTATAAATATTTGTCAATTATTTATTTATTTTAACCAAACTTTTTCTCATTTACACACTCACAGATCACTTCTTATTTTATTTATGTAGCATCTTCCGCAGTAGCCTGATCGACAGAGTTCGTAACTGGAAGAAGACCGTTGTGTGCACTAATGGAAATTGGTGTACGTAAAATCCGCCGTGACGGAAATGTTCTCTATGTTCCCAGTCAAATTATATCTCTCAGGGTCATTGAAGTGAGGGAGCGATCATATCATCTCCGTGGAGAATCAAAATTGTGATGGCATGTCTCCGGACTACCCTTAGAGATGAGTCCCAAGTTATTGTTAATTGTCCATAGTGTAACACTAGTGTGACGTAAAAAACTACTACACCTTTACTAACGTTTTCCTATAATCTCTAAAAATAAATAAGAATTATTTTGTATTATTTATTCTATCTGAATAAAAAGTTTAAAATGTATTTTTGCTTTTATTTTCGAATAAATAAATGAATAAAAATTAATTGCATGGTTATTTCTAGTATTTTAGTTTTGTAAGATCATCGTAGTTTTGTTATCCAAATAAACGTTCGGATATATATATATATATTTAATTTGTCTATTTAAGAAGACGCATCACCTAATGACCAACGAAAGACAAGCATAATGTTACTTCAATAATAAAGTTCAAACGCATTTATTTTTATTTATTTATTTTTATTTTTCTATAACTTTAAAATGAACTGTTGCAAACAGAAAGAAAATAGTTTTTGATAAAAAAGAACTCGGTAAATGATTGTGGGGGTGAGGGTAATAAATAATCTTTTATTTAAGCACGAAAAAAATTAAGTTTTTAACAGACTTACAATGTATACTCTCTTCCTTTCCGTAATGATGGAGTTGGTGTTGATGTTTAGACGAATCGCTACGTTCCTGGCTGTGGTGGTGTGGTGTTTGAGGTTAAAGTAAATTGTCTACGCTAACGACATATGAAATGAAAAATAAAAGTATGCATATTGAAAAATAATTATAGTATAATATCATATTTAAAGAGTTCAAATGGTGTTTTAGTTAATATAAATAATTTCAAAGTTATGGTAATTCAAATTAATTAATCAAAAATGATTTTAATTTTTTTTTTTTTTTTTTTTTTTTTTTTACAAGAGAGTGTTTTCTCGCATTTGATACAATCGTAGATTGAATTCTACAACCGTTGCCAAAAACACAGCAGTTTAATTTCTATGTAATTCGAATGCGCTTTCAGCGCCGCGGTGAACATGAACTATTTCAAAACTTAAGCCAAGGTGAGCTACCTCCACGAGAGCCTTTTTAAGGAATCCTAGCATAGTAAATATTCAGACGAATTTTGCAGAAAACCACGAAATCCTTCGACCCACTACGCCAACGAGTGCGACCTTGGATTGAATCTCACGTTTACCAGCTTTGATGCTTAATGATCGTGTTGGTGTTTTGGACAAACGCTACGTTGAACGATTGTGCTGATGTGGTGTGTGGCGCTAAAGTCATATGTCTGCACTAAAGACTTAGACCAAAGTAGCATGCCCTCCATGAGAGTCTTTCAAAAGTATCCTAGCACGTATTTAGGAAATTTTCAGAGAAAACCATGAAAAACTCCATCCGCTTGGCCAACTAGCGCAACCTGGATTCGAACTTCACGCCTATCAGCTTTGATGTTAATTTTTGAATTGGAAAATGAAATTTAAATAAAAAAAAATTTTAAATAATCTCTAATACTGATTACAGATTTCTCGATAGAATAAAATGGAGTTTGTCTGTTATCACTGTTTTTGCAATAAAAAAGGTACCGAAAAAATGAAGTTATTTGATAAAAATTTGTAAATTCACATAAAATGCCCAAAAACACAATAATCGTTCAGGATGATAAATAATCGTTTAATTCAATAGTCATTTATTTCAGCAAGAGGAGTACTTTAGGCTTTATCAGGTTTAAACTGCAAATTCTCTTCCATCCCCTATTGATGATGTTTGTGTTTTGGATTAAAGACGATTGACTATACGAGAATTTTAGATTTGGTGAAATGCCTTTCGATCAGATCTTACTAAGGGTTTCCATCCGTATTAAAGTGAGTTTTGAAGAAAAACACAGAAAGTTTTGAAAGTCTACGACAACGAGCGGGACCTAGGTTCAAACCCTACACTTCCCGTCTAAAAGTTTTAAGAGTAGAACCTCTCAGCCCTGAAGAAACCAATTCACTGATGAAATGCGGGGGTTAATTATTTCGGTTGGAAGCAACTGGTACGTGGTTTTTTCATTTTATAGTGACTGCTTACAAAATATTTTATGACATTCAACACCAGGTTGCCAACTTTGGCATATCTTTATCGCTAATTGAAAACAAGACGTCAAGCAGTGGGTTAAAGAATATTCCACCTTATACTTTTCTTCTTTTACAATTTAATTTTTAGTGAAAAAATTAGTTTAAAAAATATTTTATTTATTTATTTTATTTTATTTATTTATTTTTATTTTTAAATATAAGAATAATAAAGGAAAGAAAACAAGTTCGTTAAAATTTAATTTAATCATCAGCAATCAATTTTATCATTAATTTCTATAAATAAATAAACTTGCTATTCTAAAACAAAAAAGTGCTATAAAAATTTTTAATTATAAACTCTAATATTATTATATTATTCTTATGCCACAATTTAAAAATACTTTTTTTCCATAGGACTTTTAGGACTTTAGGAAAAACACTTTTTCCCATCGCATATGCTATGAATGTGTTTTAAACAAAGATACAAAGTAAACAAAATATTAAAAATATGTTCTACCAGCCAACATATCCATATATATATATATACATATATACAGGGTTCCCACGGCCACGTCTTTTTTCAAGGACTCTCGCACCAGAATAAGTTTAAGATAAATTTATTCTTAAATATACAGTGTACACTTAAGAAGAAATTTATTTTTAGATAATACTGGCATATGAGTCCTTGAAAAAAATCAGGCCGTGGGAACCCTGATATATATATGTGGTAATGAAAATACTTAAACTTGACAAACATGTGTATTTCTGGAATGTTTTAAAACGCCATCCTATATATATATAGCATCTTTAAAAAAAAAAGAAAGAAAGAAAAAGAGATGGAAGAAAAAAAAAAGAATGGTCAAGAAAATACATAGATTAAAAAAATTAAATTTTATCATTATTATTATTATTAAAAGCATTTTTCATTTTTCGAAAAATAAAAAATAAAAAATATTTTCTTATACGTATTTTTATTATTATTATTATAAACTCTAACCAAAATTAATTTTAACCAAAACAAAATCTAACTTCAAATAAATGTAGTGGATGTTCTTTTAAACAAAAAAAAAAAAAAAAAAAAAAAAAAAAAACAATATTCTTTTTCTACTATATATTAGAAGAAAAAAAAATGCATAATATACATATAGGGCAAATTAAGGAATTTCTTTCCATCTTTAAAATCCTATTAAAAATAATGCAACACATTTTATATACTTCTGAAAAGTTTTTAAAACTCCGCCTTATCTCTATTTTACATTAGCTTTTTTTCTTCCAGCTTGGTTTTCTTTTAAAAAAAATGAGTCTTAAAAAAAGTCTTTTTCTTTATTTAAAAAAAAAAAAAAAATAAAATAAATAAAAGAAGCAGAAAAGTAACAGAATGAAAATTACCATGTCTATGCTATCGTAGAATTGGCGCTTTCAGCGGCGCACGTTCCGTTTGGCGCTAGCTGAAAACCCCTGCTCAAAGCTTACCCTCTATCACAATCCATTCAGTGTGCCGCCTTCAAGCGCTGAACTTCCCTTTAGAATGATCGGATGGTGTTGTGTGATAAATATCGGCTGAAGTCCCGCGCGTAAACTTCTGTGTGTGGACTTGGATTTTTATTTATTTTTCCGTACAATGGATTTAACTTGATGAAACACGTGTTATGCTGCAGGATGTCATAGATGTGTAGAGTTTTCTGCATGGAGACCAACTGGGATTACACTTATAAAAACTTTTATTTAGGAAAGTTGCAATATGGATTAATTGGAATGTGTGTTTGTGCGGGCATATGTCTGTTATAATGGGGGACCCTAAAACTGTATTAGAAGGAAGCGTGAAATACAGGGACAAGAAAAAGGTAAATGATTTCATATTTATTAAATGGATAAGATTGAAGTTTTACTTACGTATTTGCATAAACTTTTTTTACTTTTTTTTTTTTTTATTAATAGTGTTTGTTATAAATTCAGGGATCATTTATTTTTTCATCCATATATATGTAACACTCTTCTTTCATGGCCATTTTTCTTTTAATTTCTTTTTCTTGGTAGTTACTAACATTGAGACATATTTGAAATTTAAACAATTTAGCATCTTTATGGTATCAAGTAATTTTTTAATATATAATCAAGTAATTTTTTAATATATGCAGTTTGGGAATTGTAAATATTTATTTATTTTTTTTTTTTTTTATAAAATTTTCGTTACTTTTTTTTTCTTTTATGTATATACTAAAATCCCGTAAAATTATTAATTAGTGACTTTCACATTCTCTATTAATTAACTTTTAACATTGATGGATTATATGTATAAAAGAATTCTTGAATAGAAGATGTATAAATTAAATTGTATATTGTTTCAAATAAACTTGAATTAAAATAAAAGATGAGGAAAACATAAGTTATTAGTTTTCAATAATCGGTATTTATTTTTACTAAGTTAAACTGGTTTACTAAATCATCTACGTACGAAATATTTGTGGACTGCACTTCTTATATTTGTACTACTTATATCAATAAATAATTGATATGAGTAGCAGTTTTTTTTTTTTTTTTTTTTTTTTTTTTTTTTTTTTTTTTTTTTTAAGGAAATTATATTTAACCTTTTTATACTAATAGCAAAAATTAAAATGTTAATTATAAAATTCCCGTAACTTATTAAAGCTCTCAATATATAATTTAATCAATCGTGCATTTAATCGCGTAGCAGGTTAATTACTAAAATGTCATTAAGAAAATATGTTTAAACGGGAAGTGAAATGCTATTCATTACAAATAAGCTAATTTGAAATTTTAATATGAGTGTGATACGTGAAAAGTAAAATGTCGATTTTCACAGGTATTAATATTTAAGACTAATTTTAAAGGAACATTTTAAAATAATATTTTTTTTTTTTTTTTTTTTTTTATAATTTAACAAATCTTGAAATACATTTAAATATTTATAAAAGAAACACCCTTTTTCTTTAACTTAGTTTTTATTTAATTTCATGAATAATTGTATTTGATTTTCAACCAATTTGATGTCGAGAGAGAAAAAAAAATCTTCCTAGATTATATTTTGACAAAAATAAATCTATCTTATACTATAATTTTCCTTGTAAACTATTTCTGATTTTATAACATGTAATTCAAACAACCAAAATAAATCTCTTGAACATTTGGATGTATTTAGAGGCTGTTTAAATGTAGAAATCTTCCATCACCATCAGTGATTCTTTCACTTGCTTCGTCTTCCCAATGCCACACCCACTCAATTTAAAGGTAAGGTGTGAAGAACCAGCACGCGGAATATTTAAAACTAACGTCAATATCGAACGCGTAAGAATTGAGGATTTTTTGACATGATGGCAGAATACCCGGCTGGGGATTTTCTTGAATATTAAATACGCATTTAAATTACTTTTTCAAATGAATTGTGATGGTGTCATTAGATTTTTAATGTATTAAACGACTTTTTTTATCCCTTAGAAGATTCTGATGAGTGATAAAAGATAAGAGCTCTAATTTTCGTAGAGTTGTCAATGTAGAGAAATTGTCCATAAAGTATTGATTCATTTAAGGGACATAACTTGTAATTTTTGTTTTCAGCCGGAAAAAAAAAAAAAAGTTAATTGTTGATTAATCTGTATTTTTGAGGTAAAATGGATTGTTTAAAAAAAAAAATCAAAGCTAGCCAATTCAACACGATGTCTAGCAAGAATGAGGTGGCGTAAAAGAACGTTTTAAGATGTTTGTCATGCATAAAAAATATTTAGAACGATTTGTAAAAATCTACTTTACATTCCATAGAAATAGTAGTTTAAAATACTTGAATTTCATTCATCCGCGAAAATTGTTTCTATGCATTATTATGGGTGAATAATTTTAGATAAATTTTAGGTTACATAGCTCACCTTTATAACGCGTGGTTAATATAAAACACCTGAAAACCGTTCTTCTAAACATGCAACATATTATAATATTTATCTATTATAATTGTAATATAATATATCAAATTTATCAGTTTTATACAGTTCCTGAGACAATAATTGTTCAGAACTGTTATAATTTACTTTATTATCCAAACATTGCAAACAATGCGATGTTACAAATACTTAATGTTTTTAAATACAACAAAATTAAAGATATGACCATGATAATTTCACCCTGAAAGATATCAAAGTTAATGTTATCAAATGGCTAAACGCCTTGATTTTTATCAAAATGAAAATAAAAGAAATTAATTACTCTATTCGCATATTAATTTTCATTACGTCTAAGCAAGTCTTATTTTCTTATTAAAGAGACGCCAGCTTCATGGGTGCGTTTTGTAACAAGATATTCCATGATTATATTCATCTGTTGTCTAGATCGCACGTTTAAGAAGATATTCATTGCTCATTCAAGAACTAAATTGAAATGTATCATACGGAGAAATCGGAGAGTGATGTAAATACTTTGACTCCATATGTTTTACGCCGGCCATTAAAATTAAGGTTTCAACAAGTTCATGATAAACAAACATCTTGTATGTTCATACACAGCTGTTTGACTTTACAACAGCACACTGCGTATCATTTTCAGTCTCTAATGGTACCATTCACAAAAACCTTTGCATGTTTTTACGAATTGTTTTGTCATATAAACAGTTTAATGTAAAAAATGCTAAATTAGAGGGTTATTTTAAAGTAACACTTTAAAATAGAAAATATTTTAAAGAATAATAAGACAAGAAAAAAATGTTTCTGCCGGGTGACTTTTTTTTTTTTTTTTTTTTTTTTTACCTCCTTTCTAAGTAAGTTTTTCGTTATATGAATCTTTGTAAATCTATAAATACAATTATACAATAACCATGAAATATTGCTCAAAATGTCTTGTTTAAAAATTCTATTGTCATTAAAATATTAAAATATGGGTTATATGATTACAATTTTTAGTTTTAAATTTTGTTTGAATAAATATGATTCATATTAGTAGAATAAAAAAAAGTTTAAAATCATCGTACGGATTAGTTTTGAGCATAATTTTAGAAGATAAACCAAACTAAATTATATCACACCCAGAAAAAAAAAAGTAACAGAACTCAAAAATTAAGTATTTAAAAAAAATCGACTTAAAAATAATAAAATATTAACAAGTTTTCATAAAACACAACTGTTTCTCTGATGCATAATTCCCGATATACAAAAAAAAAAAAAAAAAAAAAAATGATTTTTGTATACGTACGTTGAGGGACTTCATACATAATTTTCAATGGCATAAACTCAAAATTGCCCTTCCCCCCCCCTCTTCTTGCCAAGGTGCGATATTAAAATTTATAAATCATGGCTATGATAAAGTATCGCACAAGAATCAATGTTTAAACTGAATTTTCTTTTGAAACCTTCAATTAAAAAAAATAATAATCTAAAAGAAAAGCTTTAACAGAAATATATAAAGGTTTATTTGTTGTTTATTCTAAAATCTTTTTTTTTTTTTTTTTCCAAAAATTAAAATATAGTAATCGCAAGGATATTAATAAATAAACTTTAAATCCGTTTTAAAATGAAATAATGAGTTGTATTTATAAATACCAAAATCTGTATTTAAAAAAAAAAAAAAAAAAAAAAAAAACCTAACAGTTTTGAACTTTTGGCTTGAGCTGGAATCTGGAATGTATTACTTTCCCCATTTACGTTGATTACCCCGAAAAAAGATAACTTTCGTAATATAATTTGAGTCACTAGAGTTTGGATTAGTTTACTTTGAAAGTACATAAATAGCCAAGATACTCTTAAAAAAAAAAAAAAAAAAAAAAAAAAAAAAAATCCTTATAAATATCACGGGGGACAAAGTCGTTTTAAATCTATGTAATTTAAATGCATTACTTGATTTTAATATCAATGCAATTAAGTATATTTTTAAAGGGGGTGGGTGGGAAGATTTTATCAGCAAAAATATCTTGGGTGAACGATTGCAAGATTTTTTAAATTCAACCTACATTTTGGAATGAATAGATTGTGGTATTTCTAATACATATTATTTTAAATATAGCTTAAAAGTAGGCCGTTTAAAAAAATTAAACTGATGCCCATATTCATTTAACGATTTTTTTTTTTTTACGTATTAAAATTGTAAGATATATAAAAATGTCGTCTTTATATGCATTTAATAAATGGATTTGTTTATCGCTACAATAACGGTTATTAATAGAAAAGGGTGTTTATAGTTAAAGTATTTAAATTGTACGCGATATACAATTTTATTCTTTTCTTATTTTCTGCTTTTATTTTCAAATACGCAAAATTAAAAATAATATAAACTTTATTTTTATTACTGGCTCATTAAATTATATATATATAGTTTTTTAATTTCAAATAGAATTTAATTTAGAAATTTTCTGATACCCTCGTAGAAAATTTCAAAATACCTCTTGGGAAACATTTTGGGCCACACCCTGAATTCAGCACTGTCATTGATTTCTTACCAGCATACATTCAATAAATTAAATCTTTATATTGTTTAAACCTTTAATATTCGCAAGATACATTATTTTGAAAATTGATAAACAAGTTTCAAAAATGGCTGTAAGACACTTAGCTTATCACAAATACGTAAAAAGGAAAAACGTTTTTTTTTTTCCTTAAATTTTCGAGAAATTACTAGTTTAAAACATATGTTAATCTAGTTAAATTCAAATAATAAATTAATTAAATAAGTAACTTTGTCTATAAACACATATATTTCAAAAAATTCTCTACAGTTGTTTCAAGTCAAAATAACAAAATGTGTTTTCGTCAGGCAAACTAGAAACAAATGCATTACTAAAGCAGCAAGGCACACTCGTGCCTACTTAGAAATTTAGATTTCACTAGCAGCTCAGTTCTGGTTTTGATGCTGGTAGACGGAGGTGCCTGGTGTTGCTCTCGTCCATCTAGCTGGTCGGAGTTTTTCGTGGTTTGCCCAAATCGCATAACACTTGCTAAAACCTCTTAAGAATACTCTCGGAGAGTAGTCCACCCAGGTCTAGAATCCTCGTGCATTGAATCAACCGTACCTACACCACCAATAATAAATTTAAAATGGCATCTGCATATGGCTTCCTCTGAAACATCATTTGCTTAATTTTGGAGTAGTGTTGCTATCTATCGAAAAGAAAAGGAACAAAAGTTTAAACATTATTGATGGAAACAAAGATTCAGTTAAAATAGTCAAATATTCCCAATGTTTGGAAAAAAAAATATTTGGTTGTCATTATATAAATATGTAACTTATAAATCAATTAAAAAATAATTTAAGACTCTTTTTATAAATTTTATGGATATTATATATTTTTTTCCTTCTAAAATAAAGTTCTATGACATAAAAATAGATTTGGTAATTGTAAGCTTATTAAATATTCTGACTGTTTGTGGTTAGGTTGCTCTCAAATTTTTAAAAAAAATAATTAATGAAATATTCTCGCTGTTGCACTATTATAATATTTAGGTTATACGACTTTATCATAATTTATTACATAATTATAGCTTGAATATCTTTTGATTTAGATAAATGTATTCCTAACTTATTCATCGATGAATTTTTATTGGTTTTGCATTAAATTCTAAATTTTTGCGTTTGATATTCTACAGTAATATAACTTCCCAAATGAAATACAAAAAAGAAACAAAGTAAGTTATAATTTGATAAATTTTTCATTGCGTTTTAATTTTTAAAATCTTAAATAAATCAATTTAGAAATTTTCTGCAGATAATTTCTCTCAGAATTTTTTTTTTTAAGTACCGTGTTGGAAGCATTTTTCAGCCCAGTATGTAGAATTTTTTTTCTGTCCGCTAAATAAATTCAAGTTTCAAGAAACTTTTATGCCTAAAAGGATTTAATAAATAAAATTTTATTTTATTTCATTTGGTATGAAAATTCGCAAAATTTTAAAGCTAACTTTATATTTTCAAACTAAACAGAGAACATAAATTCGGCAGAAATGAAAAATTGAGACTTCGAAACATAAAATTTAGTTAGGCATATATTGATTTTCAGCTCAAAGTTGCCATCGTCTCAAACGAAATTTCTAGTTTTAATTATAATACATACAACTACTTACACAGGCATAAAATAAACATTTAATGGATGTCATCAAAACATTTGAAATTCTAATGTATGATACCATAAAAATGAACACGATACATGAACTCTGTTATTCAGTTGCATCTACTTCAGACTTTTGTGTTTTCAGTTTTATTATGTTAATGACTCCTTAACTGTCTTCGATTTATATTTCCTTTACACTTTTATGTTTTGTTCATTAATTAATGTAAGTGTATATTTAAAATTTCTTTTGAAAATAATGAGGAATGACGTGGATAACTCTTAAATTTAAGTTTTAAACAATATTTCTTTAGTAAACATATGTAATTCTTGGATTTAAAGTGTGAACATCACATTCTTTATCAATTGATGCTTTTGAATCTGGGAAAAGGTGCTGGGTTAGAACCCAGATCGTGCTCGTCAATCTAGTTGTTCATAGTTTTGCGTGATTTTCTTTGTAACCCGAGTGAAAACGTCGTAGGACCAGGGCGCAATTAACACACGGACTGATTGAGGCTTAGGAAAATGGCTGAATGGCTTTACTTGAAGGCTTAGGAGCCCTTGATGTAGGAGGCTCAAAATTTCGTTTACTGTTTAAACGACTTTAATTATAAAAATATACCGAAAATGTTCGGGAAAATTTTACTTCTGACAGCAAAATAAAATGTTTTACAATAAGTTTAATTATTTTGATTAAATATGCATTAGTGGGTGAAATAATGTGGGGTGGGGAGGGGGAATGTAAAGTTTTTTTTTCAAAGAGTTGTAAAAAACCGTGGGAAAATCCATAGATAAGGTGTCCTGCTCCGGATGTCCTGCCCTGGGCTCACGTTTAATTTGAAGAGGTTCTGGATAGGACCCCTTATAAACCCCCACAACCGTAACGCAGCTTATCCCGCTTCGACCTAGGTCCCTAACAGTCGACTTTAAAGTCCTGTGCATCGTCCGCTATTTCATGAAATTTTATTTTTCATTACATGTTGGAAATGTTAAAAAATCCTTTCAGACGTCAGATTCATTTTTTTTTTTTATTGAATTATTTACTGAAATTTGAAAGATCTGTTAATACCTCAAGCATCGTATTCAATTTAGTGATTGTTAATAAAGTACTAGATAATTAAATTTCACGTGACCCTAGCCTAGTCAACCGGCTTTAACCTACACAACCAACATAGTATTACAAATGGAAGAGCTAATGATGTATGCGTGGTACTGTAAGGAATTCGATTTTTTATTATTATTATTTATTTAGCTCGGTATTCACTTTAGAAGTAGTATTCTCTATCTAATATAATAAATTTCTTCAAAATGAGCTCATGGAACTAATATTGAGGATCCATATTTCACACGGACGGGATAATGACGTATGTAGGTACGTCGAAGTTTTTTTAAATGGTAAATATTCATAGTGATTCAAAATTGTGATTCAAGTGAATAATCAAGTTATTTAGCAACCACGTTTAGAAAATGAAACTGGAAAATGACCGATCCTGATAGACACAAATATTAATTGCTAGTGAAATAAATCATTTGACTACTAAAAATTCTTACCAGCATATTCCTCAAAGGCACAAGAATTTCTGTTTCAAGACGAAACACTTACACCACTATTATTTATCAATAATTTCTATCGTATTCAATCTTAATACAAATATTAAAAATTGATAAAAAATAATGGTGTAAGAATTTCTTTCTGAGACGAAAACGCCTGCACCCATGAGGAATATGCTGACATCCTTGATAATCCTTTTAATTAATGACAAACGCGGTCACAACTTTACTGCATTCACTTATATATATATATTTAACTTTGTTTAAGAATACCTTATATCTAAGAATTTCTCCTATCCAAAATTAATGAAGAAAACGGAATGAAATAAAATAAAATATTAGTTATTCTAAATTAAATATTTTTAATTTTCCTGATTTTCAAAAATTTTGTTCATTGACATAAAAAAAAAAAAAAAAAACTGGATTTAATTTCATATTTTAAATACAAAATGTTAATTAAAAAACGTCAATATCGAACTATTTTTTTAAAACCTCGTATTCTAAAATTTTCAGCACTTTCAAAATATCCATATCTTATTTAAATTTTCCCTACACTTCTAACGTTTAAAATATTTTATTAAAACTTTATGTAATTTAAAATTTTTAAAGATTAATTTTGTTTTTACGGTTAATCTGCGTTAAATTAACAAAAGAATTCCGATTACTTACAGTAATTTTTTTCTTATCACAACATTACACACATTTTACCGTTTTCAATATACTTGACGTTTTTCTAATACAAACTAACACATATCTTTTAGATTTATATTCATTCATTAAACCTCTTCTTTCTATACGAATAAAATACGTTAACTTTTAAGTAACTAGGGAAAGTCTTTAATAAGTTATCGATTTCCCCGCCTGAATGAAATCCTTCAATGTGCGCAAACGCTAAAATATGTAGTAGCCGGCAGCAAAGTTAAGACAGTTTGAAAAATAATTAAGTTGCGTCGAGAGTTTAATTATATTAGTTTTTTGTAAACAAATAAGCAAAATAATTGAGTTTACATTCATAAATATTTCTATAGAGATAAAGTATCAACGTGCCTTAATAAACGAATAAATTTATTAGTTTACATATTTCTGATATTTTTTAATTTTAATGAAATATTCATATATTTTTATGAATATATATGGTTATGTAGTATGAAATGAGTTTAAGTTGAATTATTTTTAGTTTATGTTTACTCTTTACGTGAAATTAATTTTGGTTACGCATCTTTCTCACAATCTGTTTGAATTTGCAATAAATAATATTTGTAATATAAGAAAAAAATATCAGAAACATATTTTTTCTGTTCTTTTATTTTCGCTATCCACGTCCCTTTTTTACATATTAATGATTCACCTTTGTCGTTCATGCTCTCGCAGGTTATGCCATTAGTTGGTAAACATATTTTGGGTTCGAACCCCTGTCATGTTTTTCTATCTAAGACTCAGAAATTTAATTCGGCATAAGTTTAAAATTCATCGATTGAATAAGTGTTAAACTTTTTTTTTTTTTTTTAATTCATTTCACTTTATCAAAACATGATTAATGATAAATTTAATATATAAAAATAATAATAATAAAGTTTGTAGTTAAGGGACATCCCAGAGTCAGAAAAAGAAATAACAATAGAATTTAAAAAGGCTAATTTAAAATACTGTTTCTAAATACTTAATATCAATATACTAGAGAAAAATAACCTTTTTTTGAAAGAATATATAAAATACATGCTTCTGGCACATTTATTAACTGCTGCCCCATAATAAATTATGTCTTTAAATTTTTCATTCAAAATGTTGTTGTTAAGAGCGGACAATACCTATTCTCGCCGGCAGCCTTGGCCCATGTTATTCTACGGGAAAATTTATTTACATAATTACTCATTACCTAAGGAATATTTTTCAATTCTGTTTTCCCATTTAGAAAATTCCTAAGCGTTCAATTAGTACTTGTTTTCCAAAAATTGATTTTTTTAAATTTTAGTATTTCATTTTGCGACTAGAAAATGAGAAAAATGCATTTTGTGAAAAATCGCATTTTTTGAACTCAAAATTAAAATGTAAAAATTTAAAAAATTTCTCAAAAATGAGTACTTATTTAACGGTTATGAATTTTCTGACTGCGAAAAGATAATTAAAAAATATACATTAGGTAATGTGTAATTGTCGCAACAAATTTTCCCATAGAATAACATTATCCACGGCTATTCGCGGGATTAGGTATTGTCCCCTCTTAATACTGAAAACTTCTATTAGATTTTTTAATCTTACTTAAATAATAATAATAAAAGAAAATAACCATAGAAATGAACAATCCAAAATTTCTCCCAATCGTAAAATTCGAGAAAAGATTGGTATGTTACCTACTCACCCACTTCTGATATTTGCAAGAACTACACTCCTTCTCATAATTATAAGGACACCCGTTTTTCTGTATTAACTAAACACTGAACACTATTATTTAAACAAATATATTTTTAGTTAATCTGAATTTCATTAATAGACTATATTTAAATCGTTTTTTTTATCTTAAAAAACTTTAAATATGGTAAAAAGATGATTTTTCAGGGTGTTCGCAATTATAAGGACAGCTCGAATTTTAGTAATTTTTTTCAGTTATTCTTTAAATTAATATTTTATGGGGTCTCTTTTTAGGGTTAAACAGTCAGACATTCTCTATGGTATATATAAATACATTTTTTTTTTATATTCAGTTTTAATACCATTTCGTATAGCATATATGATATTCTTAATACATTTAAACTATTTAAAATTGCTTTCCACTTGTATGCACTTTTCTAATATCATAAGTTAAGGTTTTTTCAACTTTTAGGCCATGGGAAAGGCAATAACACAAATTTCTTTCTTCAAACTATTTCCTATTGCTCTAAAAGTAGAGCAAAAATGTAAGTCTTGTTAAAAAAATATTATTACCCCCCAAAATCTAACAAAAATTTTATAACTCCACGTTTAAAATTTGCGGATATTCTCTTGATGTTCATAATAATAGAAAAAATTACTAAATTCATTCTGCCTTCAGTAGAAACAGCTCCCCAGAGCACCATAGATCCACCTTTAAAATGCCCGATTCATATCTGCCTTTAAAAAATCTCCTCTGTCTTTCGCTATCTTCAGATCGTGCCAGTAACTGTTAAAACCATTTGATTAATCAAGAATAAAATGTTTTTCATCCGAAAATATTTTACCATTTAATATTGTCTTTATTCAACTTTAACACAGACGTTCTTTCCCCCATTAAATGCTGATTGATTATTACAGGTTTTTTATTCATTTTAACATATTATTAATTATTTTAAACATGCATAAATGTGGACCCTAACCTTTCGTTAAAAATTACGAGCAAATTCAACAGCAGTCATGAGTAGAACAGTAAGAGGAATTATGAGTCTTCGATCTCTGTAAAACAACTCTGATTTTGCATCAGATCTCTCTCCTATCGAACCAGCAGTTCAACGCTTGATCACATTTCCTTCAGCAATTTTAGACCTTCGAATTTCATTAGAAATTCGGCGGATTGAAATTAACCTTCCACTTAAAAAACACATTTATCATACTTCACTACTTGAACGCTCTTTTTTTCGAGGAATTATCAGTAATGTCCGTCCAAGAAAAATTGAAGGCTTATATATGAACTAATCTAGCCCAGTTGTTAACAAATTCGCATGTCAACTGTAATTTATCTGTTAGTAAGTTAAATAAAACGAAAAAATCTGGATTGTCCCTATAATTATGAACATCTAAAAACGGGGAGAAAAACACATTTTGCATTATTTTTTATTAATTTTGTTTTACATTAAAAAATTATAGCAATTTTGGTTTTTAGAATACTAGATATATTAAGTGCACTTAGTATAATCTTGTTCACAATTATTTTTACATTAGTTATTTCAAAATATAAAGTGTCCTTATAAATATGAGAAGGAGTGTATTAGAAAATTCGAAGATTGATAACGCCATGTTAAATCAGCGTAAATTTCTAACATTTTCACTTTAAAATACCCCTTTTCTCATTGAGAAAAAAAAACTAGTTCAAATGCTCTCATTATATTGCATGTTTAATTACATGTCATCTTAGGACAACTGTAATCGTTTAATTTTCATTCATTTGAAACTTTTTGAAAATATCAAATGTAGGAAAATATGAATGTGTTTTACTTAAAGTACAGAAAACTTGTATTTAAAGACAAAAAAACTTTTTAAATATATTTCCTACTTATACTAAATATTAAAATAATAAGGGTTGAATCTCATTTTCTTTACTTTGCGATTCGCTACTGTAATGCATTTAAATTAGTCAGTGAAACATTTAAGACTAATTATGCAACAGATATTTGTAGAAAAAAAAAAATCGTAAAATGTTAAATTTTTGCTGTAGATGAAGTCAAATTTCCTTTGATATAAACTTCGAATTTTCAGTGAAACATCAGCAAATTGAACCCCGATGCTATAATATATATATCATATACTGATAATATTTAATAGTATGAAAAGGTTTTAACCTTTCTTCTGTCTAAAGGATCTGTTATGAAATACTAAAAATCTTTCCATACAATTTAGGGGAAAATATTTATGCATCAATGCAAGGCGAAAATATTTCAAGACAAGGTGAAAATACTATATTTATATTTCAGCATATTGGGTTTCGAAAAATTAAGCAAACACTTGTGTTTTTTCATTTTAAGTTGTTTTATTTTTGCACACAATCTTAAATGAATGAAATATATGTACACGAAATTTTGATGACATATTTATTATCCAGTCATTAAGCAAATTTATATAACGTTCACATTTGGAATAACTTGTAAGTGAATGTTCTTAATTCTTTTTTTTTTTTTTTTTTTTGACAGTTTATGATGAGGGGGGGGGGAATCATTTTTAGAACAGAAAACTAAATGAAAGATGGTTTAGGAATGAATTATACTTAAGCGAAGATAAATCTCTCTAAAATTTAAACCAGATGCCCCCTCCCCCTTTAAATATTTCTTCTTATCCCTCCTCAGCAAACTTCATGAAAAAATATAAATTTATAAATTGTGAACATCGGTGTATATATATATATATATATATATATAAAGAAGGAAAGAAAGAAAGTTGCTCACATAAAGAGTAAAAGGATTTTATCTTTTGCAAGTATTTGCATTTTCACCTGTATCTAATTTTTAATGTTATTTCTTTCTTCGTTTTATTTTCTATTTTTTTTTCTCCCAGAAAATCTTTTATGTGCAATTAATCTGCTTAGGTATCATTCCCGAATTAAAAATAATATAAAAATCAAATAAAACTGTTTTTTAAATTTCATGTTTTCAAGAGTTATGCACACAGAAGTGAAAACCATAAGTTTGTGGCTTTGTTTTTAGAAACTAGTATACTTTTTGGGTTCAGTTCCAATAGATTTTTCATATTGTTTCATGAATATTTTCTAAAAAATGTATATATAATCTATATTATTAAAAAAAAAAAAAATTTATAAATAATTTTTCACATACGTAATATATAAATACGTTTTAATAATATTTAAAATGTTCTAGAGTACACATGGTATGTCAATGAAGCAAACTTATAGAATAATGAGTCCTTGTAGAAGAAGAGGCTTGATCAGAAAAGGGGTACGGATGCAGGAAACCCTTTTCCCCTCTTCAATGATAATCAAAATTGTGGGATCCGACAAAAGGACGTACAGTCGCCCATTGCTTAGTTCAATATCCTTATTTCAATGAGAAAATTAAATGGACAGCTGGTTTAACTTCATTTGAGAAAGGGGAAAAATAATTCTAAAGTTTCAACGTACTCCCAACAGCGTTACTCCTTTCAGAAGTTATTTTTAAACTATGCATTTTAAACGTTCTACGTGCGTGTATTATTTCTGTTTCATTATTAGACATTTAGAATGAGAAAAAATCATTGAACGGTTACATCTGTTAAGAGAGAATTATTAAATAACGGAAATATCGACAATTCCCCCCCCCCCCTTTTTTTTT
Organism: Salticus scenicus; assembly: GCA_963930645.1. NCBI lineage: Eukaryota > Metazoa > Arthropoda > Arachnida > Araneae > Salticidae > Salticus > Salticus scenicus. The sequence continues at coordinate 135,606,088 of OZ005650.1, read as the reverse complement.
TTTACTTGTTAAGGATTTGATATATGAAACTTTCTTATTGATATACACACATTTTTTTTCTTATTTTAAAAAGTTTTAAAAAATAGTTGCAGTAAAGTCCCATTCATTCGATGCTTCACCTGTGGCCGCGCGGATCTGGGCTCAAAGGCTGTAAATGGAAAGCGGTGGGTTCGATCCCAGAGCGCGTTCATCGACCTAGCCGTTCGAAGTTTTCCGTGCTTTTCTCCGAATTTTGTGTAAATAGGGGTAGGATCTCTTAGAAAGACACCCCCCCCCACGCACATACATGAAGAGCACAGCACCCCAGGCCTAGAATACGATAGTAGTTAGTCGGCTTTAATCCCAATAACCAACACACATCGGATGATTCGATGAATTTAGTAATTCGGTAAATACGATTACTAATCATTTTTTCTTCTTGTAAAATCTAATTATAGACCTATGTGTAAAAATTATATATCTTAATTTATCGTTGAAAAAAAAAAATACCGTGAATAATCGAGCATTTACTTTATTTATAATAGTCAATGTGTAACTTACCTTGCAAAATGCTATTGAGCTCTATTTTCAACTCTTTCTTTTCTCTCTCTCTCTTTTTTTTTTTTTTTTTTTTTTCAATGTATTAAAATATTGTAAGAAAATCCTTTTCAAACGTGTAATTATCCTTTATTTTGTTCAGATTGCTTGAAAAGAAAATGTTTGATCGATGCATGTACCCACTCAGCTAAGTATAACCCTGAAATTCATGAATTTTTATTTTTAATAAATAACATTTGAAATGAACTGGAAAATGGGTGTAACCACTATGCAAAATCACCACTATGCAAAGATTGCTACATAAAGAGGTATGAGGTTTTAAACATACGATGCAGATCCACATTGCTATCTATGCATTTAAGGGTTAGTAACTGAACACTCTTTTCTTTTCTTTTTTTATTTTTTAACTTTATAAACAGTGCACTTCAATATTCAATTTGTAAAAAAAAAAAAAAAAAAAAAAAAAAAAAAGAAGCTGGTGGGAAAGAACCACACGATTTCCATTACCCATTATTACACCTATTATATGCACTTTTTTGGATATAATATGATCAGAAAACATAAAACTGACCTAACGAAGTAGAAACCCAAAATGTTTCTTGTATAAGAGACTTAATACATGTGTAAAAACATATAAAGTGAAATTTACATAGCAAGAGTATAAGGAAAAAAAATTGGTAGTTATTTTTTGAAACACCAATTTTCGAATCTAAAATTAACCTACCTAAACCGGATGACTGTTAATTATCCTTTAATAACCACGTAATACATGAGAAAGGAATTTATGTAACAAGTTTCAAGAAAATCGTTAGAGCTGATTTTGAGATAACTTTTACCAAAACTTGGCATACTCAATTATTGACCGGAAAACAATAATTACACACAAAAAGATATTTAAAAATGAGATAATACGGCGAGTTTAAAAAAGATCCGTACAGGCGTTTTTAAAGGAACGCACTTGCGAGACCTGAAATTGAATTATTTATACAGAACGCCTATTAATTTTCTTGAACTAATCAACTATATCGTTCGAAAGGACATCTAATAGTATTTATATAGCAACTTTGAAAAAAAAAATCGTTGGAGCTATTTTTGAGATACGGACATACAGTTCCATTTCCGGTTTCCGATGTCCCAATTAAAGTTTCTAAATTTTCATCAATATTTAGAAAATTCATCTGTACACCAGACCCGTCTCAATTCTGAAGTTTCATAGGTCTATCTTTATCAGTTTCGGAAATATGATAGCTAGAAGATGCCTCACATACATACACACTGACCAACTGCCAGAAACTACTTTTTTGGACTCGGGAGACCTTAAAACGTGTAAATCAGGCGAAAATTCGATATCAATTTTTTAGACCGACTACAATACTTTCATTACCTACGGTAGTAGGGTAATGGAAGTAAAAAAAAAAAAACATAACATATTTTTTAATATTTAAAATTCCTTTGTTCGCTTTTCGATTTTAATAATTTTTAAAATGTAAGTTTAAGTAAAAATTCAGCGACTTTTTAACAATAAAAATGGGTTTCTGCAAAATATTTCTAAAACATCGCCTCTCGAAAGCCTTTTTGACAAATTTAATGAGAGCATAAATTAACCGTGAAAGAAAATCAAATTTTCACATTTTTCGCAAACATACTAAAAGATCTCTAAAACTAATTACGACTATGAACAAACATGCCTTAACAAGAGAACTATTCAACTATAAGATATGTTCAATCCTTTAGAGAAAAAAAAATGTCCAGTGCCTTACTCTGTTTAACATTTTTCCTGTATACCTTATTTTAAAAAATGAACTTTGCAATTAAATAGCTCACATTCGTCTAACTTTAGACAGATTCTCGGTATAATTGGCCGTACTGCGTACAATCAATAATAGATAGGCAATCAAAAACTTTTCAAAAGACTGAAACAGGTGGGGGTGCGAGTGTTGCTCTATGGTCATATTCTGCACATTGACTTATTAGACAGGAACCTACAGATTAAAGCAAATTTCAAACTATTACAAACATTCATGTCTGTATCAGGATTCCAACCCGCATCCGAAAACTGAAAGATGGTCAGTTTACGTATTACGATAAGCAGAGAGGGAAGAATTCCTCATATTTAAAACGAATTGTATCTAAGCGGCATGTGTATTTGTTTCAGTGCACAAAGAAATTATGCTTAAAGAAGTTCAACAAGTGTATAAAGTAAAAGAAAAAATATGCGACAAAGTTTGTTCGATTTTTTTTATATATTTAATCGAACTCGTAACTTTTTCAGACCTTTGCATCATTAACAATAGGAAACTGGGTCACGTGACACCACCGCTCTGCTTTTGTGTTTCCTTCGCCTATTTTTTGCATCCACTTCTTCTATTCTGCCTCATTTAGGGTGCATGGGTGAAGGACCAAGAGTGGAAGTTGTTACGGATGAGAACCTTTTATGACAGTAGTGTCACACGCTGTGTTTTTTCACTTTCTTCTTGAAGAAGATGCTGTTTAGTGATGCTACCAAAATAAATCTCTATTTTTTTTTTTTTTCAACAAAATATTAAAATTGCATTTTTTTTTTTTTTTTTTTTTTTTTTTTTTTTTTTGTGTGTGTGTGTGTCTATAGAAAAAGAATCACTGTCGTTTACATCTTTATTCCTGTCAAGTGTGTAATTAGTTACGAGAAAGAGTCATTTGGATATTGTGAATATATAGGAAAAATTCCATTGAAAATTGAATCGTTCGGAGGACGGTTGGACGGACTCTCGTATCATTTTTTTTTTTTTACAAAAGAAAAATCTTAAATTTAACGAAATATTAAGATGGAAATAGAATTTTCTCTAAAACATTCAACAGGGTTGCTACGGCACCTGCAAAAAAGGGAAAACCTGGAAAACTCAGGGAATTTGAAAATCTACTAAACAGGGAAAACTCAGGGAATTTTGAAATTTTTTGGAAAAAACATTGGAAATTTTTTTTTCATAATCAAATATTTTTAAAATTTTTAGTGCTTTATAATAAATCGATTATGCTTTTTTCTCCAACTATAGCAAATTAGTAAAATTAATATACCCCAAATATGTTCAACTGACTTGTAAGCATGTTATATATTAATGCTTCACGATTGCGTGTCATCTATTTTACTTCTGAAAGGGACAGGGAAAACTCAGAGAATTTTTTTCCTGATTTGTGTAGCGACCCTGTTCAATATCCTTCTGTAAAAATCATACTAACAATACTCTATTTTTAACATAAAATATCCATAAATTTTTATTTTTAACACTTTGCAATTAGGTTTCAAAGTGTTAATGACTTCGGTTTGTCTGTCTGTCCATGCTCTAACTCCCGTAAATATTTATGGAATTTCTTGAAACTGATATGTTATTCAAGTTCAATATCGGATGTTCCCTATAGAAAATTCAGTGAATATCTCTAATGGTTTGAGTACAGGGACACCGGAAAATATTCCAAAGCATTGTGTTTTATGAGAGGAATTTCTTTAAACCCTATTTTCGTATCTCTACTTAGGACAAATCTTAATGAAATTGAAATATGTTATTTAAATTCACTATTAATTGTTTTCTGTAGAAAATGTACTACATGCTACCACTGGTTTATATACAGGGGCAACCGAAAGTATTCCAAAATATTACGTTCTACGTAAGATATTTCTAGAAACCAAATTTTAATAACTTTACTTTGCTCAAATCTCAATGAAATTAAAATATATTATTCGTATTCACACACACACACACAAAAAGAAAAAAAAAATATCGAATGATTAGCATTAAGATTTACAGGGGCACACAAAAATATTCAATTACATTAAGGGATATAATTGGAAATTTGCTAGAATTGCATTTTAGTTCACCTTATGCGTTTTCAACAATTTCCAATTGTGAATATGTTTTGAATTTCTGTATATGTATGTACGACTGTCCATTTGTCTATCTGTCGTTCTGCCCGCCTCCAGCATCCGTAAATATTTCCGGATTTTTTAAAAAATGATATGCTATTCAAATACACTATGGAATGTTTCGTTATTAAAATGATATTAGTAGGTCCTGTGGAACTGGTATGTGTACAGGGGCACCCCTCCCCCCACCCCCTCCAAAAAAATAAAAAAAACAAGCAATTGCATTGAGTTTTAGGACAAACATTTAAATAAATCACATTTAAATAACTTTCTTCTGCAAAATTCCTAAAAAATTGGCATTTATTGTAAATATTCTAAAATAATGTTTTGTTTAGAATAAGATATAGTTAACCTTGAAATTTACAGGGTAACACTAAAGTATTCTAATAAATTAAGGTCTGCAATTAAAATCTAAAGGCTGTATTTTCTTTTGCCTGCTAATAGGAAGAATTCGCTCTTGCAAAAACGCATTCCCAAAATACAAGATTTCCTCGCAAATCGCCGAAATATGCCATATTTTCGCAGTCAATTTTTCACTAGATCATTTTGTCGCCATTTTACTTAGTTTAGTTTTAATAATACTCTGTTTTAATACAATAGTTGTATGAAAGTATGATGATGAATGGGTGAAGAAAAAAAAAATTCGAAAGATTATTATGGAGCTGCCAACCCTCCGGATTAACTCGTAACATTATTCTCATAGTCTTTCTCGGCTTATTTAATAACAGAATTTTCGCTAAAACATAAGGTGGATATTTCTATACGAAAAATCCGACAAATTGGCAAGTGTTATTTTTAATCAACTCTTTTTTAATCTCCACGTGACTAGTGCTTATTTTCAGATGCAAATCTTAATCAGTTACAATATTTTTTCCCTTTAATTCGTCAATTTTGATCTTTCCGACTCGCATCGTACAGGAAGACCAACTTTAGACAATCACATGTTAAGGGCGGAAGTGGAAGCAAATCAGTATCAGGCAGGTAAAGTAATCAGAGCAGGTGTTTGTGACCCGCATAATATGTTCGAAGAAAACAAACCTAACCGATCGACCACATGCAACTTGTTGCTTCAGCGGCCCAGTATAGAAGCATGTTTTGATCATTTGATCACTGGAGCTGAAAAGTGGGTCCTGTATGATAGTCCGAAACGCAAAAGGTAGTGTTTCTCCCCGAATGAATCGCCATAATGTACAGCTAAATGAGATTTACAACTAAAAAAAAAAAAAATAAATAAAAAATGGAAGGTTTAGTGAAGTATTCGGGAGATTACTCATTTTGAAGTGCTGAAACCTGGACAAACTGTGAATGCAGGCCTTTAATATGAACAATTGTATCGAATAAATCAATCTAATTGAAAAGTGCCCAGCAATTGTCAACAGAAAGGACGTTATTCTGCATCGTGATAATCAAAGACTGCATTGCACAAAACGAACCCTGCGGGGGGGGGGGGGGGACAATGAATTGGGATGGGAGGCATTCCTCACCCACCATACTCGCCCGATAGCGCACCATCCAATTTCCGTTTATTACGATCGCTACAACATTTTCTAAATGTCAAAAAATTTGAAAATTTCGATGATGTCCAAAATGCGACTTACACTCAAAATACAATTGATTTTTATCGATCCGGCATTGAAAACTTGCATACTAGATGGCTAAAGGATGTTAATAACGAGGGTAATTACATCATTCATTAAAAACCAAAACTTGTCAAAAATTCACCTGTTTGAATTCATTTGTATTACTTCCGGTGCTCTTAAAAAAAATATATATTTTATGTGGTGTGTTCAAAAAGTGTCGAACATTTAGTTGGCAAAAACTCATTAATAGATTTGAAAAAATCCATTTCAAGGTAGTCACCTTGGTAATACACACTTCGCCCAGCGATCCTGCCATTCTTGGAAATACCTGGGGAGTGTAGTTTTTGGAATGGTGTGCAACCGTGCCGTAGCATTCCACATGGTGTCATCTCTAAACTCAAATCGAGTCCCTTTTAGTGGAATTTTCAGGTTGAGAAATAGCCAAAAGTCACAGGGAGCCATGTCGGGTAAGTAGGGAGCCTAATGAACTACAGAAATGTTGTATTTAGTGATGAAAGTCTGAATCAAATGCGCAGAGTGGACAGGCGTGTTATCATGATGGAGCTTCTAAGTTTTCGATGCCTACAGGTCAGGTCGCAAAAACGCGACCAAGGACCCCCTGGTAGTACTCATTTATGATAATTTGACTTTGTGGTGCGTACTCATGATGTACCACACCACGGAAGTCAAGGAAAACGGTCAACATGTGCACTGGTGTGCAACGATCTTTGAAGCGTTTGCACCACTCTTTTATATGTAAGATGCCATCGTCCCGAAAACCTGTTGAATCTTAGGAATGGTTTCCGCTCGGCCAATGGTAGCCAAATTTTTGATAAAATTTGATTCAATATCGCTGCTCAAGTTCTTCTCTCATTTTACAAAAACTAAAATTCGACGATTGCTCACAGCACGTCTTAATTTATTGGCCGACCGTCAGCTACTGACGCTTTCTACGGGCGGAAAAATATTCACAATTGCTCATGTGTGTCCCATATACATCTATAGTGAAGAAAGTCTCTCCCGCTTTATTGGTTTACGCGAGATAAAATAAGGTTCGATAATTTTTGGAACACCCTTCGTGTGTATGTGTGTATATGTGTGTATATATATATATTCTAGCAGGCTTTGCCCGCTTCGCTGGACGTTAAACTTAAATGATTTGTCAAAATGCTATATTTTTATTAATAACCTAAGTTCTCGCTGTGAGTGGTAGAGGTTTTCTCGCTCGCAAAGTGAGGAGTCTGGGTCTCCACTGTCTTCGGCACAACTTACCCACTTCTTACTTCCCCACCCTCAGCGGGTGAGTTCGAAGTTTTGCAAAATCCCACTAATGTACATAACGCGTGCACTTAATCAATATCCACACACCAAAATTCGCCATTCTAAGATAATTCAAAGCTAATTCAAACGGAAAAACATGTTTTTACACATGTTTATTGCCATCCGACTCCGAGAAGGGGGGGGGGATTTCGAATTTCGTGAAATGCAGTTACAATAAGTGCCGGATGCATACAAACAATTTACGCACCAAATTTCGTGACCACAGAAGTCTTTAATAGACAGTATTATAAATAAAAAAAAATAAATAAAAAATAAAAATTATACAGACACGACATTATTTCATTATTTAAAACATGAAAATCTGACATTGACAGATTTTAATTTAGTGCCAGAGGCCTACAGATATTGTACAGCTGCAGATATTGTAACAAATAACGTTGGAAGTCCAAACTGTCTTATAGCCGCAAAACAACGTTTTTTCTCTTTTTCCAAATGAGGGGAGGGGTGCCTTGGGGGGACTCATGTCAAAGGTGTGCCTTGCGGGGGGATCTCATGTCAAAGTTGTACCTTGTGGGGGACTCATGTCAAAGTTGGGCCTTGGGGGGACTCATGTCAAAGTTGTACCTTGGGGGGACTCATGTCAAAGTTGGGCCTTGGGGGGACTCATGTCAAAGTTGGGCCTTGGGGGGACTCATGTCAAAGTTGGGCCTGGGGGGGACTCATGTCAAAGTTGGGCCTGGGGGGGACTCATGTCAAAGTTGGGCCTTCGGGGGACTCATGTCAAAGTTGTACCTTGGGGGGGACTCATGTCAAAGTTGGGCCTGGGGGGGACTCATGTCAAAGTTGGGCCTGGGGGGGACTCATGTCAAAGTTGTACCTTGGGGGGGACTCATGTCAAAGTTGGGCCTGGGTGGGGGACTCATGTCAAAGTTGGGCCTTGGAGGGGACTTCATTCAATAAATCCCCATTCAATAAACCGACTGAAATAGGCCCTTAGCACTATTAAGAGTGTATTATAAAAATTCGACAACGCTGTACCGACTGAAATAGGGGTACCTTGGGGGGGAGTCATGTCAAAGTTGGGCCTGGGGAGGGACTCATGTCAAAGTTGTGCCTTGGGGGGCCTTCATTCAATAAATCCCCATTCAATAAACCGACTGAAATAGGCCTCTAGCACTAATTAAGAGTGACCTATAAAAATTCGACAACTGTACCGACTGAAATAGGCCTCTAGCACTAATAAATACAAAAAGCACAGCTTAAGTATCGGAACCCTTTGGTGACTTTAACTATTTTAAGCCATTTTTGCGATGAACTGAGTTGGCTATCTCAATTGTGCAATTAAAGATCTTGGCGAGAAACGTCCGAGCTACTTCGGTGCCCAATTTCAAATTTTGCCAAAGGGATCCAATACTAAAGCTGTTCCATATCGAATCTGGGTTGAAAACGGAAAAAGGGTAAAATAAATTAGAAATATCAGACCTATATTTATAAATTTGATACCGAATGAAAGGGGCGATTTTGCTGAATCGAGGGGTTCAAACAGTTTTTCGATGCGACAATTAGATTTTTAAAAAATAACTAAAGTATGAAATTTAAGTGGCAACGTAAAAACGGATAAAGGGAAAAATAAATTAGAAATATCGGACCTATCATTACAAATTCAGTACCAAATGAAAGAGGTGATTTTTCTGAATCCTGGGGTGTAAACAGTTTTTCGATACGACAATTAGATTTTTTAAAATTAACTAAAGTATGAAACTTTGATGGCAACACTTCATTTCAATCTTTTCATAATTTGTAGTGAAAATCACGCGAATACAAAAGTCTTTAACTTAAAAATTTATTTTTATATTTCATTTTTTCATTCAAAGCATTTTAGTGAAAAGATATTTATGGCGCATGCGCAGGCGTTTTTTACCCACAATTTAAACACTAATTATAATTTTGAAAATTTCTATATATATAATTTCAAGTTGGGTGAAGACCTAAGTTTCTGCCAAGCGCCGTTGAATTCCGTCCAGCCGTTCTCAAGTGATGCCCGGACAAACGTGTTTTAGTCTTTTACCCCCTAGGGGGGAACGGGGGGGGAATTTCCGAAAAGTTGATAGATATAATTTTAAGTTGGGTGAAGACCTAAATTCCTGCCAAGCGTCGTTGAATTCCGTCCAGCCGTTCTCGAGTGATGCCCGGACAAACGTGTTTTAGTCTTTTACCCCCTAGGGGGGAACGGGGGGGAATTTCCGAAAAGTTGATAGATATAATTTTAAGTTGGGTGAAGACCTAAATTCCTGCCAAGCGTCGTTGAATTCCGTCCAGCCGTTCTCGAGTGATGCCCGGACAAAAAAAGCGACATTCGGACACGATGACATACACACAGACACACACACACACAGGCAAAATTTTCTGAAGTCATTTTCGGCTTTCATGGGGTGTGAAACGTGAAGATATCGCAAAATTTTTTGATTCCGACAAATTTACAGACAAAACTCTGATTTTATTAATATAGATATAGTGTGTTTTTCCAGATTTTCCAAAACTGTAGACAAAGTAATCGTTCACAAATTACTTCCGATTAATTTACAACAGAATAATAATGCAACTAAGGTTCATTCACTAGTTTTGACGCAGTCAGCATTGCATTCAATCTGAAGCGCCAACTAGCGGTTCACTACTTGCATTGCGACCATAATTTGTATAACAAAAATTTCTCCTTTACATGTGTTGTATCGCTCGTCAATATTTTTACTAAGAGTTTTTAAACACTCTATATATACAAGACGCGACATTGAGAATGCAATACCAAGAAGGAGTCACCAGAAAATTATGACATTTCAGGGTTGACTCACCTCACAGAGTTATGCGAATGATGTGAAATGCACAGCTCTCCAGCGCATGTTGAATAAGATATGGTAAGAAACCTGCAGAATGTTCAATTTTCGTGCCGTTATTTCTGTTAGTGAAATCATCGTATAAATTTTGTTCTTGTCTCAGAGGGCGCGTTTAATAGCTGAGAATGCTAGGCCGCCGTCAACAGAGGCAGGTCCAGTAGACAGACGATTTTTCGAGAGGCATAATGATCGGACTGAGAAAGGCAGGTTGGTTCTTATGACAAATCTCAGCTGACTTACACCTGGAAGCGCACACAGTTCACCGGCTGTGGCGAAGATTGTTTGAACAAGGAAATGTGGCAAGTTTGAGGGGTGTCAATGCAGCCAAAGTAATGTCAGCACGCGTGGATCGACGCAACCGCTGGCAATTCTTCTACCTCCGTTCTACTACTTTTCACCCCATTCTGCAGCATGTTCAAGATACCCCGGATGTTCCCATATCGACCAGAACCATTTCTTGTCGATTGGTTGCCAGTGGATTTCACTCAAGGCGTCCGTTAAGGATACCGTAGGGTCCGTTGACCCTACAGCATAGCCGCCAACGTCTGCAATGGTGCCGGTCTAGAGCGATGTGGATGACAGAATGAAATAGGATCGTATTCTTAGATGAGTCACACATCTGTTTTTTCCAATGATAGTTACCGCATACGACTGTGGCGTCAGGTCCAATCCGGCTGCAATTGTGGAACGTCCCACCGAACGTCCACAAGTTTATTCGCTTTTTACCCCTATAACGTTAATCTATGAAATAAGGAAAGTCAACTTTGCCATTTTTCAACAGCTGGTGCTGTAAGTTGTCTATCCTAGTAGCGCATAGCTAGTTTACTACAACTAAACATCACTTTTATGAGTATAGCTGCAACCGTTAGTAGTTAGACAGCGAGAACTGATCTGTGAGCAATTTGTGTATGTAAAATATTTTTAGCTATTTGTTTTAAATTGCTAGTACTATTTCACTTAGACGTCATATTAAAAAAAAAAAAATAAAAATCTTCTGTCGTTTTCTTATTTCTATGACAGTCTTAGAGTATCCATTTTTAATAATTCCTGTATCAATTTTGATTATTCAGTAGATTTTAATCTTTTCTATAATTTATTTTAAAATAATACTCGAGATTTTTATAAATAAAACAAGTTTTAATTTCGCTAATTATTGACTATGAAGACTTTTAAATTAAAACTTTGTACATTAACTTTAGTGAACATTTCTAAGAAAAGATAACAATGATCAACGGATTTCAAATTAGCCTAATACAAATACTCTATCAGATTCTCCAAGAATTTTCAGAAAATCTAAAGTTAGGATCCGTTGTTATTTGCCCTTAGGAATTTTATTCCTAATGAAGATAACGATTTTATCGATGCTTGATTCTGATAATAAATTCCTTTTGCATATATTATTGAGCTTATTCTATTGGAGATCTTGAATAAGGAAGGGAAAGATTATTTAATATATTATGAAGCATTATGCCAGCCTCTGGCCAAGCGTGGAATTTTCATTAAAGCTATTGTGTTCATTTTAAATGGTATATTGTTTTAACATAAAATAAAGGTTACATTGTGAGATATGAGTGGATCGACTTGTATTTGTTTCAAAAATCTTCTATAATAAATTTTATCATTACAAATATTAATAACATTTTTAAAGAAACGATTTTGACAGTAATGAGCATTGTACTAAATATATTTATATATTGACTAGTAACTGAACTTGCGCTGATCTTATAAAACGAATAAATGCAGTGAACATATTAAGTTACTAAATCGGATTTATTTTTATTTGAATTAATATATGGGCCTTAATGTGTTAACGCTATGTTTGACGTGCATTTTGTTAGAATATTTTGGCTAATTAATGTCTTTTAATATAATTTAAATATTTGTTACTTAAGACACATATTTCTTTCGAAAAAGACATATTTATCCACAAAAAAATATACTATTAAAAATCTGTATGTCCAGCTATCTCTGCCTTAACTTCTGAACGCAAAAAAAAAAAAAAGACGAGATAGATATTTAAAAAAAATGCGAAGTAGCGGAATCATTCCGAATTGACCATTGGCCTAGCAGCGGCCGAGCGGTTCGGCGCTCAATGCTGGTAGACGTGAGGTGCCGGGGGTTCGATCCCAGGTCGCGCTCGTCAGCCTAGACGTTCGGAGGTTTCAGTAGTTTTCTCCAAAACTTGAGTATATACGGGCTTGGACCCCTTATAAAGACCTCCGCAGAAAGCACTCCTCCTCAGGCTTAAAACCACAGAGCTGTCAATTGATCTTATTCCCAAACACCAACACCGAATTGACCATTTAAATTAAATAACTCTGCTTAGTTAAAAACATAACTCTAAGCCATAGCAAGTATGATAAGCAGTACAACATATTGCTAAAAAATGCCCAACTACAGCAGCTCCAACTGTCTGAAGTGGCTGTGCGGCAAAGTAAAACTGCGGTATCGGAATGAGTTAGAAAAACAAAGTGCAAATTTATATGTGATTGCCGAAAATAAGATTTTTAACGATTTCTTTTTTCTTTTTATTTCTTTTAAATGTTTATATATAAAGTGATAAAAATATAAGGATTAATTATTTTTTAAAAATTCATTTAAATGTAGCGACCATCGAAACGGGTAAATTCTGCCAGTAATTATTTAGAACGTGTTGTATACAGTATTTCTATATATGCGCGTTGTGGATATATTGAAAGTATTCCAAGGCTTAAAGCAAAGAACGTATCTGCATAGTTGTCCAAATTGCATTTCTTTTAAAGCTATTTTTCGTATAAAAGCTCATGTTACAAATCATTAATAATAATAAAAAAAAAAAATGACGTTAAGCAATTATACTTTTAAAATTAAAGCTGTTCTCTTATTTTTGGAAAAAAAAAAAAAAAAAAAAAAAAAAAACTAATGTGGAATAACTGAAAAAGAGATCGAACAATCGTTTGAAATTTATAGCATCAAAAATTGATCTTCGTGCATTTTTTTTATATCTTTATTATCTGTCCCAGAAAACACTTTAGACTTCATTCAAAACACTCTTTTTTCTTAATCACATGTAATAATTACAAATTTCTATATATCGTCAACTTATACTTTCATTGAGTTAAGCTAATTGTATATTATCCCCTTTTATCGAGATATTCATTTGATAAGCATATTTTTCTGGAAATTTAAACATGGTGTATTTCATATTCACACACACACACTTCAAGTGCATATTCTTGATTTTTGAGGAGACGAAAAATAAATTTAAATTAACTAAAATCTAATCAGAAGAATCGATTAGGGAAAAGGGATTATGTTGACTTATACCCTTTATACCATTCAGTGATTGTCAGTCTTCATTTAATAAAGGGAAAAAATTGAATTAAATATTTTATACGAAACATTGATGCTAAATTTCTGACTTGAATCATTTTTTACCAATGGATTTTCTCAAAGACGTGGCCTTAAATCCTTTACACCAATCGATAGAGAATTTTTTTCTGAGTCTGACTATGTACTTAACTCAAAATCGACATTTTTGGGCTTAATCCTTTATACTTATCAGAACATACATATATATATTAACCCACTATTTGTCCAAATTTTTAAATCTATTTTTCTTTTAATTATTAAAAATTTTAAATTTCAATGAAGAATATTACAGGATTGAAACAATTTCAGACAATTAAGTACACTACTTGCCATTAAAATTGCTACACCAAGAAGGAATAATAATAACGGAATGAAATTTGTTGGACACATACATTATAGTAGGAAGAACTATTGATTAAAATTTCAGGAAATTTGGAGTAATATGTACTGAGAAAACAGTACATAAAGTAGCGACCACTGTGAGCAATAACAGCACATATCTGCCTAAGCATTGAATCGAACAGCGATTGGATGACATGTACGGGTAGAGCACTTCATGAAGCTTCAACACGATGCCACAATTCATCCATCGAAGTTACTGATGAGTGGGGGGGGGGGGCAGTCGCTTTTCAACGATTAAACAGCCATTTTCTTTGGTGCGAGATCAGGAGAACGCGCTGGCCAGAGCAGCAGTCGAACACATTCGGTATCAATGAAGGTCCAGACAATAAGGACAACTTGCGGTCGTGCATTGTCCTGCTTAAATGTTGCGCTTCAGAGACCTTGAACATAGGGCAGAGCGATGAGCCTTAACTCGTCAGAAATGTAATGGCGGGTATTCAGAGTGGCGGGAATGAAAGCAAGAGGTGACCGGGACGTGTATAGAATGGGCTACCGAAATTCTGATTACTCTCAAAACTGCATCACTGATATGGGCGCTATTAATGTGTGATCAACGATGAACCTGGACGCAGGAATGGCGTGAAGTCACTTTTTAGACAAATCACAATCCTGTTTACAGCATCAATATTGCCTTATCCGTATTTAACGGCATTATGAATAATGCGCATTGCTAGCCGGGATACGACATCATCATACTGTCCGTCATTCGCAATGATGTTATGGGTTCCCATTGGATACACGTCTCGATTACTTCATGTTCGTATTCCTGGCACTCTGAACAGCGGCCATTAAATTTCTGATGAGTTAAGGCCTGCCCCTCTGCCCTGTATTCGAGGCCTCTGTAGCGCAAAATTTAAGCAAGATAATGCACGATTGTAAGTTGTTTGTATTGTCCGGACCTTCTTTGATACAGAATGTGTTCGACTGTTGCTCTGTTCAGCGCGTTCTCCTGATATCGCACCAATGAAAATGACTGTTTAATCGTTGAAAAGCGACTGGCCCCCACCACTACTCACCAGTAACTTCAATCGATGAATTGTGGCATCGTGTTAAAACTTCATGAAGTGTTCTACCCGTACATGTCATCCAATTGCTGTTCGATTTAATGCCTAGGCAGATATGTGCTGTTATTGCTCACAGAGGTCGCTGCTTTATGTACTGTTTTCTCAGTACATATTACTCCAAATTTCCTGAAATTTTAATCAATTGTTCTTCCTACTATAATGTATGTGTCCAACAAATTTCATTCCGTTATTATTATTCCTTCTTGGTGTAGCAATTTTAGTGGCCAGTAGTATATATTACATAGTTACCATTTTGGAGTCAATGTCGGAATACGTTGTCTAAAATATAGTACAAAAAGAAAAAAAAAAACATTTAAAAATTATATATTCCCAAAAAGGTGCAGTGGCAAGTAATGGGTTAATAAAAAATATATACATTGTTGTTAAATGATGAGCATGTTCATTTGTTCAGAAGGGGTTGGGTTGGATTGCGGGATTAAGGCCAATTGACTGCATAAGGGTCCTAGGCATGAGGGGGGAGTGTCCTCCGTGTGGGTCTTTCTAAGGGGTTCAAGCCCATATTTACGCAAGTTTCGGAGAAAACCACGGAAAACTCCGAACGGCAAGGTCGACGAGCGAGAATTGGGATTGAAAACGGTACCACACGTCTACCACCTTTTTGAGTGCAGAACCACTTGGCCGCTGGTGGACTTTTGTTCAGGAAAAATGCTTACACTTTGATGCAAAACGTTAAAAATTGACTAATTTGCTAGTGTTTTAAAAACATATGTCTTAAGTTGTGAATTCAACGAATAGAATGCTAATACATTGATAAATGTTCAATAATACTATCGAATTATTAGGGAAGTTTAAAATAATTTTCAGTATTAAGAAGCAGATGACTATATGACATACATAAAATAAAAGCCTATTTATAAAAAAAAAAAAGCATCCATTTATTTTTATGTTTTGCTTGCATAGATTTAAACAAATTTTATTTTTGACTTTGTTTCGTACTGTACTTAGGGAGAGGGGGGCATATTCACAAGAAAAATAATCTGGTGTGTCACTCACACGACTTTCTCTTACCCTGAAATTTAATACTACAAATACAGGTTGCATATTAAAAGGTAAGATACCGAGTACTGTTATGTAAACCTGTATTAAACGATTCATATTAGGCTTCTGAAGAGTTTTATATGATAATTAGTTCTGTGTTCAACCCACCGTTTCATTATTGCACCTATATTTATATAGAATTTAATTCGGTTATTAAAAAATAATTCTGTTTTTAAAAAATAATTTATTAAAATTATTATTTAAAAAAAATTATCTTTTATGATAATGCAGACGATTTCCATATTAGAGAAGTAGTATATCCAAATATCCAAAAAAAGTCCATTTTATTCTCAATATATAAAAAAAAAAAAAAAAAGCCGATTTTTTTTTTTTTTTGTTTTTTTTTTTTTCGTTAAAAGTAAAAAAAAATCGATAACTTTGCTTTAAATTATCGCAGATCGATGGTTCAACCATTTGTTTTAAAGGTATTGGCGAGCTCTTTTGAAAGATACCCATCATGAAAATTTACTCCCCTCGAGGGGGGACTTCCCCCCCAGGGGGGGGGGAGGCGAGGCTCCTACATACACAATTTTTTTTTCCCAGTTAACTATCTCTATTACAAAAAATATATATTCGTTTCATTTGGTTTAGTGCAGTCTATAGACGTTAAACTCTACTTTCCTGTAATTTCCCCCATAGACGTAATGTATGAGAATTCTCTTAATTGTCCCTGTACACGAACCATTTGCTTGATCTTAACGAAAATCTTACTGTAGCATCCCTATATGATACACATTTAGAATACCAAGTTTGAAATCTCTGCCATAATTTGTTTTTGAGATATGCTGATACCAGACAGACACACAGACACACACAGACCATTTGCTAAAAACATGATTTTCATATTCAGGGGACCTCAAAACGTGTAAATATAACAAAATCTCGCGTTCGAAAATTTGACCCAAAAACAATACTTTCTCTACCTTATGGGTAAGAGAAAGTAAAAAGAACGAAATATTAGACGTTTCGTATTCATTATCGCATTTGCTAACACGTACTTACGAAGTACGTACTCGTTGCCTAGTACCTACAAAGTACTTTGGCTAGATTATCATGCAGCAGACAGCCAGAAGGACAGAAAGGTAAAGAGATACACTAACTAAATTCATAATCACTTTTAAAGATTGTTAGAAAGTGTTAAAAGCGTTTAATAATAACGGAAATACAATCACATAAAGTTCCAATTGTATCGTTAATATCGGACTATTTTAGTCTAGCCCTGTAAATGTGAATGCTAAACACACCATATTCTGTACAAAATATTTTTTTTTTAAATAATATTAACTATAAGTGATAGTTTCATTATGATTTTTGCAGTAGAACGTTATTTATGACTTTTAAAAGTGCCTCTCGTAAAATGCAAAGCATTGGCTTCCTTTTGGTGTCTTTTTACAAAACAGTTGTACTATTAATGCCGTTTTAAATAAATTTTCCACGGAAAACTTGAATAACATATATCATATTAAAGACATTCTGAAAATATTTACAGACGCTAGTGCCGGGAAGAAATACAAACTGACAAATTCATACTGTACTTACGCTTAAACATTGTTAGAAAGTGTTAAAATGCTTAATAAACTGAAACTGTAATTGCAGAAATTTCCAGTTATAGTCTTTAATGCGTCTAAATATTTTTTATATGGTCCTGTAAATATTACTGATTTTTATACTATACACCATAGAAAGCAATTCTTTTTCATATCAATAATATATTTCAGTTTCATTAAGATTTGTTCAAAAAAGTTAAGATATGGTTTATAAAAATCACTCATAAAAAGTAGTGTTTTGGAATACTTTCGGATAGCTCTGTCGATCACAGCGACACCTATTAAGTGATTGATCCCCAAATGTAATCAGCACCTGTGTATGTTGGGGACCAACTAAATGCCAAGTTTGATTAAATTTCGTTTAAAAAACAAAAAAAAAATCATTAAAAGTAAAAAAAAAATCGACAACTTTGTTTTAAATTATCACAGATTTATAGTTCAACCATTCCTTTTAAAGGTATTGACGAGACCTGTCGGAAGAGACCCATCTTGAAACTTTACCCCCACCGAGGGGGGGTACCGATGCCCCCACATGCACAAAATCTTTTTCCAAGTTAATTACTACTATTATCAATAATTCATATTAATGTTAAAGTCACACGTTCAACATAACTCTCATCATGCACATTTATACGAAATTTTGTCCTATACTGCCATGTTAAAAGTTTACAAAAAATGCGATCACTGCGCCACCGGTTGGGCGATCGATCCCCAAACCTAATCACCACCAGTTTATGTCAGGGTGCAACTAAATACCAAGTTTGGTTAAATTTCCTTCATTGGTTCGTGAGATACAGCGTCCACAAAAAAGTGATCAGGCAGACAGACAGACAATTTCTAAAAACTATCAATTCATGTTCAGGACATCTTAAAACGTGTAAATCCATCAAAAAACGGAGGTCGAAAATTTTCACGAATCCAATACTTTCTCTATATTACATATAGACGAAAGTAAAAATCATTTTTATGACATGGAAAAAGAAAAAAAATATATTTAGTTTAAGTAAATTGGAGTGTAAAGGTTGATATATTTTTATTTACCAACTAAAATATATCAACCTTTACATTCCAATTTACTTAAAATGAATATTCACGGTTGATGAATTCATGAATAAATATTTCTAAATTGAAATTTCGTGGTCTATGGAGTTGTGCTGCGATTAATATTGATACAGCTGCGTTTGCAGACTCGGTGACTTGGCCAACGAATATTATGTGAGAAATGCCTAGCTGGTTCTCAGCCAGGGTAGCTCAGTGGTAGAGCATCCGTGCGTTAAGCGGTGGTGCCCGGGTTCGAATCCCGGCTCTGGTATTTTTCACATAGTTGGTAAATAAAAATATATCATTCTTTACACTCCAATTTACTTAAAATGAATATTCACGGTTGATGAATTCATGAATAAATATTTCTAAATTGAAATTTCGTGGTCTATGGAGTTGTGCTGCGATTAATATTGTCACTTGATACAGCTGCGTTTGCAGACTCGGTGACTTGGCCAACGAATATTATGTGAGAAATGCCTAGCTGGTTGTCAACCAGGGTAGCTCAGTGGTAGAGCATCCGTGCGTTAAGCGGAGGTGCCCGGGTTCGATTCCCGGCTCTGGTATTTTTCACATAGTTGGTAAATAAAAATATATCAACCTTTACACTCCAATTTACTTAAAATGAATGTTCACGGTTGATGAATTCATGAATATATATTTAGTTTCTTATTTCAAATTTTTTCTTGGTTGATAGGCAGAGTCACAGTGTCAAAGTAAATTAAAAATAATAATAATAATAATAATTTAAATTTTTACGTCTTTATCATTACCGATTGTTAAAAAAGGTTTAAAATGCGATAGATGAATACCTTCATTATGCTAAAATTCTGGCGTTATTCTATGTTTTAATAATTATTTTTTGAAAACATGTGAGACTCAAATTTGCAGAAGACCTTTTTAATATTTTTTTTTTTTTTTTTAAGCTGAATTATTACAACTCTAAACCAGTTTTAGAAAAAAGTTTCCTCATTTTTATTCACCATGAAAAAAACTCTTATTATTTATTCTAATTGTGACTTTCCTTTCACGGTTGTTATATAAATATTAAACTTTTCTGCATTAATTATTCACAACAGTCTTGAATTAATTTCATCTTAAAAATATAGTCGTTGATATTAAAGCCTTATTTATTCAAAAGCGCATATTTAAAAGGTTTTCTGTGGTGTTGCAAATGAGAGGGGGGGGGAGGAGGAGGGTGGGAGTATTTAAAACATTGACACTTACGCTCATTCTCTTGTACACTGTTTTCTTTATTGACGAATACTTTATTTTTAACCTTAAAAGACATCATTTAATTGCAAACAAACATTATCAAAATAATCTACTTATAAAAAAGCTTAAAAGAAAAGTTTTTTGAAGCTAATTCTGAAAATGTCGGCGTAGCTAAATCTAAGTATTCGAATAAAGAAAGTAAAATTTTATCCATGATTTCCATGAGTACATTTTTACTAAATAAAATAATGAAAAAAGGATGATTTAATGGAAATACTTGTATCACAATCTCAATAGATATAAAGAAATAAATTTTATCCTTTGTTTTCCGTAAAAATTTGCTTTTTGTTTGAGCAAAATTCCAAATTGTATTATATTTTTATAAGATTATGATAAGGTACTATGGACGTGTTTCGATATTGGTGCAAAATGAAAAAAAATTCTGTTAAAAATACCATTCCCAGTCCTTCCTCAGCTCCACCAGTGGCTAAATGGTTCTGCGGTTAAAGCTGGTAGGCGGTAAATGCCAGGTGCGATTAGTTTTCCGTGGTTTTCTCCGAAACTCCCGTAAATACGGGCTAGGACCCCCTTACGATGACCGCGCACTCCAAAGACCCCCTTCCCGTAGGGCTCTTCACCTTAGGGCCTACCTAGGGCCCACAAGTAATCAATCGACCTTATTCCTAAACGCAGACACCCACTTCTTCCTCAAATCTACGTATTCTCTAAAGCTCCAAGTCGTTCGAACTCTTCCAGTTCGTTATTAAAAATAATCGGACTGTTTCGTTATAGCCAAATAGTTCTAGTTGGGAAACCGTTGAATGATAAATTAATTTCGTAAATGTGAAACTCATCGTCTGAGGAATTTTAGACATGTTGTCTAGCGATTATCGCTCGATCTTTCTATTTTATGACAACTCGATTGTTTGCATAAGTACTGATTATAAGTTCCTGTTGAAAATAGGTTTTCAGATTCTGAAAAAAAAATCATGTTTAATGATTTTAAGTGGTTTAGAGTTGAAAGACAATATATTATACGAGACGTAAAAAAATGTATGGAGGATTCCACTCTAAAACTTATTTTTAAGTATCATTTAGAAATTTTTAATGTTTTTACGTATTTTAATATATTTTACAAAAGAAATAATGGAGCATATCTTTAAATCTTGTTTCGTTTAATAAGAAATTTGATTTCTTGCGTTTGCTGTATTATGCGTCATTTGAAATAAACTCTGCAGTGATTTGTGTGATCAAATGTATGGCTTCCATTTTATGGTGGTATTTTATCCTTTAACTCAGAGAGATGCCGCAACTGATATTATCAGTGTTTATGAAAACGCCTTTATTTCATTACATTAAAACTTAATCATTGTCAAAATTTCATTTTACGTGTCTGATTTAAGAAAAAAAACATTAAATGAATTATGAGATTTGTGATACAGCTGATGCGCGCAAATTTTGTGAACTTTATATTTTTAGTAACTTTTTTTTTTTTTTTTTTTTTTTTTTTTTTTTTTTTTTTAAGAAAAGTTCCTTAAAAATCTCAAAAGTTTGATAATTTATCGAAGAAAAATACTTTTGTTTGAAATAGAAGTTTATGTAATATTGTTTTACAAACTTCTCTAAAAAAAAATTGTCTACTTCTTCTATTTTCTTAAGTTATTTCAAAATACCACATTTATTTACCTAGACAATTTTAACAAATCATTACTAAACAATACACGTTTTATACAGTAGATGTGTTTTTAACAATTTTAACAAGTATGTTATGACCACCGTAAGTTTTTTTCTCTATTTTTCTATAAAAATTCACGCAGTACAAATTATTTATAAAAACTAATTTCAGCGATGACTGCAGACGACTTCTCTCTCAGAGAAATATAGCACTGATAAAGTCGATTTTTTGCCTATAGAAAATGCTTAAAAACAATCGATTGCTTTGTTTTTATTTATCGCGGATCTACGCTTAAAACATTAGCTTTAATGGTATGTACAAGTTCTACTGAACTTAGACCCCTTTTGAAAATTTACACCACACGGAGGGGGAGCGATACAATACAATTTTATTACATATACTTTTTTTTCCTGGTTGAATGTAACTGTCATATATATATTTAATTACTACGCTATTAAAAATTATCAAAAAAATTGATGACAACGTCACGTATTGAGCGATTGATTCCCAAATCACAGCTATAGTTTAGGTCAAAGTACCAACTACCAAGTTTTGCTAAATTTCGTTAATTGTTTCCTCAGGTACATCCTGAAAATTAATGATACACACACTAAGGTCAAATCTTATTCAGGATATCTCAAATCGTGTAAAATTCATCGAAAACTGGAGGTCGAAAATTTTCACAAATCCGATACTTTATTTTATGTATATTATATATGTTATTTGTGTTGCAAGTTGTTAATTTTCGAACTTTAGTTCGTATGGTTATGAGTCTCTCTCTACCTATCTACCTATCGAGAGAGAGAATTATAAAAAGGTAATATAAATTCTTCTCCCTTTCTGTTTTAGATTAATTTTTATATTTGATTTTTATAATTAAAACTGTTTTTAAATATATTTTGCATAGAAAAGAATCTATATCTAAAACACAATACTGGTTTTATAATAGTCTAGAAGGAGAAAACTAAAACTTTATTTTGGTCTTAAATGAAAGAGTTTGTCTTCGCATGTCCCAAATTTGGAATTTGTAACCACAATTATTGTTATGTAGTTGTGATTAACTATTAAAGTACTCATTGTTACGTTATTGTTGCGACTATTTGGAGGAGTTCAGTAATCACATGAATGTTACTTTGTCGTCCAGATTTTTCGCTTGCACCTTGGTTAAGAGATAACTTATGAAAAAGAAAGAAAAAATAAAATAAAAATATATAGAAAGCAATACTAACGTCTGGATAGTGATAGAAAAATGCTTTAATTTATTTTAGTGTCTTAAATGAACGATTCCTCTAAAGAAGAGTGAAATTTTGTTTTGTAATCATAATTTCAAACTTTTTGTCATTAACATTTAAAAAAATTATAATTAAGTCATTATGAGCATTACGTAATTATTTTAACGATTATTTAGGAGCTGGCTTTAGAAACACTGCCTCATTAACCACGTAAATGTTAATCTGACGATTTTTAGAAAATTATATCATAGTTAAGAAGCAATGCTTTTATATAGTAATCCCAACAATGCATAAATCTACGGGATCCCAACAATGCATGAAAGTGATTATGAATTTAATTAAACTATTTGTCTATTACTCTATCTGTTGTGGGATCACGTAGGTAAAGTACACTGAAAGTTCAACGATAATACAAGTGCCGTATGATATTTCGTTCTTGTTTTTAATTATTTCAAGAAAAATAACTGCATTAGAAAAACTACTTTCATTTGTATTTATTAGGCATAGGATTTAAACGACCCTAAACGATTTAACAGGGTATATAAATTTTTATGATATATAATATTGTAAAAAAAACGCTTAACTGCATACCTACATATGATATTGATTGTAAGTGAAATATGGAAAGAAGGCATATGCATGCGTTGGATATCATATGAATAATTATGTTAATATGGTGTTTAAAAGAAAAGGGGGGGGGGGGTAGGAGATTGTACTCACGAAAAAAATTTAAAACTGGCTCACATGGGTGAATTGTGCTCAGTTGAACATAACATATTTTATCTCATAAATTTCTATTAATAAAGCATACTATATTAATTTTAAGAGAAACGGACTCGGCCAATCATTTAGCGAAGTCCAGATTGAAATTTTCCACCCATTACGACACCCTACTGTTAATTCGTTAAATTTATCGTATCATAACATGCTAATAATTTTTTTTTTTTTTTTAGGATTAATTTCATATTTTTGTTTTTATGCAATTCTATACAATAATCCTCAAAATGCACGTTTAAGCAAAATTTTGACTTATTCTCTTTTTGATAAGGAAATCTAAAATTTCTAATAAATTACGAAATTTTCAAATTAAAATATTTATGAATTATGTTTGTGTCAGAATCATAAATAATATTTGAAAACCAGTCTGGCATCGATCAAAAGATTTTTTTTTTTTTTTTTATAATGAATGTTTATGCGAATTTTCGCCCTGTTCTCTTATCTGAAATATTTGATTTTCTCAACATATGTTAAGAAGTTTTTAATTAAAATGTTAAAAACAAATGGAGTTCTTACTTGTTTCATGAGTGATATTTTAAAACTAGTCCGAGCCTTTTACGACCAATCATTTGGGAGATGTTTTTTACAGACAAAAAAATCTAACCTACAGACGGACACCTGATGCATTCTGTGATTTTTGGGTTTCTTACTCTTTGAAATATGTAAAAACTTGAAACTGAGGTTGAAAATTTTCATGAATACCTAATTTTCCCTGTAAATATTGTATTATGGGAAACTAAAGCTTTGCGTGCGCCACAAAACAAAGAATCATCACCTTCAATGTAATATATATTATGTTATATATATATAGAATTAAGTTCTTATTCCAAGAAAAAAATACTGAGCATTCATTGCAATGGATTCCTTCTTAAATGCAAAAAAAGAAAAAATAATTGTAAATACTATTTTACAAAATAGTTAAAGCAATTTAGCTACTTAACCCTTACATTACATTAAGGATTTATTAGACTGTTTCATATCAAAGCTTTTTTTTTTTTTTTAACAATTCAGCAAAATTTCTAAAAACTATCACTTAAGTTGAAATTATATTTTTCCGACTGAGTGAAAATAATGCCTGGACCGGGAGTCGAACTCCGGATCTTTGACTTACAAGGTCAAGGCTCTACCAATTGAGCTATTCAGGCCGACAAGCGATCCACATTACTCACTCAGACAACCTTTTAGGCAGAAACAATCTGGTCTATCATTTAGATAGCTCAACAGAAATAAGCCGCAGGTAATGGAAAACACCATTAAACAATGGGAGAAAGAAATACAATTTTTATTAAAATCACACAACCAACTGTGGAAGAAAAAATTAATAAATAAATTAATAAATAATTAATAATTTTAATAAAAATTGTATTTCTTTCTCCCATTGTTTAATGGTGTTTTCCATTACCTGCGGCTTATTTCTGTTGAGCTATCTAAATGATAGACCAGATTGTTTCTTCCTAAAAGGTTGTCTGAGTGAGTAATGTGGATCGCTTGTCGGCCTGGATAGCTCAATTGGTAGAGCCTTGACCTTGTAAGTCAAAGATCCGGAGTTCGACTCCCGGTCCAGGCATTATTTTTACTCAGTCGGAAAAATATAATTTCAATAAATATGATTTTCTTCCACAGTTGGTTGTGTGATTTTAATAAAAATTGTATCACTTAAGTTCTTCATCATACTATAGGTATAGGAAACTTGGGTATTCATGAAAATTGTTGATTTCGGTTTTCGATGTAGTTTTTTTTCTATAGGTTAGTGTGTTAGTTTGTCTATTTTTACATTTTCTCAAGAAAAAAAATGACCGCAATGATGTTGAATCAGATTTAAAGTATCACTTATGATACTATAAATTTTCAAAATATGATATTTTCTCAACATCAGAGAATAGTAAAAAACTTTGCATAAACGAACATTATGGGGGCTTATATTATTTTAATTGTAAGCTTGCCAGGTGAGTCTTAAAATATCATATGTTGATGTTGGCTTGAAAATTATTGAATATCTAATATTCTCCTTTTGAAAATTCATGAGTCATTGGAAATGAAATATTTTCATAATACAGCAGGAAACTTGTACTATGAGGATTAATGCTTTTAGGGAAATATCAAGCAACTGCGCAAAAAATAAATCAAAACTATAAAATTGACACCATTAAAATTACGTAGCAATTTTGATATAAATATCGAAGAATAGCCAATAAGGTGGAACCACTTTTTTTCGACAGCCGAGTTCATTTCTGTTAATAATATAAATCCCAAATGCAAATAAATTCGATCCAGATTTCAAATTTTTGGTCCACTTTTTGTAAAAAAAAAAAAAAAAAAAAAAAAAAAAAATTATTTTTGTAGAAAATAAAATATATGAAATTTTTATCTCTTTATGGAAACAAAATTGTGTAAGATTTTCCATTTTAAGTCTTCAGTATGATGTATGTTTGCCAATATTTTGAATTTTTAAATCATATTTTTACACTAATATTTTTTATAAGACGTATGTGCTATTGTTTTTCGACGATTAACTGAAATGAATATTGCTGTGGAAAATTTTTGGTATGAAGCCTCCCGCCGAAATCGGAAGACTTTGGCAACTATGTAAATTTTTATTATCAGGTTAATAGTTTTTTTTTTTTTTTTTTTTTTTTTAACTAGATTAAGGTGTTAATTAAAAATAATTCTGAAAATATTTTAATCATTTTTTTTTAAAGAAATATTCGGAAAAAGCCATTTTTATATGAATTTGAGTTTTGTGAAAGGGATCATCTTTTAAATTTTGAGTTTAGTGAAGTTGCACAATTTAACACGTTGAGTGCCACACAAATTCTTAAAATCAATTAAAATTCCATAATGATTCCTCCTGTAATAAATAAAAATTAAGCAAATTTTTAATAAATTTTCAATCATTAAATGTAATATTTTTAGTTTTATATCCTATTTTATATCCGCCACCGATGGTTGACGCGGCTTTATATGATATTTGACACTGTCAGCCACCGATAGCTGTCAAAGCGCTCAACGTTTTAATTTTTTATTGGTACTGCTTTTACTTTCGGGGTAAAACTTTCACCAAAATGTTTGATGATAATGTTTGTTGAAAATATTCTGCACACTATTAAAGTTTCAAGATGATTCCTTCAGTACTTAGAGATATATGACAAAATATCTAGAATGGCGCTCAACGTGTTAATGAATTTGAATTTTGTGAAGGGGTAGAGCAAAACAGCCCCATATTTGCCAGGATCGTTCCCTGATACGATGCAGAACTGTGCAGAGTCTATTTATGCCAACTTAATAGGAAAAATAATCAGCGTCTCCTAAACATAATAAAAAACAAAGAATAAATCAAAGTTTTTCTTTCTTGAATTACTTTTTTAATTTAGAATATTCCTGAAACTGCATTTTCATTACACAGCTTTTTTACTTTTTCCCGAAAGAAAAAAAATATATAAAACAATCATTTTTGTTTGACATCATTTTATTTCATCTAATCTTCATCTAGAAAAGAACAAGGTTTCTTAGTAACAAAAACACATTTAACACGGAAACGTACAAAAGATGTACTCAGTTGTACGTATTAAGACAGTTTTAATAAAACTATACCGCTAGCGATCAGCATTTTATAAAAGGTCCGCAGATGTTGCAAAGCCAGCGTCACTTTTCAGTTCAGTGTCCTTAACACTTTTGAAGCTTCCCCAAGCGTAATCCTTTTTCCGACCTTTTCGTTTTTTTCCCAATTCCAATATTTATTCGGTTCTTTATTGATTTTACGACTTTATCTGTTTTGTACTTTCGGAATTCGGAAAAATAGGCTTAAAAAAAAAAAAAAAAAAAAAAAAGAATGCTAGAGAATTCTTGTTTTATTTTGGGTCACATATTAAATCCTTCTTTTATTTATTTTTTAAGTGGACAGTTAAAATGTTGAATCAGGTTTTTTTTTTTTTTTTTTTTTGTTGAAATGGAAAAACAAAACAGGAGTTTATTCTCGATAATCGTTTAGTTTGTTTAAAGTAGAAATAATGTTATTTTGGAGTGTTCAATATATAGTTGTTTCTTCTTTTGCGCCTTTTTGACACCAAAAAATTATGTAAAAAATTGTAGCAAGGTAAATATACCAAATAATAGCCTATTGAATGAAGAATTTGTCTTCGAGAGCCGATTTCATTGCTTTGAGTAAATTACATACCAGTAATTTTTTATATCAAAAATTTTAGTTTTGGAACATTATAAATGAGCTAACAGGAAATATTTGCCTAAATATTTCTGGATTATTATTAAAGATATTTTAAAAATAATTGAGAAATATGTGTAAATAATTACACCATTTTTGTCCTGTTTTGCCAATTTAAGATATTTTTTTTTTAACAATAAACATTTAAGTTAATATAAACGTTTAATAATAACTTCTTATTCAAGCGTATTTTACTAGTGCATTTGTAAAACGCTATGAAACGGAAGAAGTGGAAATAAAGTCGTCTTACTTCCAGAGAAGTTTTTTTTTTTTTTTTCTTATACGAGATCTTACATTATTACGATTTTATAATACTTTTCTAACGGGTAAGATTCAGACCGTGCAAAGAATACTTCGTTTTTACATACTGTTGAGCTTTCGTCAGTGGCCGAAAAGTTCTGCTCTCGAAATTGGTAGACACAATGTGTCGGGTCCGAACCAAAGTCAAGCCTGTGAGCGTAGTTGTTCTGAGGTTTTATATTGAATTTCTCCGAAACTTGCGTGAATATGAGATAGGACCTCCTGAAAGAGACCCCCCTCGGAAGACATAACCACACATCTAGGAAGTTTGTGTAGCTAATTAACATTAACTCAAACATCGCACTTCACCGCGTACTGGTAGACACACTACCGTGAAACAATTTTTACTCTGCTTGCAACGCTGAATGTCATATATATCACATTATCTGACAGGTCTTGGCAGAAAGTTTGGTAAAATATTATTTTCGAAAATTTCAAATTTTTATGCTTGGCCACTAATTACTAAAGTATAAAATTTAAGCAACAAATTTAAATTTCAACACTGAGTTTTGCAATTGTTAAAAAAATCTTACTATCAAAGCAATAGAAAATCCACTCATTAGAAATATGATACATATGCACAGATTGGGATCATGATGTGAGTTCACGCAAAACGGATAGAGCCAGCGTCCGCAGTGCAAATCAGCTTTAAAAAGGAGGAAAAAACATATTTCTGGAGATTGTTTTTACGTTAAAAAAGAGATCATACGGGAAATATAGCTTACAAGAAAGCACCGGACATGCGGTAGAATGACCAGAAAGCTTAAAAAGAATGTAATGTAAAAAGGGATGTCCATCAAATTGAATTTCATAAATAGTACTGTTTCATGAGCTTAGATAGCCATCTAAAAACAGATACAGCAGAAAAAAAATCCAATGAAACAATAATAGATATATTACAATGGTAGAGGAAAAGGGGCCAAATCCAAACAGCTGCGAACAGTGGCTAGCAACTATGGCAACTGGCCTATATATGCACGTCTGCAATCTTTAACGCTGTGTATATACGCTTTACCGATAAACGTCGTTTATCTGTCAAAGAGTTCCCGTCTTTGGATGACATGGATAATTATAAGGAAAGTACCTCTTCATCTCGCAAGTATCAAGGAAAACATAAATGAAATTTAACATATTCCTCCGTATAAAAGAAAATGGTTTTAATTTTTTTCTTCCATGACGTATCAAATGTCAATTTTGTGAACTTTGAGGTCTTTATTACTCAGTTACCACAGCTACAAAAATAGTGCAAATATATATGTGTTATTACACTCCTGTCATTTAATATCAACCTTGATAGATCTTTAGAAATCGGCGTTGCAATCACTTCGCTTATAAATATATATATATATATATATATATATATATATATTGTTACGAAATTGTAAATAATTGTGTTTATTTTTGTATAAATTCTTTCAAAGAGGCTTAGTAAGTTGATAAAGTGCTAATTTTGTGCATTTCTAGTCGTTTTAGCGTTGAAATAGCCTTATTTTCCCTTAAAAACGCATTAAAAAGCCCCAGTAATGCACGTAATGGATTTGGCGCCAAATTTGGCGACTTTTCCCCACCTTGGCGATTTTTTTGGCGACCTTGGCGAGAAAATCCTTATATGGGATATACCAAATATGGAAGCTGTAAGTTGATTGGTTGACCACTTTCTAGAGTTTTCTCGAAAAATCTGGGCTCCATGGAACAGCATATAAGGAGCGCTTCCTCGCCAAGGGCAGTCAGTTCAGTTCAGATCTCAGCCAGCGTCGCTAGTGATTGCATTGCTCTTAAGCCTCTTTGAGAGAGACTTGCTTCAAGTGTTATTGGTATACAGTTTGTACTGTGGATTTGCTATTGACAGCTGTTGTTTAAGCTGTGGTTACTGCTTGAATTGAAGCTGATAATTGGTTTATTGACCTGTATTTTTCTGGAACTTTCTGTGAATAAATTACTGAATTTTTGTACGTTTGGCCTTTCATTCTCAGACAACTCACGAACCCCCAAGTACGCAACATTTCTGGTGTCAGAAGCGGGATTGTCTGTGAATGGTGATAACGAGGGCTATGGAGCAAGAGATGAAAAAACTTCTAGAAGCCTTAGCTACCCAGATAAATGAAATGAAAGCCGGACAGGAAAAGATGGAAACCGGATTGATAGAGAAAATGGAAACAGGACTGGAAAAAATGGAAACATCGCAAAGAGAGTTGAAAGACGGTTTGACTGAAGAAATGAAAGTAGCACAAGAGAAAATGGAAACATCGCAAAGAGAATTGAAAGACGGTTTGACTGAAGAAATGAAGCATATGAAAAGCAGTTTGGGTGAAGTTCAGGAAGAAATTAAATCTAATCAAGATGAGATGAAGAGAGAGCTTTCAACGGTGAAAGAATCAATCGAGGGTAAATTAACGGTGATGGAAAATAGAATGGATGGAATAGAAGAGAAAGTTATAAAGATAGAAGAAAATTTTGAAGAGAAAGTTATAAAGATAGAAGAAAATTTTGAAGAGAAAGTTTTGAAAATTGAAGAGAGTTTTGAAGAGAAAGCTATGAAGATAGAAGAAAATGTTATGAAAGTAGAAAGGAATTTTGAAGAGAGTGTTACGAAAATAGAACGGAGTTTCGAGGAGAAAGTTAAAGAAAATTTTGATCAGGAACTGAAAGGAAGGTTTTCAGAGATAGAAGGTAAACTGAAGAGAATGGAGGAAGATCTTGAGAGAAAAATGAGAGAAGAGTGGAGCGGAGAGGTAATAGGGAATGAACTGCAGAGCAAGATTCGGAATCTCGAAGAAAAGTTAGAATCCAAGCCCCAGGAAACTGAAAAGAAAGAGAGAAGAAGCCAGAATCACGAATTTATTAAGCTATCTACCTACGACGGCAGTTCCTCCTGGCATGTATATAAGACGCAGTTTTCCATCGTAGCTGAAGCTAACGGCTGGGACTCTACCGCCAAGTCGGTCCACTTAGCAGCAGCATTACGGGGAGATGCAGCCGAGATACTGAGAAATGTTTCTAAAGAAGAAAGGAACGACTTCGAGGCCTTGACTAGAGCACTGGAGCTACGGTTTGGAGAGAAGTGTTCTAAGGACTATAGTCGCCTCCAGCTAAAGTCCCGTTACCAGAAAACGGGCGAAAGTTTGCAAGAGCTGGCAGCGGACATTCAGAGATTGTCACACCTAGCATTCTCAGACTGCCAAGCTGACACTCGAAACGACTTAGCTCTTCAGTACTTTATCGATGCTGTTCGGGATCCAGAAATTCAAAAAGCGCTGAGACTCTCCAACATCAGAGACGTAGAATCAGCTTTAGGCTATGCACTTAGGATAGAGGCAGCCCAACAAGCCTCCCGTAAAGACCGCCATACCATAAGAGCAGTCTCATTAAATGATACGCCTGCTGATGAGAATGAAATGAAGAGAAGTTTCGCAGAGATCTTAAAGAGATTGCGCAACCTGGAAAATAACATAGAAATAAAGGATCGGAAGATAAAGTGCTGGGGCTGTGGAGGGGATGGTCATGTGAAGAGGAACTGCCCCGTACGACCAACTATAGGAAATCACCCGGCTTCACCATCACTGCAGGGAAACTAAGAGGAGGCCATCTCGCGGGGCGGAGGTTGCCTAAAATTAAAGAGCCCCAATTTACAGTATTTCATGTTTCATCGATGAGTGGCGGCGATAATGGACTTCACGTCTATGGCCAAGTCAACAACGCCACCTGCCGGATGATTCTGGACACGGGAGCCAACGTGACCATCATTAGAACGGATTTGGCTCAAGAACTAAAAGAGAAGATCATCTGGACTCCGCCCTGCGTTAAACTCCAGACTGTGACCGGAGACGAAATCAAAATATATGGAAAAATGAACTTGACCATCACTTTTGGAAATGCCAGTTACCATCATATGGCATATGTGGCTGACATAAGAGATCCTCTAATCATTGGAATTGATTTCCTAAGAAAATTTAACTTCAAATTGGACTTCAAGAATAATGAACTGCATTCGAGTTCGGAAGACATAGCTGTGTTCAATACTGAAAATCAAGACATTCAGCAAATTTGCCAGATAACAGCCAAGTCGGAAGTTTCCATCCCCCCACACACAGAGACAATAGTTTCAGGAACCCCTCCTACCAAGCAATTCTTCCGCTATGGACTGATTGAATATCCGAATATAGACAATAGCCCAAGAGGAGTTCTGGTAGCTTCATCTCTGGTGGATCTCTCCAAGAGTACTATTCCTGTGAGAGTCGCAAACATCAGCGATAAGGTCCGGACAGTGAAGAAGGATGAGGTGTTAGCAACCTGCACTCCGGTTACATGCATCAACCGTCCCACGCAATCAACAGCATCCAAGTCTTCAGAACAATTAATAACGGAATTACTAAAGAATGCAGAGTTGGGAAAGGAACAGAGATGTGCTGCGGAGAAGCTACTCCAAGAATTTAAAGACCTGTTTTCTCGAACACCTGAAGACGTCGGGAGAACGAACATCACCCAGCACAGAATTGATACAGGAAATCATCCTCCAATCAAACAACATCCAAGAAGACTTCCATTTGCTAAACAGGAAGAGGTCACTGAACTTCTAAGTGAAATGCAGCACAATGATGTCATCGAGCCATCAACGAGTCCTTGGGCCTCTCCCATAGTACTGGTGCGGAAAAAGGATGGTTCAACAAGATTTTGTGTGGATTATCGTCGTTTGAATGACATCACGAAGAAAGACAGTTACCCTCTTCCCAGAATTGACGACACATTAGACACACTTGCTGGCAATAAATGGTTCTCGACTTTGGATCTGAAGAGCGGTTACTGGCAAGTAGAATTACATCCTGATGATCGTGAGAAGACTGCATTCACCACGGGACAAGGACTGTGGCAATTTAAAGTTATGCCATTCGGATTATGTAATGCACCTGCCACCTTCGAACGCCTGATGGAGACAGTGCTAAAAGGACTTTCCTATGAAGCCTGTCTGGTGTATTTGGATGATATTATCATTGTGGGGCGCACTTTTGAAGACCATCTACGAAACATCCGAAAGGTGCTGGAGAAACTCAGAATGGCTAACCTCAAATTGAATCCAGGCAAGTGTAACTTGTTCCGTCGTGAAGTGAGCTACCTCGGCCATATCATTTCTGCCGAAGGTGTGAGAACTGATCCTGAGAAGATCTCTGCAGTCGAGAACTGGAGTCGCCCTGAAAATGTACACCAACTACGAAGTTTCCTGGGGTTATGCACTTACTACAGGACGTTTGTCAAGGGTTTCTCAAATATTGCCAGACCACTGCATAAGCTGACGGAAGCCAAACAGAAGTTCCTGTGGACGGATGAATGTGAAAAAGCGTTCAAGCGACTTAGAGGCCTTAACATCTTCGCCTATCTTGACATATCCACAGCCCGACAGACAGTTCATACTTGATACAGATGCCAGCCATGAGAGTGTCGGTGCTGTTCTGTCGCAGGAAATTGATGGTCAAGAACATGTCATTGCCTATTGGAGTAAATGCCTGTCTAAACCGGAGCGAAATTACTGTACCACCAGGAAAGAGCTACTCGCCATCGTAAAAGCCATAGAACATTTCCACCATTACCTCTATGGCAGAAGATTTCTGCTCCGGACTGACCATGCATCTTTAACGTGGTTGCTCCAGTTCAAGAACCCGGAAGGACAGATTGCCAGGTGGATACAACGCCTGCAGGAATATGACTTCGAGATACGTCATCGTAAAGGGACTCTACATGGTAATGCTGATGCCTTGTCACGGAAGCCCTGCTCGGAAAGCTGCAAGTACTGCTCTAGAGCCGAACAGAAATACCTGCCGATAAATCCGGTTGCCTGCCAAGTTACTGTCTCAACACCATCAGATCAAGATCCCGATCCATGGAGTGACGAAGAACTTAGAAAAGCCCAGTTGGAAGAT
Organism: Salticus scenicus; assembly: GCA_963930645.1. Classification (NCBI taxonomy): domain Eukaryota; kingdom Metazoa; phylum Arthropoda; class Arachnida; order Araneae; family Salticidae; genus Salticus; species Salticus scenicus. The sequence continues at coordinate 135,572,107 of OZ005650.1, read as the reverse complement.
CCTGACATAAAGCCTATATTACAGCTGAAGGAGACGACCAGCAACAGACCTACCTGGCAGGATATTTCCAGATTTAGTCCCATTACGAAAAGTTATTGGGCACTTTGGGACTCTCTTCATATCAGAAACGGCGTATTATACAGAAAGTGGGAATCTGATGATGGGAAAAGCTTCAGATGGCAGATTTTATTACCAAGATCAAAAATTCCTGCTGTTTTGGAACAACTGCATAGTAGCTCTACCGGAGGCCATTTTGGGGTAATGAAGACTCTGCAGAAAGTTCGGGAACGCTTCTACTGGTGCAAGGCAAAGGAGGATGTGGAGAAATGGTGTAAATCCTGTGATGCTTGTGCGGCACGTAAAGGCCCGCAGAAACGAAGTCGAGGAAGACTGCAACGGTATAACGTGGGAGCACCATTTGAACGGATTGCAATCGATATCTTGGGTCCTTTGCCACGGACCTCCAGTGGGAATAAATACATCCTCGTCGTGATGGACTATTTCACCAAGTGGCCTGAGGCATATCCCATTCCCAATCAAGAGGCATGCACAGTCGCAGAAGTCCTAGTGCAGCAATGGGTGTCAAGGTACGGCACGCCCCTACAACTTCATACCGACCAAGGTAGGAACTTTACCTCTGATGTTTTCAAAGGACTGTGTGAACTACTCGGCATAGACAAAACCCGGACAACACCCTTACATCCCCAGTCGGACGGCATGGTCGAGAGGTTCAATCGTACCATCCTGAATAACCTCTCCCTTCTAGTATCAAGGAACCAGCAAGATTGGGACTTGAAGTTGCCATTGTTCCTGTTGGCTTATCGAAGTGCTGTCCATGAAACCACCGGCTATACTCCAGCCCAAATGCTGTTTGGACGTGAACTTCGTCTCCCTTGTGATCTCCTGTTTGGTTGTCCACCCGATGCGCCTTCATCGCCCGAGGAGTACATCCAAGATCTCCAGGCACGATTTGAGGACGTTCACAACTTTGCTCGGGAGCGAATTCACATTGCATCGGAGAAAATGAAGACAAGGTACGATCTAAAGGCTACGCAACATGAGTTTCAGGAAGGAGAGAAGGTCTGGTTGTGGAATCCTGTTCGACGCAAAGGACTCTCTCCCAAGCTACAGTGCAACTGGGACGGACCATACACAGTCTTAAAAAGGCTGAATGATGTAGTGGTGCGGATCACTAAAACACCTTCATCAAAACCGAAGGTGGTGCACTATAATAGGCTAGCCAAGTACCACAAGTAACGGTAAAATTAAAATTTAAAATGTAAATACTTGTAAAATTTGCGCATGCGCACTGTAAATATTTGTATATAAATATTTGTACATATTTGTGAATTTTGTAAATATTTCCCACTTAATTTATATTTCTATGTTATCTTTATGTGCAACTTAGTTTTTGTGTTTTAGATTGTGTAAATTTGTTTAGTTTCGCCTCTTGACCAAGGGTTGCACTGCCCGGGACGTGCAGTCCTTGGGAGGGGGGCAGTGTTACGAAATTGTAAATAATTGTGTTTATTTTTGTATAAATTCTTTCAAAGAGGCTTAGTAAGTTGATAAAGTGCTAATTTTGTGCATTTCTAGTCGTTTTAGCGTTGAAATAGCCTTATTTTCCCTTAAAAACGCATTAAAAAGCCCCAGTAATGCACGTAATGGATTTGGCGCCAAATTTGGCGACTTTTTCCCACCTTGGCAATTTTTTTGGCGACCTTGGCGAGAAAATCCTTATATGGGATATACCAAATATGGAAGCTGTAAGTTGATTGGTTGACCACTTTCTAGAGTTTTCTCGAAAAATCTGGGCTCCATGGAACAGCATATAAGGAGCGCTTCCTCGCCAAGGGCAGTCAGTTCAGTTCAGATCTCAGCCAGCGTCGCTAGTGATTGCATTGCTCTTAAGCCTCTTTGAGAGAGACTTGCTTCAAGTGTTATTGGTATACAGTTTGTACTGTGGATTTGCTATTGACAGCTGTTGTTTAAGCTGTGGTTACTGCTTGAATTGAAGCTGATAATTGGTTTATTGACCTGTATTTTTCTGGAACTTTCTGTGAATAAATTACTGAATTTTTGTACGTTTGGCCTTTCATTCTCAGACAACTCACGAACCCCCAAGTACGCAACAATATATATATATATAATGGAAATTTTGTCATCACGATAACTTCAGAAATAATACTCCAAATTGAACCAAAACATGACAGCGAACTCATCTTACAAATTATTTTGGATGAGTTTGTTAACCAAGTTTAATAATAACTTCTTATTCAAGCGTATTTTACTAGTGCATTTGTAAAACGCTATGAAACGGAAGAAGTGGAAATAAAGTCGTCTTACTTCCAGAGAAGTTTTTTTTTTTTTTTCTTATACGAGATCTTACATTATTACGATTTTATAATACTTTTCTAACGGGTAAGATTCAGACCGTGCGAAGAATACTTCGTTTTTCCATACTGTTGAGCTTTCGTCAGTGGCCGAAAAGTTCTGCTCTCGAAATTGGTAGACACAATGTGTCGGGTCCGAACCAAAGTCAAGCCTGTGAGCGTAGTTGTTCTGAGGTTTTACATTGAATTTCTCCGAAACTTGCGTGAATATGAGATAGGACCTCCTGAAAGAGACCCCCCTCGGAAGACATAACCACACATCTAGGAAGTTTGTGTAGCTAATTAACATTAACTCAAACATCGCACTTCACCGCGTACTGGTAGACACACTACCGTGAAACAATTTTTACTCTGCTTGCAACGCTGAATGTCATATATATCACATTATCTGACAGGTCTTGGCAGAAAGTTTGGTAAAATATTATTTTCGAAAATTTCAAATTTTTATGCTTGGCCACTAATTACTAAAGTATAAAATTTAAGCAACAAATTTAAATTTCAACACTGAGTTTTGCAATTGTTAAAAAAATCTTACTATCAAAGCAATAGAAAATCCACTCATTAGAAATATGATACATATGCACAGATTGGGATCATGATGTGAGTTCACGCAAAACGGATAGAGCCAGCGTCCGCAGTGCAAATCAGCTTTAAAAAGGAGGAAAAAACATATTTCTGGAGATTGTTTTTACGTTAAAAAAGAGATCATACGGGAAATATAGCTTACAAGAAAGCACCGGACATGCGGTAGAATGACCAGAAAGCTTAAAAAGAATGTAATGTAAAAAGGGATGTCCATCAAATTGAATTTCATAAATAGTACTGTTTCATGAGCTTAGATAGCCATCTAAAAACAGATACAGCAGAAAAAAAATCCAATGAAACAATAATAGATATATTACAATGGTAGAGGAAAAGGGGCCAAATCCAAACAGCTGCGAACAGTGGCTAGCAACTATGGCAACTGGCCTATATATGCACGTCTGCAATCTTTAACGCTGTGTATATACGCTTTACCGATAAACGTCGTTTATCTGTCAAAGAGTTCCCGTCTTTGGATGACATGGATAATTATAAGGAAAGTACCTCTTCATCTCGCAAGTATCAAGGAAAACATAAATGAAATTTAACATATTCCTCCGTATAAAAGAAAATGGTTTTAATTTTTTTCTTCCATGACGTATCAAATGTCAATTTTGTGAACTTTGAGGTCTTTATTACTCAGTTACCACAGCTACAAAAATAGTGCAAATATATATGTGTTATTACACTCCTGTCATTTAATATCAACCTTGATAGATCTTTAGAAATCGGCGTTGCAATCACTTCGCTTATAAATATATATATATATATATATATAATGGAAATTTTGTCATCACGATAACTTCAGAAATAATACTCCAAATTGAACCAAAACATGACAGCGAACTCATCTTACAAATTATTTTGGATGAGTTTGTTAACCAAGTTGCTCCGCCATTTGTTTTCAAGTGGCAACCACTTGAAATTTTCAAATCCACAGTTTAAAAAGCGTATTCAAGATCGAATTTGCTTGAATTTTGGTGTATACATACATCATATAAGGATCACAACCATGTTTCTTAATGAACTTTATGCGCCATTTTTAACAGAATTAAGTGTACATTAAATTTAGCTGAGTCACTCAAAATCGGGCTATCACTTGAAAATTTATCTTCACGACAGCATTTGTAATATTGAATCAAGTCGAGCCAAAGTTAGACAGTGAACTTTTCATGCAAATATTTTTTAGTTCAGTGGGCAAGTTGTTCTGCGGTTTTGCATTCAATTTGTGGTCACTTAAAATCAGGTTGCCACTTGAAAGTTGTCATCACGATAACTTTTGCAATTCAAAACAGATTCAAACCAAAGTTGGACAGTGAACTTATGGTTCAAATACCTTGGATAATTTCTCTGAGCAACTTGCTCCCCCATTTTATTTCCAAGTTCCAAGTGGCAGTCTTGAAAAATTTGTTACTACGATAACTTTTATAAGACTGAGTAAAATTTGCGCAGTGGACAAATCATTCAAATATCTTAGATAAGTCTGCTGGGCATCTCGATTTTCTTCTATTATTTCCAAGTGGTCGTCACTTGAAATCAAGGTACCACTTTAAAATTTCTTATCACGATTACTTTTGAAATATTGAACTACTTCAAACCAAAGTTGAACAGTGAACTTATGCTTCAAATATTTTGGATGAGTTCACTAGGTGACTTGCTCTGCTATTTTGTTTCCAAGTGGCGGCCACTTGAAAATTTATCCTCACGATAGTTTTTGAAATATTTAATCAATTTGAACCAAAGTTGGACAGTGACTTGTCATATCTTAAATGATTTTTCTGGGCAAGTTGTTCCGCATTTTTTTTTTTTTTTCAAGTTGGTGCCACTTAAACGCTGCCACTTGAAAATTTATCATTACGATAACTTTCGAAATACTGAATTTTTTCGAAGAAAACTTGGACAGTGGAATTATCTTTTAAATATCTTGGATTAGTTAATTGAGCAACTTGCTCCACCATTTTGTTTTCTAGTGGCAACCACTTGAATATTTGTCAACACGATAACTTTCAAAATACTTAATTCGAATTATATTCATAGGGTAAATTTATCTTAGGTCATTTGATATGCTTATTTGTATATTTGATCCTCCATCTTATTTCTAAGTGACGGCCCCCTTAAAAGTTTAATTTCACATAAAATAAGATATATATGAACTGATTTCCTTAAAACTCCATATGTACTCAGTCTTCATCAATATTTCCATCAAGTCTGTTGGTAAATTGCTGCCGCCATTTTGAAACAAAATGGCTGCTACTTGATAAAAACAAAACGTCAACCTACCTTTCTGAATCAGCCAGGAAGAATTGTTTTATTTTAACATTTTATCACTTTTTATGAATTAAAAAACGTTATTTCATCTTCTTTTTCATTAAATTTTATTCTGTCCCCAATCCATAACCTTCAATGGCCCATTTAGTCCCCCCGATCGCGCCAATGGATGTGGGTAAATAGGACAGTTTTTGTTTTTCCCCTCGTCCTTCATTGACATTTTTTAATTCAAGTTTTTATTATATTTTAATATAAAAAAATAAATCAAATAAACATCGTACATTTTGAGCCAAACAAAAAATTTTGAAAAAAAAAAAAAAGTATATATATATAATAAACGGAAAACTGACCCTTTCATAACCACTCCTTTATGTCTCTACTGCTGCAGAAAGTTTAAACCGAAGAAAAAGAAACCACGTTTTATCATTTTAAAAAGAAAAAAAAAAAGTTTAATGCATAGAAATCGAAAGTAAATTTGAAACTATCTAAATCATTTGTGGACGGATTTCAACAAATAATTCTCTAATTCGACATATAACTTCCTTTTATTCCAATTATGCAGCTAATTATTTATCGAAACCAGCTCCAAGTCTCAAATTATACGAAAATGTTTAATTATAAAATGATCGAAAGTACTTTCGTTCGAAGATAAATTAAAAGAGCGCGTTAAACTTTTCAGATAATTCGATCTTTCTTTATATTCTTTCCAATCACATTCGATACATCGTGTGAATTAAATTTAGAAAGTTTTCATTTTAAAATGAAACTATTTTCAAATGCCGCTTTGATTACCCTGTTTGTTGGAAGGCATTATTTCAGAGCATATCTCGCGGGCGGAAATGTTAAAAATAGCCCATTAATAAGCTGACGTGATATCTCGATATTGATATAAAAGAACAATTTTTAACAACCATTTATTTTACGCTGGCATTAAGTCGGTAATAAGCGGGATCCTTCAGTGATCGAAGCAAAGATTGGTGGAAAATTGTTCCGAAAAGGCAACTGTAATGCCTTTTAAGATTGGAAGAATGTCGTATCATATTTTACTGTGGTGTCAATATGCTGCTCCCAGGGAAAAATACAATGCTTTTAAAATTCCTTTTATCCCCGTAAATAATGTCATGGATCAATTTGAGCTGAATTTAAAATGTTATAACGCCTTAGGTTGTTAGGCAGAAAATTTTATTGAAGGTCATGATATGTGATACGGTATATATGGTGATATTCTTTATTTTAAAGAGGATAAGTGACAGCATTCGATTTAACGTTGTATATTTTTGAGTAGTTTAGGATAAATTGTTTTTCGCTTAGGTGTTTGTGCCGACTTTAGTTTGGGAGTGGATGATACGATGAGACTTTCGTAGTTTTTTTTTTTTTTTTTTTTTTTTTTATTTATATATATATATATATATATATATATATATATATATATATATATATATATATATATATATATATATGTAAGTAGTTTATTATTTAGTAAAATATAAAAGTTGCATCAATGGCACATGTATAAATATTTAATGATAAATTATTCCTCTGCAAACGGTTAATTTCCAGGACATATTTAAAATTTTGTATAGAAAGTAATTTTATTTTGCATATTTCAAACTATTTTTAACACTTTCCAACAAGATTGAAAAGTGTTTGACTTCGGTTTGTCTGTCTGTCTGTCTGTCCGTCTGTCTGTCTGTCCTCTCTCTAACTCCCGTAAATATTTATGGAATTTCTTGAAACCGATATGTTATTCAAGTTCACTATCGGACGTTCCCTATGGAAAATGAAGTTTATACCTCTACTGGTTTGTGTACAGGGACACCCGAAAGTATTTCAAAGCATTGTGTTCTAAGAGAGGTATTTTTATAAACCCTTTTTTCATACCTTTACTGTAGACATATCTTAATGAAATTGAAATATGTTATTCAACTTCACTATTGGACGTTCCCTATTGAAAATGGAGTTCATACTTCTACTGGTTTGTGTACAGGGACACCTGAAAGTATTTCAAAGCATTGTGTTCTATGAGAGGTATTTCTATAAACCATATTTTCATACCATCACTGTAGACATATCTTAATGAAATTGAAATATGTTATTCAAGTTCACTATTGGATGTTTTCTGTATAAAATGGAGGAAATACCACCATCGATTTATGAACATGGAACACTCAAAAGTATTCCAAAGCATTGCGTTCAAGGAGAGAGATTTCTATAAACCAAATTTTAATAACTTTCAACGAAGTTTTTGGAAATTGAAATATGTTATATATATGCACAAAAGAATGCTTTGCACAGAATATAGCATGATTAGCATTAGATTTTCAGGGTGGCACAAAAATATCCAGTTACATTAACAGCTATTAATAAAAAATTGCTAGAATTGTTATTTCGTTTACGTTAAGCGTTTTTAACACTTTCTAACATATTTAACACTTTCCAATAAAGTTGAAAAGTGTTTATGACTTCGGTTTGTTTGTCTGTCTGTCTGCCTGTCTGCGCTCTAACTCCCGTAAATATTTATGGAATTTCTTTAAATTGTTATATGTTATTCAAGTTCACTATCGGACGTTCCCTATTGAAAATAGTTTATACCTCTACTGGTTTGTGTACAGGGACAGTCGAAAGTATTTCAAAGCATTTTGTTCTACGAGAGGTATTTCTATAAACCATATTTTCATACTTTTACGTTTGACATATCTTAATGAAATTGAAATATGTTATTCAAGTTCACTATTGGATGTTTCCTGTATAAAATGGAGGAAATACCATCATCGATTTATGTACAGGGACACTCAAAATTATTCCAAAGCATTTTGTTCTATGAGAGATATTTCTATAAATCAAATTTTAATATCTTTACTTTCCACAAAGTTTTAGAAAATTAAAATGTTATTTATATGCACAAAAGAATGCTTTGCATAGAATATAGCATGATTAGCATTAAATTTACAGGGTGGCACAAAAATATCCAGTTATATTAAGAGCTATTAATAAAAATTTGCTAGAATTGTACTTTCGTTTACGTTAAGCGTTTTTAACATTTTCTAACATTTTTTAAGTGTGAATATGATTTCAGTTTTGTGTATCTGTCTGTCCGATATCTAACTCCCGTAAATATTTATGGAATTTCTTGAAACTGATATATGTTATTCAATTTCACTATCGGATGTTCCCTATTGAAAATGGATTTATACATCTACTGGTTTGTGTACAGGGACACCCGAAAGTATTTCAAAGCATTGTGTTCTATGAGAGATATTTCTATAAACCATATTTTCATACATTTACTGTAGACATATCTGAATGAAATTGAAATATGTTATTAAAGTTCACTATTTTATGTTTCCTGTATAAAATGGAGGAAATACTACCACCGATTTATGTACAGGACACTTAGAAGTATTCCAAAGCATTGCGTTCTATGACAGATATTTCTATAAATCAAATTTTAATAACTTTATTTTCCACAAAGTTTTAGTAAATTGAAATATGTTATTTATATGCGCAAAAAAATGCTTTGCATAGAATATAGCATGATTAGAATTAGATTTACAGGGTGACACAAAAATATCCATTTATATTAAGAGCTATTAATAAAAAATTGCTAGAATTGTACTTTCGTTTACATTAAGCGTTTTTAACACTTTCTAACATTTTTAAGTGTGAATATGATTTCAGTTTATGTATATGTCCATCTGTCTGTCTGCCCGCGCTCTAACTCCTGTAAATATTTATGGAATTTTTGGAAACTGATATATTTTATTGAAGTTCACTATCGGATGTTCCATATTGAAAATGAAGTGAATATCTCTTCTGGTTTGTGTACAGGGACACCCAAAAGCATTCGAAAGCATTGTGTTCTATGAGTGTTATTTTTATAAATATTTTCCCTATAGAATGTTCCCCATTTAAAATGACATTAATAGGTCCTGTACAACTAGTTTGTTTACAGGGCAACAACAACAACAAAACATGCCAATGCATTACGTTTTAGGACAGAATTTTTAGAAAGTTATATTTAAAAATCTTTCTTCTGTAAAAATCATAAAAATATTGAAATGTATTGTTAATATTCTAAAATAATGTTTTGTAAAGAATATGATATGATTAACTTTCTGATTTACAGGGCTACACTAAAATAATCAGAGAGATCAAAAGCTGTAATTATAATCTAATAGCTGCATTTTCTTTTTCGTTAAGCCTTTTTAACACTTTCCAATATGCCTAAGAGTAATTTTAAAATCAATTAGTCCATCTGTATATTTTTCAGTCCTTCTGTCTGTTGTGTGATAACGCAGGCATAGAATATTAAAAGTTATTCGATACAACAATTATGTACAGTTGGAAAGTGTTACTAATCAATGCGTTCTGCATGATTTTTCTTTCTTTTTTTTTTTTTTTTTAACCGTTTATTTACTGATTGTGTCTTTAACGTAATGGGTGAGTTACATCCAATAGTTTACTTTGGAAATCTAACAATGAAAGTGCATAAAAAAATAGACCATTAAGTATAAGAATAAGTACAAAACTTTGAATAAACGCCATTTGGAATAACCCATTTGGATATCTATGAAGCTTTTTACATATTTAAAAATTCGAAAAAATTGGTTAATGACATTTTTTCCACTCCGTTTTTGTTTGATGCTTGGAAATTACTTGCATAATTTCGATTTTCGTTTAATTTTGATATTTTTTAGATTTTGTCGTATTTTTTTTAATTTTCATTTATTTCATTTCATAATTCTGATCACACCAGTATTTATATTTACATTCGACTTTACATATTGTTGCGTACTTGAGGGTTCGTGAATTGTCCAAGAATGAAAGGCCAAACTTACAAAAATGCGGTAATTTATTCACAGAAAGTTCCAGAAAAATACAGGTCTATAAACCAAGTATCAGCTTCAATTCAAACAGTAAACACAGCTTAAACAACAGCTGTCAATAGGAAATCCACAGTACAAACTGTATAGCAATAACACATAAAACAAGTCTCTTCCAAAGAGGCTCAAGCGATGCAACATTGACAGAAGCTGATCTTAGACTGAACTGAACTGACTGCCTTGGCGAGAGAGCGCTTCTTATATACTGTTCCATGGAACCCAGATTTTTCGAGAAAACTCTAGAAAGTGGTCAACCAATCAACTTACAGCTTCCATATTTGGTATATCCCTTATAAGGATTTTCTTGCCAAGGTCGCCAAAAAAATCGCCAAGGTGGGAAAAAGTCGCCAAATTTGGCGCCAAATCCATTACCTGCCTTATTGGACTTTTTAATGCGTTTTTAAGGGGAAATAAGGCTATTTCAACGCTAAAATGACTAGAAATGGACAAAATTAGCACTTTATCAACTTACTAAGCCTCTTTGAAAGAATTTATACAGAAATAAACACAATTATTTACAATTTTGTAACAATATTTTTGCTCTTTACTTAAAGTGATTTTGTGCTGATTTATTTAATTTTTTTGTGCAATACCACTTTGACTGCAGCACTCGTTGCCTACGTTTTTCGTCTGACAAAGGGTCGTGTGTTCTTTCGACCCGAAGCAATTGTTGCGAGTTTATTGCATTTTATGGTGTTTATTCAAAGTTTTGTTCTTATTACTTTAAAACGCCAGTTCTGTGGTGCTTTTTTATTATCATTAAGTATAGTCTAGTATAATCTTTCTGGTAGAAAAATGTGACCCGAAACAATCATCAGTAATAACTACTTTTACTATCAGTTGTTCCAATGATCGGTCAACATTCTTTTTGTAAGACAGGCGTTACACACAGCAAACGAACGACTTAGATCATCTTGGCGAAAATGAAAAATGGAGGTTTTTGTAAATAAATTCGATTACTGGAGTTAACCAAAAAAAAAAAAAAAATTAAAATATTTCCTTTTTTGCCGGAAGAAACATTACAAAATGAACGTCATTAACAACTTTTATGAAAATAGGATAAAAATCTTCGGAGGACTAGACATCGATCAGATATTGTATACTTTAAGGTATTTGTTTACATTGATATCTCACATTTTGCTGTGGGAAAGGGACGATAATATTGGATTGGTGGAATATTACAGAAAGTAAAAGGCTTTAGCAATTTGGAAGAAAATCAAGATGAAAGATTATAGTAGGATTAGAAATCTATGCAAGAGGATATAATACCCAAAGAAATTTATTCACAATCTGCTCATCGCCTGTCGAATAAAACTACTAAATGCAAAAATCTTTGACAAGACTCCTCTCTTTGTTTAAAAAAAAAAAAAAAAAAAAACTAAGAATTAAAAATGTTTTATGGTTATAAATTCAGCAGGTTTTATATATTAGTAAGTTAGTTATTTATAACTTATTTTAACTGGAATAAATCAATTAAAAAAAAAAAAAGAGAGAGAGAGAGAAAGAATTATGCAGTACGCATTGATTATTAATACTTTCCAAATGTACATAATTGTTGTATTATACAGCTTTCAATGCTTTTTGCCTACATAATAACAGAACGGACAGACAGTAGTTCTGTAAAAGGCATACAGATGGACTAACTGAATTCCTAATCATTCTTAAACATTGTTAGAAAGTGTTAAAAATGCTTAACATAAAAGAAAACACAGCCAATATATTCTAATTGCAGTTCTTAATGTATCTGAATATTTTAGTGTAGCCTTCTAAATCTGAAGGTTAACAAAATTATATTCTATAAAAAATATTATTTTAGAATATTAACAATAAATGTCAATTTCTTTGATTTTTACAATAGAAAGTTCTTTAATAATTTATAAAAATGTCTGCTGTAAAATGCAATGCATTCGTGTTTTTTCATATGTCCCTGTACACGAACCAGTTGCACAGGACCTATTTTATGCTATTTAAAATAGGAAACTTTTCATAGTGAATGAATAACATATATAATTTTTTAAAAAATTCTGAAAATATTTACGGACGCTGGGGACGAGCAGATAGACAGTGGACAGTCGGACAGAGAGATACATAAATTGAAATCATATTTACACTTAAAATATGTTAAAAAGTTTTAAATCGCTTAATGTGAACGAAGATGAAATTTTAGCAAATTTCCAATAAAAGCAACGTAACTGAATATTTTTGTGTGGCCGTGTAAATCTAATGCTAATTTTACTACATTCTATTGAAAGCATTCTTTTGTGCATATGAATAACATATTTCAATTTTATTAAGATTTGTTCAAAGTAAAGTTATGAAAATTTCATTTATAGAACCAACTTTCATAGAACGAATGCTTCGGAATATTTTGGATGCCCCTGTATACAAACTAATGGTGGTATTTACTCCATTTTCTATATCAAACATATGATAGTGAACTTCAATAACATATTTCAATTTCATTGAAATTTGTCTAAAATAAAGGAATTAAAATACAGTTTCTGAAAATACCTCTCATAGAACACAATGCTTTGGAATACTTTTGGGTGTCCTTGTACACAAATCAGTAAAGGTAGCCACTCCATTTTCCATAGAGAATATCCGATAGTGCACTTGAATATCATATATCAGTTTCAAGAAATTCCATGAATATTTATGGGAGTTAGAGCGCGGACATACAGACAGACAAACCGAAGTCATTAACACTTTTCAACCTTATTGGAAAGTGTTAAAAACATTTAGAAAGTGATAAAAACGATTAATATTAACGAAAATGTAATTCCAGCAATTTTCCAATAATACTTATTAATGTAGGACTGAATATTTTTGTGTGGCCCTGTAAATCTAATGATGATCATACTGTATTCTATGGAAATCATTTTTTTTTTAATACGAATAACATATTTTAGTTTCATTAAGATCTGTGTAAAGTAATGGTATTAAAATATGGTTTATAGAAATACCTCTCATAGAACAAAATGCTTAGGAATATTTTCGGGTATCCCTGTACGCCAACCAGTAAAAGTATTCACTCCATTTTCAATAGGGGGCGTCCGATAATGAACTTGAATAACATATATCAGTTTCAAGAAATTCTATGAATATTTTCGGGAGTTAGAGCACGGACATACAGTTGAACTGACAGACTGACAAACCGAAGCTAATAACACTTTTCAACATTGTTGAAATGAGTTAAAGGTTCCAAAGGGAGGGGAATAAAAGAAGGGGCTAAAAACACTATTTGAAATTTCCTAAATAAAATGTAAAATTTCAGGAAATCTAATTCTGCAATATGTAGTTCGCCTTGACTATATCATAATTGTAGTACTACAAAACAGATCTCGATTTTAAATATTTTAACACTTTTATTATTATTATTGCATAAATTTCTTTATTAGATCTTCATAAATCATCCGAATCAGGATATTCCAATTAAATTTTAAGTAGAATCCTAATGATAAAGTCAATAGATGTAACAGTCATTGTGACCCTACAAAATATATCATGACTTAAGTGAGATTTGCAGTATTGATATTGACTTCCAAGTGATTATCATTTTGTATTGTGAATGTCGCTTTGAGGGAAGTTATCGTTCAATCAAAGTAGTCTACGAGTTTTTAACACTGTATTGTTATGATTTTCATAGTGATTTCATCTGCGAGTATCATATAAGGCATTTTACAATTAACAAAGGGCTTAAAAAAAGTTTAAAATTAAACTTTTCTTTATTTTGTTTCATTTGCTCTTTGAAAGGGAAATAAGTTTATCATAGTAACGTCAAATCATCTTTTATGTCATACGTGACTGTCAGTTACTGTATGTTATTAGATAAAAATTTAAAGACACATTTCAATGTAATTTGTTAAATGTAATAAGCACTTTTTTTACTAGGTCGTTTTTTTTTTTTTTGTAATGCAATTAATCTTTGCGTATGGCAGACGGGTTTCTTTTGAACAGTGAGCCCCACATTTTCGCGTTCTTTAAAACTTTATTTTATTTAATATAATAATTTTAAGTATTTGAGTTTAAATCATTCAAATAATATTCTCGGAAAGCGATGCGGTAAATACTTCTGGTGCCTATATACGCCGACGAGTGAGAAATAAGAATACGCAATACACTTTCTTTCAGTAAAATATGTTTTGGGAAAACGTTTAAATGCGAGTTGAAGAAATGACTTCGGTGACTACTTGCCGATGCTAGTCCGCAAATATATATATAAAGTTTGAGTTAGCTAATATTGATTTCTTGCAAGCATACACATGATTAAAAAATATATATATCTTATTCATTAATTTATTTACAGTGTCTTACAGTTTTTATTTACTGTAGATAAAATAAACTATGTACCTTAAAAAGTAATTTTATTCTTTTGTACAAATATGAAAGTGAACACAATTTGCTTTAAATAATTCTCTATTCTTAGATTTCTTAGTGCTTTCTGTTTTAACTTTTACAAAATTTGAAATGAATGCCATAGACTTGACTTGGATATTAAAATTGTTATAAGTAAGATTTTGTGACGATCATAGCAAAATTACTCTGAAAAGTAAATGTAATACCTTTTAAGATTGCATTTTTATTTCCTTTTTAATGAAAACTACATTCCTAAGTATTTCACTGCATCAAAGAAATTTAGAAACTTCAATGTTGAACTTTGTTCATCTTTTTCTTTTTACGTTTTCTGTTCATAGCATTAACTAATTAAAGAAATACGACAAGTTTTAATGTATTGATAGGTTGTAGTAAAGGATGATCAGTGTGTACTTAAAACTATATAATGTAAATAACCTATTTAAAGTTTAATCTTATTTCTTATGCGTTCGTACTGGTAAAACGTGTTGCTAATAAACTCCAACTAATATATTTACCTAAATTGTAAATAATGCATGATTCTTCGCCTTTAAAAGCGTGACTTGAATACAATAGAACTAATTTTCTTCGATATCTGAAAATCTTTTTTACTTTAACAGACTTCAATATATATGTACAGTAGAATAATTCTGTGCCATAATTTCAAATTTATATATTAGTAATATATTTGTTTATTCTGATAAAATTTTCATTAAATTTTTTTTGGAAAATTCAGCCGGTGCTCTGCAAATAAAGGAGTCATTAAAAAAAAAAAAAAAAAAAAAAAACTGAAAACGCATTTAAGACACGTAAGTGTCTTAATATAGGGCTTAAACATAAGATATCTTAAAACAATTTTGAGTCTTAATAAACAGGTGTTGTAAATGAACTAATATAAAGTGTCTTAATATTGCGATATGTCTTAAAATAAGATATTTAAGGCGAGCGTCTTAAATAAAAAAAAATGTATTAAAATAAGACATTTTGCATTTAATCATCGCCTATTCATCTAGGGCTGTAGTGGTGCCATCTATAGTTGGAAATCAAAATCTTTACCATATCAAAATACAATTTTATATTGTAAAAAATTCATTTATTTTTCAGAATTTTTAACTTAGCAGAAAAAAAAAAAAAAAAAAAAAATAGTTTTCTAAAATTGAAATTATATTGCAAACATCAAAAGTTTTAATCTCTTTTATTGAAAGATTTATTTATTTACTATTTATTTATTTATTTTATTATTTATTTATTTATTTATTATTTATTTTATTGTATTATTATTTTTTTTGTTTTACAGTAAAAGATTTTCAGATATTTCTGTAAATCATTAAATGAAAAAGGCTATAGTCGCACTTATTTTACTCCTAGTTTGAAACTTGTTCAATTCCATTAAGTGAAATAATTTTAAAATATCAAATTTCATTAAATAACCCATGAAAATATTTTAATTACTATCATTTAATTAAGTATGCTATCTACATTTGTGTATAAATAATGCTTAAAATAATGAAATAAATTACAAAAATTGCGTTATTTTGAAATGTTTATTTATGAAATTTAAATAATATCAGTAAAAAAGTTTTAGATTTAACGTAAGAAATGGTAAATGATGTGCATCTTATTTGCGTGGAATTATGTTAGAAAAACTTAATAAAAAGGATATTTACGCACAAAACTTATTTGGTTTAAAAAAAATAAAAAAAAAAATAAAAAGTTAGCTTCCCTCGTGTAATTAAAGAAAAAGTATTAAGATGAACTTGTAGTTAAGACTAACTTGTTGCTAAGAAAGCGAGTTTCTAACTAATTTTAAACAATTTATAGAGTTTTTTTTTTTTTTTTTTTTTTTTTTTTTTTTAGCTTAAAACTTTTTTCTCACTTTTACCTGAACCTCTTCCAACCAGATATTCCATGGACAACTAGACCCGATTTCAAGCGCTTGATACCGAAATGCGATTGTATGAGGCCTCACACCTTCATTAAAGGAAACAAAAAGAGTTAAATGTATTCTATACACTAATAAAATATATATATATTTAAAAAAAAAAAAAAATCAGCACTGTATTATAAAAATTCTCCTTAATGAGAGAAAACTAAGAAGCTTACATATACCAAGGGGGTGATAAGGTGGAGGCACGTATTATAATTAAACAAATATATATTTTATTTTTCAACTACTGTGTCAACAATTTTGTTTAGGGCATTTTTTTTTTCTACCATTGTGTCAATAATTTTATTTTAATTATATCTTTAAAACTTGTTTTAAAACACAAAGCGTAAATTTTGAATATAAACTTATTGTTGTATTTTGCTCACTGGAATAATTTATTCTTACCAAATTTTTTCCCCATTTGAGGGATTAAAAAAAAAAAAAAAAATCTGGAGTGACTCCACTCGACTTTCCGAACATTGAGTAATTAACAGTTTTGTAGATAAAGTAAAGAAAGAGTAGTTGTTAAACAAACAAAAGAGAGAAAACCATAATAGAGTGTTTCAGTATTTTTCTCCATCTATTACACGTTGTTTTATTTAACGCTACTGAACTTTGAGCCCATAGATCATAATGATAAAGAAATTTTCGTTGTGTCCCTATAAAAACCTATAAATGCTAGATTCACCAAAATGCTTATAGTTAGTGCAACAGTGATTTATAATACTCATATAAATTTTCAGCTGAATTCAATAAGGCGTTTAGATGCTATCGTACTTTTAAAAATTTAGTGCCATAGGCCATAATGATAAAGAATTTTTCTTTGTGTCCCTGTAAAAAAACTGTAAGTGCTAGATTCACCAAAATCTATACAGTTAGTTCAACTGTGATCTATAACATGTGTACAATTTTTTTGCTCGGATTAATAAGGCGTTTACACGCTATCACATTTTTAAAAATTTGGCCCCATAGGCATAATGATAAAGAATTTTTCTTTGTGTCCCTGTAAAAAAACTGTAAGTGCTAGATTCACCAAAATCTATAGGGTTCGTACTATGGTGACTTACAATATGCGTACCAACTTTCAGGTTAATCGAACAAAGCGTTTAGACGCTAGCGTGTTCACTCACAGACATACACACATACACACATACATCATCGTAAAAATAGTGAAAACGGACTCAGGGAACCTCAAAACGTATAGAAACATCAAAATCTCGAATTCGGATTTTTGACATGATTACAATACTTTCCTCACTATAGTGTTCGGAAAGTAAAAACAGTCTACGAAGAGCATCTCACCCACGTCTGGATCCCAAGTGTAAACAATCGGCTTCAATGCATATGCCAACTTCTGAAAATTTTGATGGATCTTGCAACCTGTTCGTTTTAATAACTTGCGCTGCAAATTACTTTAATTAAATTTTAATTTTCAATCTTGCTAAATATGTTTCAAATAATTTTGTTTTTAATTCTCTAATATGGTATTCTGTCTAAAATAAAATAAAATAAAATAAAAATGCTGGAAATTATTTTTTTAAACTTTGTTTCTGAGGATACTGATTCGGAATATGACTTCCATTTTTGTCCATCAGGTACGGTTCTTGTATTTTCACTTTATCTTACCCACGAGGTAGAGAAAGTATTGTTTTTGGGTCAAATTTTCGAATGCGAGATTTTGTTATAGTTACACGTTTTGAGGTATCCTGAATACGAAAAACCATGTTTTTAGCAAATGGTCTGTGTGTGTGTGTGTCTGTCTGTTATCAGCATATCTCAAAAACAGGCAGAAAGTTCAAACTTGGTATTCTAAATGTGTATCATATAGGGATGCTACAGTAAGCTTTTCGTTAAGATCAAGCAAATGGTTCGTGTACAGGGACAATCAAGAGAATTCTAATACATTACGTCTATGGGGGAAATTGCAGGTAAGTAGAGTTTAACGTCTATAGACTGCACGAAACCAAATGAAACGAACATATATTTTTTGGAATAGAGATAGTCAACTGGGAAAAAAATTTTGTGTATGTAGGAGCCTCGCCTCCCCCCCTGGGGGGGAAGTCCTCCCTCGAGGGGAGTAAATTTTCATGATGGGTATCATTCAAAAGAGCTTGCGAATACCTTTAAAACGAATGGTTGAACTATAAATCTGTGATAATTTAAAACAAAGTTATAGATTTTTTTTTATTTTAACGAAAAAAAAAAACTTAGAAAAAAAATCGTTTTTTTTTTTTTTTTTTTTTTTTTTTTTTTTTAATATTAAGAGTAAAATGGACTTTTTTTGGATATTTATTGTTACACTACCTGTCTAATATGGAAATCGTCTGTATTATCATAAAAAATAATTTTTTTTAAATAATTTTAATAAATTATTTTTTAAAAACAGAATTATTTTTTAATAACCGAATTATATTCTATATAAATGTAGGTGCATTAATGAAATGGGGGGTTGAGGGGGGCGGCAGCCCCCCTCACAAAGAACTAATTATCGTATAAAACTCTTGTGATGCCTAATTTGAATTGTTTAGCATAGGTTTACATGACAGTTCTCGTTATCTTACCTCTTAATCTGCAACCTGTATTTATAGTATTAAATTTCAGGGTAAGAGAAAGTCGTGTGAGTGACACACCAGATTATTTTTCTTTTATTTATTTCTTTAAGTAGGGGTTTACAAATTAAAAAAAAAAAAAAACCTTAAACTTATTACGTTGTACTAAACTTAGTTTTCTCATTAATAACAGATGATATATTTAACATTCAGTGTTCATTCTTTTTGCCTATGAACATTTTTCGTCTTTATGATGCGCCTCATAAAACTATTAACTTCACCCTATATCCACTCTTATTAATATTGTTTTAAAGTAAGATATATCTATTAAATATCTTCTTTTTTTTTTCAATAATGAGCTATATAAAACGAGATTTCATGCTTTCGCGTACAATTGAATTAAAAATGAGAATTTTGTAAATTGACGTAATGGAATTTTTTTTGCTATTTTCGATTTTAGTGATTAAAAATCTATAATAAAAAAAATCCTAAGCAGGTTTTCGATTACAGACCTGATTTTTACTACATAGTTTCTTGAGTCTATACTTCAGTCTGTATGCTTATTAAATATTGTTTTGTAACTGTATTCGTAACTTCTATCATCCTGAATATTTCATGATCACTAGGTTAAACTTAATAGGCGCGTAATTAGTTTAACGCATATCTGCTATTCAAACTTCAAAAAGAGCCAGTAATGATTCCGCTTTCACAGGATCAAAAATCCTTTTCACCGTTCTTTTCACTGCTGATGTTTGCTGTATCCACTGATGAGGAAATTCCGCAGGATTTGATTAACGTAATCTTAATGGCCTTAAATTGCAAACGTCTCTTACAACTTTGCGCCGGAGAAAGGAAACTATTTCATTAATGGAAAGATAACGATTTTGTGGTAGTTCTGAATGAATTTTTATAGTTGTTAAAAGGTAGCCTTTTTTTTTTCTTTTTTCATTATAATGGCCTTTTTAAAATACTAGAGTTTGATTAAGGTTTTGAAGTAGAAGATAAAGAAAGGGGTTTTAACTGTTAAATTATGTAAAATGTTTAAAAAAAAAAAAAAAAAAAAAAAAAAAAAAAAAATGGTTAAGGTTTTTATTTTTTATACAATAAACTCTCCCTGACTATTTGTATTTAATTATTAACGGTAAACTATATTTTACAAAATATTAAAATGGTCATTAGTTAAGAATATATCAGAGTCACACCAACGTACGAGAGGTTCTTCTCTCGATTTTGGTAGACAACAGTTAAAGCCTAGGTTACGCTCGTTGGCCTAGCCGTGTGGAGGGTTCCGCGATTTTATCTAAAACTCACGTGAATACAGGCTAAGGACCCATTGGACAGATCTCCATTGCAAATATCCTACCCAGGCCTAGGAACCTCGCATTGTCAATCGGGCTTAACACCTAAAGGGCTATAAAGAAGGAAACCGTATGTTATATCAACTCAGAAAAATTAAAAGTTCAATTTACAAAATATTAAATAATCCCACTAGTGGACGAGAAATTCTGCTCTCGAAGTTAGCTAAGAGGTAGTGAGTGTAAAACAAGGTCGTGGCACTCATCGACCTAGGTAATCTGAGATTTTAAGGTTTTCTACAAAACTGATGTGAATAAGAGTTCGAAGTAAAAATAACTTACGTACTTTACTTTAATAATGCGTGGAATATCTAAAACACTGTATCTAATTTATCAATGGAGTAGCAGTCTACAGTTCTAACGATGCGTTTAACAGTACAGTATGTAATATTCTTGTGGTCATTAGCTTATTTATAAATTTTCTGATTTCTGTTCATTTATATTGCAAAGCTATAAACTAGAACTTCCTTTTCATAAACTATAGAGCGACTTAACACAGGCATGTTTGCTGTTCTGCTTTCACACCCTCCCCATTATAAACGCACATAATCATTTCCTACGAGACAATGCAGGCCTTTTAAATCTCTATCAGATCTTCATAAAACTGACACAATGTAAGAATTTGGTGCCATACATCAGTATTTAACATCATTAGACCACTGTCTGAAACGTTACTCTTTCGCCACGCAATACATGTGAATCGTCTTTGATGGACATGATGAACTAATTTATAGAATAGAAAATTAAAAGTTGAACTAACGTGAAGTTTGTTACCTGGTTCGTTTATATATTTTTTTAATACTGTTTTATTATTTAATTTTTTACTTATGCAAATATCAGTTTTTTTTTTTTTTTTTTTTTAAGATTAGAAAATATATGAATCTTGAAAATCATGTTTTACTTGTTTTCCTGCATTTGCTGCTAATTACTTCGTACTATGTACTTAATTTGAGATCCTAGTCTGTTTAAATCGTGCGTACAGAAATTAATTTTATGGAAGCACACGTTAATCAGTTCGCATGATTAGACTTTAGACTACTTAAAGCACGTTTCAAATTTTCTAGTAATTTTTGTGAATTTGGCCGGATCTAATCAGCAAATGGAATAAACACGATTTGACAAAGCATATGAAGGAAACAACTATTACGTATTGCTCTCCGGCAATAAAAGGGATACAAATCAATGCAATATTTGAGAAAAATCAATGATAAAATGTATCTAGAATTGCAATAAAACCAAAACTGCCTCTATGGTGGATAAATTCAGAAATAAAAATATGAGGTTTTTTTTTGTGCGCGATGAGACACTGCATACTTTTTTCAATGAGATAAATAAATGTCTTTGTTTTTTTTAAATCGTGTCACTTTTCTTGTTACAATATGATATGTAATAACATCTTAACTACATATTAAATGTGATATGCATACTAAAATCAACAAATGAATTTTTATAAATTTAACAATTACGAAATAAATCTAACTTTAATTTTTTTAAACTCTGATATTGTGATCGGTTTGCATACACTATGGTAAATGAATGAGTTTCTAATTTTTTGGGTTGAGCTCTTTGCACTCTACCATCGTGTAGGGGTATACCGGCGGCATTATTTTTACATATTAAAGTGCTTGACCATTATGTTATTTTAAGCTGTAAACGACCTTTTTTTACATAATCCTTTTAATAAGTTTTTTAATCTGCGATTTGAGTTAAAAAAATAAAATAAAATAAAATAAAATATTGCCTAAATAATCGCTTTCATAAAGGTATTAAAAGGATTAATTTTTAATTCTGAATATTGATGATTGACCAAAAAAGCAGTTTACAGCATTTTCCTGTAGTGTTTTCACATCAAGATAATTAAAACGTCTTAAAAAAATAAACATGATTTTTTTTTTCTTTCAGTGAAAAGAAACTTTAATATATTAGCTAAATATTTATAAGAAAAAATGATATGGCAGATCTTATTCTAAATTCAACACTGGATGCAGTGCTGTCTGGTAAATTCTTGACCGAACCATAAAGTATCTTGTTGATTTTTCCACGCTTGTAGACTGACAACATATTGTTTCCAAAACCGTGACATACCTTTCACTAGCGATTGTTTCTTGTAATAATACAAATGAATACCTTTGCTATGGATTGTAGCCTAAAAAATATTTTTAATTTTATTGATTCATTAATAGGCGAAAATAGGCCTGATTTCTGAGCCATGTATAGCCGATATCGAACCAATCAATCTTCTCAGAATATCGTTCACCGAATATTCCATCTCCTAGAGCAGGATTACTTTAATCCAAGTTCTTCTGAAATTAATTGAATTATGCTTAATTGCAGATAGTTTTTCATGAGCAGGTACAGATTTGCGCACAAATATTTTTGAGTTTCTCATTGGTCAAATTGTCGTTGATATGACTGCTCAGCATGAAAATTACCTGTGACACCATTTCAGCATATTCTTATGTAAAATGACCTCCTGAATCCGAATGTGATGCCCATTTTGCCTTATCACCCACCGTGTTTTAAGAATTGGCCCCCTATTTTTATC
Source organism: Salticus scenicus (assembly GCA_963930645.1). Lineage (NCBI taxonomy): Eukaryota > Metazoa > Arthropoda > Arachnida > Araneae > Salticidae > Salticus > Salticus scenicus. Next base: position 135,549,252 of record OZ005650.1, on the reverse strand, counting down.
ATTTTTCGGTTATTTTATGGCTATAAATTTGATTTTTAGAAATGGAGGAATTATTTCAACCGTTAAATATCTACTGAGGGTATACAGATTTGGAATATTCTAAAACACTGACATTTGCGACAAGGGAAAAATTTTGGGGGGATTTGACACTGAAATTATGCATTACATTTCTTATTTTTTAATCTGTTATTAATGTTATTTTTTAAACTTTATATTTTTTGTTTTTAGGTGTTAATTATTTTTCATTATTCAAATCAAATTCATGGTCATAAAGTTATTGAACAGGGAAAGAAATAGAGGGAGGAGGTGGTGTAGCTAGAAAACGGCGGGTGACTGGGCAAAATGGGAGTCATATTCGGATTCAGGAGGTCATTTTACATAAGAATAAGCAAGAATGGTATCAGATCTCGATTTTTTTTTTTTGGGGGGGGGAGGGGGGGCAGAGCAGTGTATTTGTCAAAAAGCTGGTCAATTGTGTTTTTACATGAGGATATTAAAGAACTTTAAAAGGTATTATAAACTTCGTCTTATTCTCGTGTGATTTCAGTTTAGAAGGGTAATATTAGAGTACAAGACACAGATTGTTCGAATGAATACATAATTTTGTAGCCCTGAAGTTAGGAAGGTTATGTGCTGGTAAAGTGGAATCTTTATTACAGCAGCAGCTTATATGGATTTTCATAAACATGCCCATCATATATTTTTTAGCAGAACGTCAGAAGTATATTTAGCAATGTTAATGATATGACAGTTGCAGTTTTTCATATTTGCGATAATGATGTTACTGACACCAATTTATATCTTTTTTATCACACCAATTTCTTTTAATTTTTGAAACAGAAAACAACAAAACTGCCCTCAGGCACAGATTCCAGAGCATTATTTGTTTAAGTTAATTTGGAAATTTTTATATTAATTTTTTTATTTTCAAAACAAGCGAACAACTTGTTTTTTATTTTTTAAATTTTATTTTATAGCGCCCTTAGTTAAACACTCATGTATATAAATCTTTCTTTAATCTACCACGAGATGCCACACTTTTCAACATAAATTTTCCAAGATGAACTATTGTTATCAGTTTTGCTTTTTTCACCTTACATTTTCGATCATCTATTTCCACCACCCCCTTTTTTAAAACTAGATATTAATTGCTATTGAAATTCACTGAGAACGTTTTAGCGTTAAATATTTTAACACATTTCCGAATAACATAAATAAGGTGTAAATGTAGACAAATCCAGTCTGTCTAAAATTTTGTTGTGCCTATAAATTTTGCATGTGAATTGTTTTTAAATACCTAAAGGTCTTATTTATTATTAATCTTAAAAATTAATCAAGAAAAGCTTTTAATTAAGGATTTTATCTGTGTACTTGAAAATTTAATAATTTGTGTAATTTATTGTCGTTTCTGCAAAGCTAAAATCAATTTGTTTTTATATTAACATAGTACAAATTAACTTAATTGGCGATATATGCTTAATCCAAACAAATAGTATTTCAAAAATTTAAATTATATAATTGTATAATGTTTTGAATAGGATCTATAAAAAAAACGTAACTGATGTTTTATATTTATCAAAATATTAAATAAATGAAAATGAACTTTCATATAAAGTTAAGTAACAGAAACCATCGTATCACTCGTGAAAATTTTAGATTCTCTATAGAGTAACATATCCTATTCTTTTATTGGATATAATAAAACCTTCTATTAACATTTGAGAGCACCACTGTAATAAATAAAATAAACACGCTGATATACTTTTAACTACATATTTAAAGACATAAATGAGATTAGTATAAAAGTGGTTAATTTGTAGTATTAGATATGAAGAAGAATAAAAGAAAAAAAATGTTTGAGTATCTTTTCATATTTCGGCCATTTTTCTGTTAGAAATTAAAGTTCTCTTTTACGATCTTAAAATTCTTCTAGATATCATTAATGGAGGGCGAAATCTAGGAAAACATTCCATAAAAATTAATAATCCCTCTCCATTTGTAGCCTCAAGATGCAGTTTTCATGTTAGAAAAGTTTCTTTCTCCGTCGTCAGATAATGTTTTTATTGCTTCTATTAAAATAATTTTCAGAAATCAGTTTTACAGTTTTGAATGTTTCTAGTTAATGGGATTTCCTTCATATTTTTTTCAATGTAAAATCTTACTCTAGAAGACTTTTCTAAAGCTTGAAGGGTAGTTTAATATCAACATTAAAATAATTGCTCGTTCTTGAATGAGATTTATTTTATTTTTTCAGATTTTATGCTTTCAGATACATACTTTACTCGAAGTTCAAATCCTTTAATGATATAAATATTCTTTTTAAAAATTATTGAAAATATATCTTTTTAAATGAAAATAACACCATATTATACATAACACTATATGCTATTATTAATCTAAATTTTATTTAAATCCTTAAAGTAATACCTCTAAATATTTAAATTTTTATTAAGGGGGGTCACATGAGTTCCGAAGGCTAATAAAAGTATACCCACCCACACCCCCCCTTTTTTTTAACGTAATAAAAAATATTTTTAGTCAAGAAATTTACCACATAAAATAGCAACATTTGAACATTTTTCTTTTCATTCTTAATTATTAATTTTAAAAAATTTGGAGTGACTCCACTTGACTTTCCGAACATTGAGTAATGAACAGTTTTGTAGATAAAGTAAAGAAAGAGGAGTTGTTAAACAAACAAAAGAGAGAAAACCATAATAGTGTTTGAGTATTTTTCTTCATATATTACACGATGTTTTATTTAACGCTACTGAACTTTGAACCCATAGATCATAATGATAAAGAATTTTCCGTTGTGTCCCTGTAAAAACCTATAAATGCTAGATTAACCAAAATGCTTATAGTTAGTATAACAGTGATTCATAATATTCATATAAATTTTCAGCTCAATTGAATAAGGCGTTTATATGCTACAGCACTTTTAAAAATTTGGTTCCATAGGCCATAGTGATAAAGACTTTTTCTTTGTGTCCCTGTAAAAAACATGTCAGTGCTAAATTCACCAAAATCTGTACAGTTGGTGCAACTGTGACCTTTTTCATGAGTAAAAATTTTTTGCTCAGATGAATAAGACGTTTAGACGCTGTCACACTTTTAAAAATTTGGCCCCGTAGGCCATAATGATAAAAAAAAATTTCTTTCTGTCCCTGTAAAAAAACTGTAAGAGCTAGATTCTCCAAAATCTATACAGATTGCGCAACTGTGACCTATAATATGTGTATAATTGTTTTGCTCAATTGAATAAGGCGTTTAGATTCTATCGCACTTTTAAGATTTTGGTCCCATACGCCATAATGACAAAGAATTTTTCTTTGTGTCCCTGTAAACAATATATATATATATATATATATATATATATATATATATGCTAGATTCATCAAAATCAATAGGGTTCGTGCTACAGTGACTTGCAACATGCGTACCAACTTACAACTCATTCGAGCAAAGCGTTTAGACGCTAGCGTGTTAACTCACGCACTTACATACACACATGCATAGACACACACATACATATATCATCGTAAAAATAGTGAAGACAAACTCAGGGGACCTCGAAACGTATAGAAACCTCAAAATCTCAAGTTCGGATTTTTGACATGATTACAATACTATAGAGTTCGGAAAGAAAAAATTAATTTTAACTGAACGGTCCTTCTTTACGGGAGACCCTTGGGGAAAAAAAAAGACAGTGCACACGATTTCTCAAAAACTAAGTCACCGATCTTATTTAAATTTTGCACACTTTAATATGTAATTGTGCTTGAACAAAGAATATATATATATATATATTTTTCCCGATAACAAATAACTTTACAAGACTTAGTAGGGTAAAATGTACCGAAAATTACGATTACATACAACCGTGCCAAAATTCAAATTTCCTTTTTTTTTTTTTTTTGTAATTCTTCATTAAAGTAGTAATAAGCTCTATTTTGGAAAAAAAAAAAAAAAAAAAAAAAAGTACAAAATTTCAAAAAATCCGTGCATTAGTTTTTGAGAAATCATGCCCAAATCTTTTCTGAAAGGTATCCGAAAACCAGGACCCACTGGCTGAATTTCGCCAAATGAAAATTTTTATAAAATATCGTTTAAAGTTTTGGTCATTTGTATGCTAAAAGTTTGAATTAAAACTTTCTCTTATCTATAAGAAATAGAAAATTATGCTTTTTTTTTTTTAGCTAAACCCATGTGTAAACCATAAATAAAATAAAATAAAATAAACTGTAGTGTTAATAAAATTGTAACATATAAAATGTTACAATTAAATAGCTGAAATCTTTTAAGAACAGGAAAGTCTTTCTTCTTTAAATAACGACGTCATGAGAATTTTTTGCATTGATAAATAACTGTCTTTAAAATTCTTTTCAACCTTCCTTTATTGATAAATTTTAATAAAATAAATAAAGCATGTGCTATACTCTAATTGCTTTAACTACGTGTAAAATAATTACACTGCACTGAAAATCGAGCCCTTACACCATTTTTATGATTCTTATGTAAAATGACCTCCTGAATCCGAATGACTCCCATTTTGCCCAGTCACCCACCATTTTCTCGGGACACAATCCTCTTCCCTAATTTTTATCACTGTTCGGCAATTTTATGGTCATGAATTTGATTTAAAGAATGAAAAAGAATTAATTTAACACTTAAAAACAAAAAATATATAATGTTTAATAAATAGCATTAATAATAGATTTAAAAAATACAAGAAATGTAATACATAATTTCAGTGGTGACCGACCCCCCCCCCCCCCCCTAAATTTTCCTCTTGCCGCAAATGTTCATATTTTAGAATTTTCCAACTCTTTAGCCAATCAGAAGATATTCAACAGTTAAAATAATCCTTTTGCCCCTAAAAATCAAATTTATAGCCATAAATTTACCGAAAAGGGATAAAAATTAGGAACCGTCCCTTTAAAAAAAAAAAAAAAAAAAAAAAAAAAAAAAAGTTGGGTTATAGGGCAAAATGGGCGTCATATTCGGATTCAGGAGGTCATTTTACATAAAAATTTGCAAAAATGATGTTGGGACCAATTTTCATGCCGAACACTGTTATTTAGAGATTAAAATTTCTTTGTTCCAGTTGGTAAATAAATCATTTTCTTTGACAAAAAGCTACACTATTCTGGCAGAAATAATGCATACACACACACAAAATAATAACAATCCTAATAATAAAAGCTCAAGTTTCCCGAAACTGACGTAATATCTACAAAAATATATTAAAATAAAAAGTAAGTTTTTATACTTCGTCTTGATGAATGAATAAACGGAAGAAGGATAATTTAGCAGGGGAAAAAATCAAGTATTACAAAGTATAGAAAAACAAAACAAAATTGCCCGTGATTTGTGAGAAATAATATTAGAATCTTTTTTTTTTTTTTTTACTTACCCATAAGGTAGAAAAAATATTGTTTTGGGGTCAAATTTTCGAACTCGAGTTTTTGTTATATTTACATGTTCTGAGGTCCCCTGAATACGGAAATCATGTTTTTAGCAAATGGTCTGAGTGTATGTCTGCTTGTCTGTCTGTGTGTCTGTCTGTTATCAGCATATCTCAAAAACAAATTATGGCAGAAAGTTCCAACTTGGTATTCTAAATGTGTATCATATGTAGATGCTACACTAAACTTTTCGTTACGATCAAGCAAATGGTTCGTGTACAGAGACACTCAAAAGTATTCAAATACATTACGTCTATGGGGGAAATTGCAGGTAAGTAGCGTTTAACATCTATAGACTGCACTAAACCAAATGAAACAAATATATATTTTTTGTAATAGAGATAGTCAACAGGGAAAAAAAGTGTGTATGTAGGAGCCTCGCCTCCCCCCCTGGGGGGGGGGGGAGTCCCCCCTCGAGGGGTGTAAATTTTCATGATGGGTATCTTTCAAAAGAGCTCGCCAATACCTTTTTAAAACGAATGGTTGAACAATCGATCTGCGATAATTTAAAACATAGTTATCGGTTTTTTTTTACTTTTAACAATTTTTTTTTTTTTAAATATTGAGAATAAAATGGACTTTTTTTTGGATATTTAGTGCTATACTACTTCTCTAATATGGAAGATGTCTGCATTATCATAAAAGATATTTTTTTTAAATAATCTTAATAAATTATTTTTTAATAACCGAATTAAATTCTATATAAATGTAGGTGCATTAATGAAACGGGGTGTGTGTGTGTGGGGGGGGGGGGGCTGTGTGAGGTGGGCGGTAGCCCCTCTCACACAGACCTTATCATATAAAACTCTTCCGAAGCCTAATTTGAATTGTTTAACACAGGTTTACATAACAGTACTCGTTATCTTACCACTTAATCTGCAACCTGTATTTATAGTATTAAATTTCAGGGTAAGAGAAAGTCGTCGAGTGACGCACCAGATTATTTAATGTGTTTTAAAGCTGTGCGTGTACTGCCACTCTGTGAATTGGTTGTTTTTCTTTCTTGTTCCCTGCTAAAAAACTTTGAGGAATAATATAAGACTAGATGACATGTCTTGAAGTACTTGAAGCTAAAATCGTAAACACATAAACCGTTAAGTAACAATTATATAAGAAAATCTCCATTGTTGTTTTTAGAACTATGTAATATGAATAACTCAAGACAAAATTCATTGTAAATATAGGTCTCAAAACTGTCATATAAATTTCAAATAAAATAACATAATACTAGCAAATGTTTTGGTAGATTCAGTATGGCTCCTGCTGAAGCCTTGGCTGGTATTACAGCAGCCATCTTCAACAGCCAACATCATTTGCCCTGTATGCTGTAGGCCAGTTCCATTTATATCATTTATCCAAGCAAAAATCTTTCAAAATATTAAGAAAAATTAATTAAAATGATTATAACAAATAATAAAATTAACATTTGGGAATAAGGCGCCCTACGTGTCGGCTGACTAGTTATATTTTCCAATGAAATTCACACGCACAGACACAAACAAAACTAGTTGGTATAGTTGCATTCTGTTCAGTTCCTCGTTACTTACTTGTTCTCACAAAATATTTACTACAGGACATACTTTATTAATAAGAAAAATTAATTTAGCCAATCACTCGTCCAGTTTGAAGACTGACATGCCATAGCTACGAAGCAGGACACTTTGGTCCCGCCGTTTTGGTCCCGCCACTTTGGTCCCGCCATTTTGGTCCTGCCGTTTTGGTCCCGAGGAAATTTTGGTCCCTGGCCAGTTTGGTCCCGAGACACACTTTGGTCCCGCCAATTTTTTGCAGTTTTTAAAATATATATCAGTTTTTGAATATGATAACATATTTATTGATACGGAGAAATTGAAGTGCTCGTAGAATATCTTTAATTAAGGAATATCTCACAGATAAATATATAAATTTTCGACATTACGATTGCTGCCTAGCTATTGAGATTCGGAGAATTTTGTACTAATTTTTTTTACGAGCATTTAATATATTTATTTATTAATTATTATTATTATTATTATTATTATTGCGATTTTTTTCATTTGATTTCGATTTAACTTGCTTCAATTGTAATTTAATTTTTAATTTACTATCAGCGACAAAATTTTGTGATTTTAAAAGTTGTTAACAATAACAACAGTACCTTCTTATTAAAAAAAGAATCCCCATTTAATTATATTTATTGATAAAGTTTGAATTATTTTAAAAATAATAAAATACAGAAAAATTTTGTTTTAAAAAAAGGGAAAAAGAAAGAAAGAAAACCTTAAGATATTAAATATAATTGCTTTTAGTGGTAGAAAGCTATTTCTTTCAAAGAACTAATTATTGGCCTGCTCCCATCATAGACTCTTCTTCATAAGCATAAGCTTGGGATCATTTATGAAGTTTTTGAATTTATATATGAATTTATTCATATATATATATATATATATATATATATATATATATATATATATATATATATATATATATATATATATATATATATATATATATATATATATATATATATATATGTTGTCCTTTTAATTAATTGCTGCCCTCTGTCGCGTTGGATTTTATATCCGGCAGCAAATGTATTTTTTTTTATTTATTTATTTATTTATTTATTTATTTATTTATTTATTTTTTAAATGTTTATGCAATAAACAACTGGGGAGACTTAACCTCTAGAAACGGTCTCTTTCATAATTTCACATTGTTATGTGACATTTATTGTCAGAGCCCCCCTTTGAGTTTAAAATCGCTCAAAACTGCTGCATAGTGGTGAGCGGCCTCCTTCCGTCTCTGAATCTTTGAATATATATATGTGTGTGAGAGAGAGAGAGAGAGAGATACGTTTCATTCGATTTGATTGTGATTTAATTTTTATCATTAATCTAAGAGGAATTTATTGCAAAATCTGTGTTATATTGATAATAATAATAATAATAAAAAAATGCATATTTGTTTGTCCGTGATATTTAATTACGTTAACCGTGTATATATGTGTATAAATTACTTTTATTTCAATTACAATGGTTTTATTTTAAAAATGAAAAAAAAAAAAAAAATGTAAGTAGTCCAATATTTAATTAACTGCTCGCATTGCAAGCATAAATGTTCAGAAAATGTTGATGTACATTTTTTTTATCTTTTTAGTTTAATATTATGTTTAAAAATAAATAAATAAATATATCTGTCTGATATGTCTCTATGACTAAAAACAATGCCCGCATTGCAGGGCCTGATTATAAAAATATTTGATCTAAATCCCCTAGGTTTTTTTTTTTTTTTTTTTTTTTTTTTTTCGTTTTCTAATTCAACTGTGTTTTTTTTTTTTTATAAATAAAATTTTAAAATAAAATCTTGATTGGTACTGTACATAAGATCATTTGAAATACATGAAATTGTATAATTAACGTACGGCGAAGGATCGATAATCCGGAGACTTATAATCCGGTAGCATCTATATTTGGCTCAGTGAAGTAATTTTATTAAAACTAAAAACAGAAACAGATATTTTTTTTGTTTAAATACTTTTTCCAGTCAGTCTGCCTCGCCTGCTATAAATCATGGTATAATAATAGGGGCCTTTTTTTAGGGGGGGGGGGCACTAAAAAAAATTTTTTTAATCGGGTCTTGCCGCATTGAAATCTCTGTAGCACCTTATGTTTCGCTTCACACCTGTTTGACACAGGTGTGACCCACAGACAATGAAAAGGAATTTCACTGTTTGGTTTCAGCGCATTTGAAGACAAAAAGGGGGTGGGAGGGGCTTTTAATGGACATTTTCTTAAGCAATATTGTAAGAGGTTATAATATGTGACTATTTCCTGTGTTTGACAAATATATCCAGATTGACAGAGAAGAAAATGACTTAAGTTTAGCAGATCTGTACAAATTATTCCCGAGATCATTATTTAGGTTCCTCGCATCTTCTTTTATTATTAAACTCTAACATTTAGGAGATACCTCGATAAAGCATCGATTTCCTACAAATTTTGTATTCGAGCACTCTAAATATGAATGAGATAATTAAGAGCCGCATTGCAGTGTTTTATATTAAAAACCTTGTATTTTATTTAAACTGAAATTTTGCAGACTTAGATAAATTAACAATGCTTACATCTACGCTGATAACTAATACCTTTATCATTCAAAATTCGATCCGAAATAATAAATTTTCTATTCCATGTGTCCTATAGTTACATCATTTTCAACAAAGGTTGTAGATATTCAACTCTCCAATTATAAAAATTCGTCTAAGTTCTCTTTTGCCCGAAGTTCCTTCAAGTATTTGCTGTCCTTTTTCCTCTATCGTACAAAGAAAAACTCTAAATTTAAAATTTTAGACGTTTTTTCAGTTTTATTTGTTACTACAACTTTCTGTTGCAAAATGATAATAATAATAATAATAATAATAATAATAATAATAATAATAAATGATGATAATAATTTTGACTTTTCCTACCCCCATGTTTTCAAGTCAAATGACAAAAATTCGAAATATGAAAAAGAATTTCCCTTTTTTTCTGTAATACTTTGATTATTCCTGATATCGGGACCAAAATGGCGGGACCAAAGAGGCGGGACCAAAACGGCAGGACCAAAATTTCATCGGGACCAAAGTGGCGGGACCAAAACGGCGGGACCAAAGTGTCATGTACCCCCATAGCTAATAGATTACCCACCGTTCAATTCGATACATTGAAATTGTCTTAATTTGCTGATTAGTTTTATTAGGGTAAGATTCGTATTTTAATTTTCATTTAATTCTGCACTATTTCCAATTGTAAAAATGTCACTAATGCACGTTATAGTGACATGTTACTTTGCATTGCCATGTTAAGGATGTCTTAAATTTCGAATAACTTACGAAATGTTCATATTAGAATATTCAGACAATGCTGTTCAAGTCAGTATCTTAAATGGTATTTTAAATGAAGTCTGATATAATTAAGAGGAAAATGTTCCTCATAATGGATATTTAAAATAAATTTTGCCCCCCCCCCCACTGTTCTGTCCTGTTACAAAATTCGCAAACTCCGAATAACTTACGAAGTTAATTTTGATAGAATGGAGTAGAAGGCTGATTTTTACCAACTATGTGAAAAATACCAGAGCCGGGAATCGAACCCCGGGCCTTCCGCTTAACGCGCGGATTCTCTAACCACTGAGCTACCCTGGCTGATATCCAGCCCGGCACTTCTCACATATTTTACGTTGGCAAGGTCACCGAGTCTGCATTAAAGCAGCTATATCAAGTGACAAATTTAAACATGGCATAACTCCAAACGGTCACGAAATTTCAATTCAGAAATCAAAATTAATTTCTGAATTGAAAATTCTATCAAAATTAATTTCTGAACTTACGAAGTCTTTAATGTAGAATATTTATAGTTAATGTTGTTCATGCCAATACCATAACTGATATTTAAAATCTAATGTAATATCTTTTGATAAAAATATTCCTCTTAATACACGTTTAAATAAAATTTTGTCCTATTCTCCCATTTTTTTTTTTTAAAGAAATAAATAAATTAATTAATACATGTAAATTTCGAATAAATAGCGAAGTTTTCAATTTAGAATGTTGAATATCAATAGGGGTCTAGCCAGTAACATGAGTCATATTTTTAAATTTATCCGATCTTTTTACATGCATTTATTCTTGATATCATGTGCACACAGACTAACAAACGAACTAACGTACTAACAAATTTACTAAACTATGAACGAACACCACATTCAATTTTGTGATTTTTGGAATCCTCACACCTCAAAACATGTAAAAACCCAAAAAGAAAGATTAAGGAACTTTGGTATTCGTGGAAATTTTCATAGTATGATCGGAACTGAAAATGTAAATTAACCTACGTTGCTGATTAAAATGTATTTATAGTAGGATTAAGGCCGATTGACTGCACTAGGATACAATACCTGAGGGAAATGTCATCCGTTAAGATCTTTCTGAGGGGTCCCAGCCCGTATTTAAGCAACTTTCGAAGAAAACACCGAATGGTTAGGCCGACCCCAGCTTAAAAAAAAAAAAAAAAAAAAAAAACTGCAGAAAAACTGCAAAAATAATGCCGACAATCTTGAAGGTATTTGGAACAAGAATCATTAAATATGCAGAATAACTGTAGTTTGGAAAGGAAAAAAAAATGCAGGTTTTTTTTTTTTTCCGCCTTAATTAAGGAAGTTATCAGTTTAAAACCTCACGTTAACAAAGATTCTATATTTACCAAATTGCAAATAGTTACTTTTATTACGTTGTTTTTTCTGTCAATGACGTCATTCTGCACAAGGGAATTAAACTATAACTAACGTGAAAAAAAAAATAATTAATTAATGTCAATGATGCTATTAATAACAAAGAAATTTATCGTCTGCAAATAAATAGTAATCGTTACCTTAACTATTTTCAATGAAGAAATGAATTTAGAATTGTAATTTATCATCAGCAGATATGTTTTTTACTCCCCCCCCCCTACTTTTAGACTATTAAATATAATAATAAAGGGAAAAAAAGGTGAAAAATATTAAAAAAGAAACAGAAATTGAAAAATTATCATTCTCGAGATGCCCGAGAGAAGAAAAAAAATAGTGAAAATATTTTAAAATAACCATAATAGTCTTAAAATATTAAGCAAAAATATAATCCAGATGAAAGGAAAATTAGTTTATATTTTATTAATTTTATTTTAACGTCAGGCGAAAGAGATTTAGTAATGAATGTCATGATTATGTTAAACAACTATTGCTATAGATTTTAAGTTACGCCCAGAAATTTTCAAAATGATATCTAAGAGACAACAACTTGGATTAGTTTGTATAATTTTTTTTTTTTTTTTTTTTTTTTTAACTCGAAACATATTTAAACGTTTGACTAAATGGGAGCATTTTTTAGTGTAACCAATTTAACGAATTTTAAAATGTAGAGATAAAGTAGGTCGGACGTTTTTCACAAAGGATTTCACATTTCCGCAGCCATTTCAACACTAGCCAAGCCTTAAACATATAGATAAATTGGTGCAATAATAATAATGAAATGTTTAAGATATTTATAATAATTTCATAAGTTATTTATTTGTAATGTGTCTGACTAAATCATATCCTAGAAAAAAAAAAAAAGTATTTTAGAAAGTTGCATCTTTACTGCTGCAAGCACCATTTAAACCTAGCTGTACATTAAAAATAATTGTAAATTATTACATGTTGCCCTATATTAACTAAAAAAAAAAAAAAAAGTGCAATACTAAGAAATGCAGGCATTAATAAGAATAAGTTCATATTTTTTATACTCAAAGTCTTCGCCAAATAGTGACAAAAATTTAAAAATCTCCAAGGCGGTCATATACTAAAGTTGTAACGCTAAATGGTTTCGATATTACGAATTTCTTTCTATTCTTAAAAGAAAAAAAAAAAAAAAACTACTGCCGTCGTTGTTTATTGTGTGTGTGTAGCTAGCTAGCATATTTTTAAACCTAAAATAGTGGCAAATTGTTATTCAGTTGTTGAGCGTTAAAACAGATTTTTGACATTGTTTCATTTCAAAAACGATATATTATTAAATATTGTTTATTTCAATGTGATATCAAATGTGAAGATTTCTATAATATTATTCTGCTTTGATCTTGTGTTATATATTATTAACATTTCTATTCAAAGAAAAACAAAGCTTCGAGTTGGCGGATAGAGTCCCGCAAGGGTTAATAAGTGAAGTTAATCGTCTCGAGTGCAGCCTACCAAGAGGGTTGGTAAGCAGAACGAGCAGGAAACAGCGCCCCCTAGTATTGTAAACAAATGTTATTATTATTTTTTTAAGAATTTGTTTGCGAAAGGGCAAAATACTGAAAAAGTTACAATATATGAACAATACAGTTTTGTTTGTAAAAAAGAATTCCCCCTCCCCTCAATTTAAATGAACACCGCCCTATATATATATATATGCACACACATACATTTTAAATCTATAGTTTCAAATGAATATGATTAAAATAAATTATGAAATGATTAAAAATATTAACTTATGTATATAACTTCAAATGAAAATAAAAAATTAACATCTTATTTTATTTATACATGTAGTCTTTGTATAAATTACAAAAATCTATTTTGATTATAAATGTAGATTTGATAAGTTTCTAGAATACCTTATCGAAAACTGCAAGTATAAATAAGTTCCAAGAATACCTTATTTGAATAATTTCATTAAAAAATATTTTTAATTATAATGGATTTTTTATAAGGCAAATATTTTCATTAAAAAAAAAAAATAATAATAATCTCTAGCAATAGTTAACTGAAAAAAAAGAAAAAAAAAAAGAAAGAAATGTGAGGAATAGTGAAATATATACCGTTGCGTGGTGTAAAATTGACAATATATACTTTAAAATTCGCAGTTATTTCCTTTTCCTTTTCTTTCATTTTCTTTCATTTTCTTTTCGGCATAGGAGTGAATCCGCATAAGGGCTACTTTTCTTCAAAGCGTATTCCCACTTTAAAAATAAGAATAATTCTTGAAATGTAGAATCTGTTTATAAAAATATGCATTAGCTACTGATAACACTGCTCTGCATCTTTTCCCCCAATTTCTGATACAATTCTTGTTGATTCTTATGTAAAACATCCTGCTGAATCCGAATATGACTCCCATTTTGTCCAATCACCCCCCGTTTTCTAGAAACACCACCCCCTCCCTCATTGTTTTTCCCTGTTCGATAATTTTATGACCATGAATTTGATTTGAAGAATAAAAAAGAATTAATTTAACACCTAATAAACAAAATACATATAAATATATAGTTTTAAAAATATCATTAATAAATGATTAGAAAAATATAAGATACGTAACACATAATTTCAGTGGCAAATCCCCTCCAAAAATTTTCCTTTGTCGCAAATGTCCATGTTTAACAATTTTCCAACTCTGTAGCTCCTCAAAAGATATTTAACAGTTAAAATAATCCTCCTCCCCCCCTCCTAAATATCAAATTTATAGCCATAAAATTATCGAAAAATGATAAAAATAGCGGGCCGTTCCAAAAAATCGGTGGGTGATAGGGCAAAATGGGGTCATATTCGGATTCAAGAGGTCATTTTACATAAGAAAATGCTGAAATAGTGCCAGAAGCAAGTTTCATACCGAGTAGTGCAATCAAAGCCTATAAATAATGTGTATTAAAATAATCGCATACACTAGAATGCTAATCGTTTTAAATATGCATGCTTAGATTCTGAATAAAGAAAATATTTACAACAATTACTCATTCTTGAATATTATAATTCGGTATTACATTGCTTGTCATTCCTTGCTAAACGAAAACAAGATTAGATAAAATTTATCGATAATATCCTTTAAAATGTTATTTAAAACATAATTATGATACACTTTTTCCAGCTTTGGTTATTGCGTGTACTTGGCCATTCTAACTAAATTTATTTCAAACTTTTCCCGAGTTCACTGCACAGTCTGCCGTTTTATCCGAAAACCAATTAAAACTGGGACCGTAATGATCAGAGTGCGTGCATTAAATTTGTTGCCTAAAGTCAAAAGGTTAATGCTTTTGGTGACTCTAATTTCATTAAGAAATTTGACATCTTTATCAATATACGGAATGGCAGAGGAATGACTTCACGGGTTCTGAACGTTTTCTGACATGTAAAGACTAAATTGAAATGCAATTTACATTATCAATTTATGCATAAAATTCTAATGCAATAATTAAACACATACTTTTTAGAAAATATATAAAATGCGTGGCATATAAGGAAAAAATGTTTGAAAATTAATTCAATATGTATATTTATACGTATTGTATCTTTTTTAATTACGATAATTTGTTCTAAAGCACAAGTATTCGATAATAAATTTCTTACTACGGGATGTTCAATAGCTAGTCAATATAAGCCACCGTTCTCTCAAATACATGAAAACTTTAAATATAAGAAAACACAGCTAGTTTAGATTCTCGGAATCCAAAGAACAGGTTTGTAACGGTTGGTTTGTGTGTCTGTTATCAGCCTTACTTAAACGCAAATATGAACCAAATTTCAGACTCTATATTATAGGAGACGATACTTGAAATATTTTATTGAAATCTGAAAAAAAATCCGTGTACAAGGGCATTCAAAAATTGCAAAATCTATTTCGTATATCTGTTTGAAATTTCGTATTAGTGTATTTTGACACAAGTCCTCGGAACAAAACAAAATTGTGTGTGTGTGTGTGTGTGTGTGTATATATATATATATATATATATATAATGTGTGTGTGTGGAATGTAATTTCTGCCACCAGTCAAGGAATGGCGCTGCCTCTGATGCCCGTCAGTACGAGATGTCGAGCGGGAAAGTGAGTTAGCAACCGGCCGACAGTGGAACAAGCTGGTCAGACCATCAGTGCGTAGGCTGATCTGGTCGTTACACCATACTTCGAGCATGAAACGCTCAGATTTAGTTGGGTAGAGCCCTGGGAGGCTTATAAGTCTGTAATGTATTATAGTACGATCGTACTAAAATATTGCTTTGTGATAATCACTTAATGTCTTGAGCTTCTTGTTAAACCAAAGGATTAAGACTTGGTCACTGATGACTATCGTCTGTTAAAATAATCGTCATGTGCCTTTATTTTGTGTAATTGATGTTTCGTATGTCTTCTAATAAAGTGTTGTCTAAAAACCAGATCTGCGCATTGACCCCACCCCCTAGAAACCAGCCAAGATCTTACATATATATCTATATTAATAAAATCAGACTTTTGTCTGTAAAATTGTCAGAATCGAAACATTTTGCGATATCTTCACGTTTCACACACCATGAAAGCCGAAAATGACTTCAGAAAATTTTGCCTGTGTGTGCGTGTGTCATCGTGCCTGTATGTCGCTTTTTTTGTCCGGGCATCACTTGAGAACGGCTGGAAGGAATTCAACGGCGCTTGGCATAAACTTAAATCTTTACCCAACTTAAAACTATATCTATCAACTTTTCAGAATTTCCCCCCGTTCCCCCCAGGGAGGGGGGGGGCAAAAGACAAAAATACGTTTGTCCGGGCATCACTTAAGAACGGCTGGACAGAATTCAACGGCGCTTGGCAGAAACTTAGATCTTGATCCAACTTAAAATTATATCTTTTCAGAAATTCCCTCCCGTTCCCCCCCTGGGGGGCAAAAGACAAAAACACGTTTATCCGGGCATCACTTGAGAACCCCTGGACTGAATTCAACAGCGCTTGGCAGAAACTTAGATCTTTATCCAAATTAAAATTATATCTATCAACTTTTCAGAAATTTCCTCCTGTTTCCCCCCTGGAGGGCAAAAGACAAAAACACGTTTGTCCGGGCATCACTTGAGAACGGTTGGACTGAATTCAACAGCGCTTGGCAGAAACTTAGATCTTTATCAACTTAAAATTATATCTATCAACTTTTCACTGGAGAAAGGGGAGTAAGAATCGGGTTAGTTGCAGCCAAAAGCAGTGGGAACATAAACTCTTCACGTTGCGAACGAGAAAAATCTCTACCGAGCATAGAGGGAACTTTAAATCAGGTTAATTAATAATGATATGGGATTTTGACAACTCATTTCAGTATTGTGTCCAGCGAAGCGGGCAAAGCCTGCTAGTATATATATATATATATTTCTTTTAAGCACATAGTTAAGCTTCGTAAATATGGTATGAAAAGTTTTCACCATTCGTTTACATAAAGGAAGCGTCACATAAAGGAACTCGAATTTATTAAGATGTATATCTGTAAATTTCTGGAAGTGCATTTTAAATGGAGACATGTTTCTCTTAATTGCGAAATTTAATTTCTTCATGTCGTGCGTACGCAATTTAGAAACAATACACATTACTACACAAAAATAAGCGACTATATTCTTTTGTCTTGGATATAATTGATAAAAGAGCTTTAGCAAGTATATGAAGTCCAACAAAATTGCTTAGAAATGATAATTCATTTTCTGATACTTAAATGGTTTACGAAATATTTTTATGAAATCCAATTTTTTGATTAGTTTTTGCTATGATTGTGCGCTTTGATGTACCCTGAATACGAGTATCAACTTCCTTGTGTGTTGTGGTCTCTGTATCTATTACCAGCATAATTTAAGTACAAATAAGCGGAGGATGTTCAAATTTAGTATTCTGAAAATTTTTTGGAAATTTTTTTTTTTTATCACTTGAAAATTTTATCTAAGATTGGTAAGTTGCAAAAAGCTCCATGGTCGAACTCGTTAACGGGAATTACTTTTAACATGACTCCAACAATCCCCGTTAAAACGAAGATTAGTTTCTGAGATACAGATAGCATGAACTACTGATAATATGAAAAAAAAAATATTCCCCTTCAGATTCACGTTAATGAGGTTAGACGGTATATATATATATATATACACACATATAAATGCGCAATTACTAATTCCTATCGCAACAATTAAGCTTGACCTTTTATCACGCTAATATATTTAGTCACGAGTGCAGCAATGTATATTTCTGCTTTCATGCTACATTTGTGCATGCTTTTATTTGATCTGATGAAACGTCGTTATTCATTATTTTAACTCTAATAAATTAGTGCATATGTTTTTGTAATTTATTATATTGGCTTACAAAGTTTTTTATTAATTATCATTCCACACCAGTACTTCTGTGCATTTTTAATGAAAGTTTATTTTTTTATTTGAAAATATATATGCGATTTCAATTGTAAAGTGTGTTTTTTATTTCAAATAAAATTCCATATAAACTAAACGATGATATATAAAATAAAGAAATCAGAGTACACTAATATTTTTTATGCTTGTTTAAAAAAAGAAAAAAAAATCATATGTACATATGCATATACATAAATTATGGTTTTAAATGTGGTCAATATGTTTTTTGCAACATTTCTTTCCAATTCCGAATAAAAATCGGAAAAGTTCGATGTAAAAAATAGCAAGTTGCATCTAAAACTGAAAATTTTCTCAGGTAACGCATCTTGCCGTCAGTTTTTATTTCACCCTTCGGGAAAGTTTATGGCCAGTTTTACACTGGCATAAACGAAAAGCAGACGTGGTTTCGATTTTGGCCCTCTCACAAATATTTTTTAAGATTCAGAAATAGGAATGTTACGGATATTTTTACCTTTTTAAGAAATATTTTTCTAATTTGTATCAAGCGATGGGAAATTGATTTTTACAGGTTTGATTTAAAGGGGCAAATTAATACCACACTCTTAAGTTAGCTATGTAAGAAATAAACCGAACTTTTATTTATTTGTTTGTAATGTTTTTATGTATTTAATATTCAAAGAAGAATTTGTTTTCGATTGGTTATTGCCAACCATTTCAAGAAATTTTGCTTTTTTGCGATATTACATGCTTTTTTTTTTCATCTCTCTCTCCCTCCCCTTGCGTGACATTATATATATATATTTTTTTCTTCCTTATTGATCTTGTAAGTAGTCAAAATGGGAAGGAATGAGAAATACAGTAAAATTTTCAAAGTTTAAAACCAACGTATTTAATTATGAATGCAAATTATGTTGTTTTTAATGTTTATTAAAATAATAAAGTGAAAAAAATGCGACAAAATATTGGAAAATTTAATTTTTTCATATCTCTGGGAAAGTTTGAATATATTATCCTATTGTTTGTTCATGTGTGATACATAAAAATAATCGGGAAGTAGCATTTAACGAACATATTTTTTTGAATAAATTAAAACAAACATAATTCGTTTCTACTTAAAACGCCCATTTTAATGTTGGGTCATTCCATGTTACATCATCCAGGCCATGACACCCAACGACACAAATTTGGATGAAATTTGGTGCAGTTACAGACCATTTCATGCTGATTCTAGGAATGTCAATTATTTTGAGATCAGTGAAGTAGTTTTCAAGCTGTCAGCATTGATGTACATGGAAAAATGGCCGATGAGCCGCCATTTTGAATGGTACATGTAAATATATAAATGCTTGTAACTCCTCTTATTTTTAACATACAACCGTCAAATTTTTTTGGGTTTATTTAGAATATAGCAAGCTTTTATTTACCAAAGTTTTGTTTTCTTAAATCTTTACAATGATTTATAATAGTGACTTTTTGTTGTTTTTCTTCATATGTAATTTGAGTAACTTTACAGACAATTTCTTCCATTGCCCCTTCTTCAATTTTCACCACATTTTGTACACAGGCAGCCCAAACTATGTTTTTATGACTGATAAAAAAATTTTGATGGGCAGTTAACCGGATTTTCGTTTAAACAATTTTAACTTAACCTCCCCGACAACACCCCTTCCACAAAGATATTTTTTCTATTTCATTCTGATTTTAATATATAAATATATTTTAATATATATTTTTATATATATATTTTTATATATATATTTACCATGAGAATTTCTTGTTTAAAAACAGAATTTAATTACACAGCTTATTAAATACTTGAAAACTAAGAAAATAAAACTTAACTAAACTTTTTCTCTGCACTTTTTTTTTCATAGTATTTTGTATGCAAAACCACATTTAATTATACAAAATTAAATATCAAATTAACTATGATAAAATTGAAGTATGTAAAATAAAAGTATAATAGTATAAAAATTAAATGCATTATAATACAGTTAGTTTTCACTATTAATGAGAAAATTTGTTTTAACAAATAATATTTCATACATAAACCAAAACACGATATCTATCAATGGAAATTAAAAATAACATAAGTATAATAAAGAATATAACTTACAGTCAGAAAAATGCAAATAACCATATAAACTCAGTGATGAATCCACTGCTTTACTGAATTCAAAATGTACATAATTAAATAATAAACAGGGAAGACTTTAACTTAATAACATATAGTTATTTGCATTTTTCTGACTGTAAGTTATATTCCTTATTATACTTATGTTATTTTTAATTTTCATTGATAGATATCGTGTTTTGGTTTATGTATGAAATATTATTTGTTAAAACAATTTTTCTTATTAATAGTGAAAACTAACTGTATTATAATGCATATTTTTATACTATCACACTTTTATTTTACATACTTTAATTTTACCATAGTTAATTTGATATTTAATGATGCATAATTAAATGTGGTTTTGCATACAGAATATTATACAGAAAAAAAAATGCAGAGAATAAAAATCTAGTTAAGTTTTATTTTCTTAGTTTTCAAGTATTTAATAAGCTGTATAATTAAATTATGTTGTAAAACAAGAAATTCTCATAGTAAAGCATGGGATTTATGTTAAAATCAGAATGAAATAGGAAACCATCTTTTTGTGGAAGGGGTAATTTCGGGGAGGTTAAGTTAAAATTATTTAAACGAAAATCCTGTAAACTGCCCATCAAAATTTTTGTATCAGTTATAACAACATAGTTTGGGCTGCCTGTATACAAAATTTGGGGAAAATTGAAGAAGAGGCAATGGAAGAAATTGTTTGCTAAAGTTACTCAAATTACGTATGAAGAAAAACAACAAAAAGTCACTATTATAAATAATTGTAAAGATTTAAGAAAACAAAACTTTGGTAAATAAAAGCTTGTTATATTCTAAATAAACCAAAAAAAATTGAAGGTTCTATATTAAAAATAAGAGGAGTTACAAGCATTTATATTTTTATATGCAACATTCAACATGCCCATGAGGCAGCCATTTTGGCATGTATTTAAATGCTGATAACTTAAAAACTACTTCACTGATCTCAAAATAATTGACATTTCTAGAATCAGCATGAAAAGCTTTATAACTGTAAAAAATTTCATCCAAATCGGAGTCGGTGGGTTTCATTTTTTAAACATTCTGGATGATTTGACATGGAATGATCCTGTTTCAAAATATTGAAAATAATTTTTATAGCATATTATAATTGTCAATTGAAGGATAATGGGCATCCAGGAATCATTTATTACTCACGTGAAATGCATAATACACATCCTAATATCCTATCCCCTACCCTCAAAAAAGTCTCTAAAATATTACTTTATACAAAGTCATTTTTTTTTATTTACAGCTTAACTTTCATTTTTTCCTTTGATTGCAATATCATTCATACACAGTGTATTGCTATAAATAGAATAATGTAGCGTTTATTCTGAGCATTTTATCACCCTGAAACTGGTATTAAAACTTTTTATTCTAATTTTCAGACTTCTCAAATGAGAATGTCATGTTACCTATTTACTTTTACATTCTTTGATCTCTGAAGCAGGTACAATTTTATTAGAAGCCTGCTTTCAATGAAAATCTCTTCATTTTTTGAATTAAATAATATAAATTAAATTATGGAGTTAGATTTTAGTTTTTTTATAATAAAGAGGGAATAAATTAACATAAAAAATGGCCCTCTCTCAACGTTGTATAGTTTCCTTTATAAACTATTCTCAGTAAGTATCTTGTCACTTTCACAATGTTCGTTTTTAAAAACTTAGCTTGTAATTCAGTTTTATAAGTATAGAATATATGCAATCATAGTATCAAAAAGTTAATTTTAAATTTCCATAAGATTAAGTGTCCATTTAAAATTCAGTGTTTGCTTTTGTCTAGAAAATGACATTTCATTTATGTAGTTTCAGTTTAAAGCATATTCAAAGTTGCAGCTGTAAAATTAATAGTAGTATATATTCATTTGCACAAGAAACGGAAACAATTTCAACGAAAATTTAATATTGCTTTAATGTTTTTCCTTTTTTGTTTTTTTTAATAACTGCTATGCCCTACAGGGTGTTCCTTAAAGTTATGCCCTTCTAAAATGTTAAAAATGACTATAGCTACTGGTTGGAATGTGGTGTTTATATATAGTAAAGTGACTGAGCTACAAAATGAGATCAGTTACAGCGTCACCCTCTTGTAAGCAGTGAAGTTAGCGTTCCTATCACGAAAATGGTAAAACATCCAGGGGCAAAAAGTCAAGAATAAAGTTATAGAGCATCTTAACTTTATACGAGTCTATCTAGTATGAAAAGCCATCTTGAAAACAATTCTAAACAATAAATAAATACGCTTTTGTTTGGTCGCAATTTATGACATTAAAAACCACGGTCGAATAGAAAGAATATTTTTCAGACTAAAAATTATCTGCCATCAGGATTTAGTGGTACTGCATATGAATTATATTCGAAATAACCAGTTCAAATACCTTTAATTTTTTATCTTTCATTTAACGCTACAGCAGACGGAAATCTCAAACACATGAGTATTTTATATATTCTGTCCTAAATAATATTGCTCACAAGGTCTTTTCATATTAAATTGGCCACGTTCTACACCTTTGTAAATGACTTTTATTCCTGTACCACTTCCCGATTTCACTTTCAGAAACGCTAATTATGATGATTTACAGATAGTAACTGATCTTAACGTGCACCGCATAGCCATTTTTTTTATATCTAGACACAACATTTAAGGCAATACCTATCGACGGTTTTGAGTAAATTGATGGAGGGAAAGCAGAGATTTAGCGGATCCTTTGTATACAGATAATATAAGCGTGTAACTTCAAGTAAAATCATTGCTTAGTTACTTAACTGTTATCTGATAAAATAAAGTGAATTCGACTGTATTATTTTTTTACAAAAATAATGATAATACAGTCGAACCTCGTTAACGTGAATCTCAAGAAAGGAAAAAAATTGGTTCATGTTATCAGTACTTCATGTTATCAGTAACTAATCTTCATATAACTAAACTAATCTTCATTTTGACGGGGATTGTAGAAACAGTTCATGTTAAAAGTAATTCACGTTAACAGTGTCCACATTAACAAGGTTCGACTATAATAATAATAAATAAATAAATAAATAAAATACTGATATCCGAAAATCGGAAGGGTTGTCAGCTATGTTATTGTTCTACTAGTAACAAAAATCCTAAATTAACATCTTAACCATTAGGTAATTTCGATAGAATTTTTAGTTTGTAGTTTTAGCTATTATTACCAAAGTGAGCTATCTCAATATAAAGCCTATCTATCTTAGAAAAAATCCAACAATCAACATAATATTTAAACAAATTTTTCGCATTTAACTCCCAAATTAAAAAAAATCAAAAAATATATAAAGTATTTTAAAGATTTTTGTATTAGTTTTGCAAATTAGCTGTGCTACTTTTACAAACAGTTCTTTGGAAATTTTTTACTTGATAAAACTTTTAATGTTTTTAATTTATCCTGGATGCTAATTCAGAAACTTCATTAACAATGTCAATAAAAAAATTTATATAAGAAATATCACTTTAGAAATTATCATTTTTATAATAATAATGGAAAGAATAAAAACAAATTCTTGCTTTTAAAATATTTGGAAAGTGTTGTAACAATATTACCTTAAAAAAAAAAAAAAAAAAAAAAAATCGTAAATTTTATGGGTAACAAATAGTAGCTGTCAAGCTTTATTTCATCCTCTGTAAGACTATTTTACGACTCGTTTCGTCCCACTATCCACAAAGTACGTCTTTTCTTTTTGTTAAGGTAGCTTCTTTATAGAATATATTGTCTTCAATATTTTTTTTCCGAAACATTTGTTAGGAAAAAGCAATGAAAGCTTAAAATGTAACTGATTTTTCATGTTACATCTTAAGTTTGATAAACATCATTTGATAAGGAATTTTTTGACTATATTAGTTTGGCATGAAAGTTGTCCTATTTCATATAAAACATTTGAATCAGTTTTAATAACGTTTATCAACATTTTAATCAATAATATAATATATATATATTTGTAAGCACTCGTTACCATCTTTCAGGTGCTTGTCGATACCCTGGCGTAGAAGTTCTCATCCTTGAACTCAAAATATTCAGTAGCTGCCATCATAGAAACAGCTTCGAATGAAGTATTTTTTTTTTTTCCGCGTCAGATAATTCGGAAGCAATCAGAATAGATAGTAATCTGATGGAGCTGTGTCAGGTGAATATGGTGGGTGATTAAGAACTCCCTATCCAACCTCATTTAACTTTTGTTGAGTCTCCATTGCAGTATGTGGTTTTCCATTATCTTGATGAAACATAAATCCTTTTGTTTATAAACACTGGACGATCTTCCTTGATAGCTGCATCCTTTTTATCAAGTTGGTTACAATAGGTGTTCACATTGATGGTTTGCTCCTATTACTTTCGGATTTTCCTACTTCCTGTATACAAACCAATGATTGTTTTTACTCCATTTTCAATGGGGGACAGCCGATAAGGAGCTTGAATAAAATATTTCAATTTCATTAAGATTTGTATAAAGTAACGGTATTAAAATATGGTTTATAAAAAATACCTCTCGTAGAACACAATGCTTTGGAATACTTTCGGGTGTCCCTGTCCACAAACCAGTAAAGGTATTCACTAAAGGTTCAATATGAAACATTCGATACTGAAGTTGAATAACATATATCTGTTTCAAGAAATTCTATGAATATTTACGGGAGTTAGAGCGCGGACGGACAGATAGACAGACAAACGGAAGTCATTAACACTTTTCAACCTTGTTGGAAAATGTAAAAAGGAAAAAATCTTCTCTCGAAACAAAACCAATGATAAGCTTTTTAGAAACTGTAGATAATATTCCCTACTTAAAGGGATAATTATGGACGAAAAAAAATTAACCTAAAATGATTTTTTTTTTCTCCGTATAGAAGCTTTCATAAGAGTGCGGCACAAAAATAATTATAAAACAGTTTAAAGGTAATTTTTAAAATATCATGAACGAAAAAATTCTAAAAACAATTAACAGATTAAATTTAGACGTGTACTTTTTTTCTTTTTAACTGGCAACAGAATTATGTGAAAATCAATAAAATGAGGGAGCTGAGAAAAAGCAGAATTACGTGGTTTTGAAAAAGTAATTGAAACTTTTTTTATGATATGGTAATGCGTACAATTGCATTTGATAAATTTAACGCATTTACCTGTAATGTAAGAAATGATAAAATGTTACATAAATGGTTAAGATTAATTTTTCATTACGGGACTGTCGGAATAAAATTTAGTCTTTTTAATAACTGAGAATGGGGTCAATTTATTGATTTGTCGAAGTGCGTTATAGTTTTTTTGGTTGTCAGTACATACAGTAGAATTTATTCAAAAAGAAAAACTATCTTTTATATTGTCAGCCCACCTGGTAGCCGAATGGTTTAAGCTTTGTTTTTTTTGTTGTCAGAGGGTTCGAATCGCGGTTCATACATGGAATTTGAAGTGATTCGGAATCCATTTTTTGACCGGTAGGTTTTCGTCTAATGAGCTTTAACATGTAGTAAATCACTGCAGATTAACACCCAATACTTAACTGTAAATTATCACAAAAATTTAACAATATTAATTTTTAAACTCAATATGAAAAGGTGCAATTAATTTCAGAATGTTTACTTTTCTGTTATATATTTCATAAGAACAAAGGTTGACCTTGATTTTAGGCATTTCATACCTCTACACTCATGTTAGAATAAAAAGAATATAACTTTTAAAAGGGTGTAATTTTCAATACGGTTAATTTTTTTTTTTTTTCCTCCTTCTAATTTTGCAAAATAAGTATAGGTAATTAAAAAAAAATCTTCTACACGGGGGGAAGGGGGGAAAGCTCAAATTTTTTAATAAACTATCTTTAAGAACTATTTTATTTGCAATAAAGAGCTAAAACGTTCGTAAGTAAAAAGTAATCTGAAAGGTTGTTTGTTATATTTGTTTTCTTACTCACGTTAAATAAATACTCAGTGAAATACTAGCTATAAAAGAGAACTAAAGGTAAAGAAAAATAAACAGTCTGACGCTGTACAATTGCTTTAAAAATGTGTATCATTCAGTTTGATATAATTTTATTTAATTAAAAATATTTTTCTCGTTGTCAAAAGAAAAATGTTTCGTTAATGTTGCGTTATCTCTTAAAAAAAGAAAAAAAGAAACGATTGTTTAATTAATAAAATAATACAGGGTGACCACAGAATAACTTCCCTGTTTGGAGGCATCTGCAGCTGAAACTAATGAACGGAATGAAAACCAAATTTTATATATTGATTATGGAAGACATGGGGAAAAGATTTTCGCTAAGGGAAAAAAATAATAAATAGTTCTAAATCTCGCCATTAGACATTTTGGCGCTGCTGTCATTTTCGCACAATGAAATTTTCAATCTTAGTAGATTATGCAACTTTCCTATTACATACTTGATTTTGGAGCTGTTAAACGAAAAATTTAATACTTTACATAATTTATTTTTTTATACTTTTAAGTTTTATTAATGTTCGAATAAAATGCATCAGTAAGATTGAATGACATAGAGTATTAAACTCACAAAAAATATTCTTTTATTAATCACCATTAGGGTTCCGAGAACCACCACGTGCAAACATGTTCAGTTTTCCAGAATTTAAGGTAGATGCAAATTTTATAGTACGTGATGTAAGCGCCATAATACCCCTGTCGGCGACTTTAGGTACTATTTTTCCCTTTGCTGAAATTATGTTCCCGTGTCTTCCACAGTCTCTATATAAAATTAGGTTTCGTTCCATTCGTTCGTTTTTAACTGTGGATGGCTCTGAACGGATGAAAGCGTTTAGGATGACTGTCCTGTACTTACGTTACATAATTTAAAATAAAATTTGCGTTGTCATAGTAAATGTGAAAACAATATAGGAAGCCATATACTTCTATTTTTTACTAGTGATAAATGATTATTTTTATTATTCTTCAGTAAAATTACTGTTACTTTGTAGACCACTTTAATAAAAATAAATTTTCTAATATAGGCATTTCGCATTCAATGAAATTTTGTCAGAATTTGCGTTTAAAAACAGGTTGTCATTTATCCCGAGACCGGTATAACGCTACAGGATGCGGCAAAAAGAGCGTACCGATTAAAAAAAAAAAAAAAAAAAAAAAAGCCAAGATAGAGAAAAAAAACTCTTATACCTGAAAAGTACACAGTATGCTATTCTCATTTCAATAAATTTTGAATAGTATATAAGTTAAATGGCGACCATCAATGTGAATGCAATTTTGAAGTCTCTTTTTGAGATGGTCCACAAAGCAATGCAAAATTTTCGAAAGGGATTTCAAAATTGCATCGACATTGACGGTAGCCTTTTTAACTGATGTATTTTTCAAAACTTAATGGGTGACAATGGCATACTGTATACTTCACAGGTATAATTTTTTTTTTCTCATTCTTGCATTGTATTATTATTATTAATGTTCTAAATTGATGCGCTCTTTTTCTTGCGCTCTGTAGCAGTTTTGAATCCTGAATCGAAAAATGAATATTGCTGCCATTCAAAATTCTAAAAAAAAAAACTGTGGAGCGAAAACTCCTTAAATGGTCAAGGGACGTTAAATGTAATTAGTTATGTTTTACATTCTATAGCTTCTAAAATCATACATTACCACGAATTTTTTCTTTTTTTTTTTTCCCCATAAAGCATGTTTTAAAAAATAAAGAGTAATTCTTGATATGGAAAGGCCTCTTATGAGGAAAAATAATACAAAAAATAATGGACAATATCAAAATATTTCATGCAAATTGTAAATTTATTTTAAATCTCCAATTTTTCTTTACTGTAAGATTTTTTTTTTCGGTGGGGGGGGGGGGGGAAGTAACTGAATGCATATGTTTATTTTGTTATATCTCAATTAGAATATTAGCTACAAGCAAAGAGTATAAATTTTGAATTTCTTAAGAATTTAGTTTTGTGAAATGAATTACCAAAAGTTTAACTTTCTTTACGCATCGATTTTTCAATATATTTTTGTTGTTGTTGCTGTTTGTTTGATTGAATTTTAAACTTTTGTTCAGTAGATAGCAGCACTACACCGAAATTTAACAAACGATGTTTCATTGGAAGTAAAACGCAGAAATCACTAAGTTCCATAGTAGGCGCGTGTGCGTAGTTATTGCTTTAATGTTGCCCTCGTTTCTAGTTTATTTTGACCTAAGACAATTTTTTCAAGTTTATAGTGTTTACTTACAGTAATTTAATTTTTTTTTTTTTTTTTTTTTTATTTAATTGCAGATTTGATAAGTAGATATTTAAAACCGAAAAAATTCTCAAAAATTTAAAGTCTTATTTTTTAATTATTTATTTACTTATAATCAGCTATGTAACAGACAACTATTTTTGAAATTAGGTTAGTAATTTTCAAAAGAAAATATGACTGAACGTTCAAGGATTATCATGTTTCCCTTACCTTTCGAGGAAAATTTACGAGATTCGCTTCCCAATGCCACTGTTTTTCACACAGGCTCGCGTAGTTATGCATTCACTGTTCCAGAATCATTACTTTTTTCTGATTCCTCTTATTCCCCTCTTCTCTGAAGTAAACCCCTCAAAAACACTAAGGTAACATTTAAGATCATTTTATTGCTCTCCAATACCTTGAAAATAGTTTCACTGGTAGAAGCGCAACACAAAGGATCGTACTTCGGAAGATCGTATACATACGCACGTGGCAGTTAAAGCATCGGCTATGTGAGACGAATATATACGCCTCCGGGCAGTAGGGGGTTAATGAACGATTTAGGAAGTCGATACTCTACTTAGTTGTCCTCACGGTGTTTAACAATAAGTCCATGCAAATTTTATTTTTGTCATTTCACTTTCAATTATGGAAGAATTGATAAGACTATCGCTGTGAACAGTGAGGGAAAGAGAGAGAGAGAAAAGCAATCTAGAACATTCTTTTTTCTTCATTACAAAGAAGAATAATCAGGTAAATTTCTAACAAAACAATTTTATAAGAACTTCGTTGAAGAAGCAATGTTTCTTCTGCGATGAATGAAATAAATTTTATGTTTACTGAAACAGCATATTTGAAGCTGTAATTTTGTAAATTTAGATTCACAGTTTTATTATTAAAAAAAAAGGGGGGGGGAAGAAAAGTGGAATTTAACAATTTCAACTCAAATGCACAAAAAAAAAGTCTCGCCTTAACTGAAGCCATACATTTCTTTGGTATATCATCTAATAACTTTGTGTATAGACACTTTTCTTCCAACTCAAACATTTATATCTAAAATAATATTTTGAAATTTAAAGCTTTGAGTAGAATATGTAGAATTGACTCAAATGTTTATATCGCATGCAATTTCTTTGAATTTACTTAAAAAAAAAAAAAAAAAAAAAAAAAAAAACTTTAAAGAAATTGTTATTTTTAAGAAAAAATAAAATAAAAAAATGTAATAGGATATCCCTCACTTCTTAATAAGACCTTTGGCAAACGCCTTTCTAAAGAATGCCGCATAACTCTCTCCCCTTAAATGGTTAATAACAAAGTTTAACAAAAAATAAATAAAAAACCCCAGAAGGGTTTCGTTTCTTTTACATCAGAATTTTCATCAAATCAGCGCCGTTAAGAAATAATTACAAAGTACATCTAAATATATTAAGAAATTTGGAGAAAAACCTCAAACAAGAATAATCTTTGAAGAACAATTAGCAGATTGAAATTAGATGTTTGCTTCGATGTTTTTTTCGTACCGGGAGCACAATTATGTCAGGATCAATAAAACGAGTGAATAAAGAGGAAAAACATTTGGAATCTCGTGTTTTTCAAATCGATGGAAGCTCTTTCAGTAACGTATAACGCCGTCAAAGTTTATTTCATCCTTCGAGAGTCTGTTTTATTGCCCATTTTGCACTGACATCCCCGAAATACGACTGAGCCCAGGGATTTTTACCGCTGGAAGATGGACTTGGTTATAGCCCAGCCGTATGTTATAATTTACACTAGAATGCAAAAGTGTTGGAACATGATTTCGAGTTTTATAGCATCCAAAATAATGGCTTTTGAAAATCGAGAATTATTTTAGCTTTATCAAAAATAACATCTGTTTTATAATGCAAAGCTAGGTATGTTATTATTTAAACATATTGTGCTGTTTTATTATTTAAATATGTTATGCTGTATTTCGAATTTATTATATACTTTAAAGGCTTACGTGCGTGCTATGGGAAGTGAAATAGAAATGTTTGTGTTGTTTGCTACTTAACTGCAGATTTGTTTAGAAAATACACATAATTTTTTTATGTAGATTAAACCATTCTCTTATTGAAATTTCAATTAGCATATTTTACCCAACCTTATGTAAAATATGGAATGATTTCATCTCATATAACTATCCACATGTAGCATCACAGTTATAATGAATATTTCATACAGAGTTAATTTTAAAGCGAAGTGCATTAAAACTAAACTAGTGTGAACAACATAAAACATTTTTATAGAAAACATTTTCAAAAAGGTTTTATACATCATAGAAGCTGAAATACAGCAGTCCCGTGAATGCGAAAACTTGTAGAATAACAGTACCACCTTTTGAGTGATATGCACCAAAGTTCATAGGAAATAATTTATATCTATATGCAATAAACTATACATTTTTATGAAATTCTATACGTACATTGGTTCTTGATCTAAAGCTGCTACTAAAGTTTTCTTTATCTCAAATGAACACATATTTCCCAAAAATTGTCAAATCGTGTTCGAGTCATCTCAAAAGTGCAACATCATCATAAACCGCAAGTCGAAATTTTTTTACGAATTCAATATTTTCTTCTATGTGTATAGATAAAAGTTAATAAGCATTTTAAATTTGAAAGATGATAATATTCCATGTATTTCAGAGACGCTTGTTATGAAATTCTTGAAAATCTCGAAAGGACAGACATATATGTTACAGGATATTCAACAAGATTTATAATAATTACACAGCTCGGTATGAAAATTGCTTCTGACACCATTTCAGCATATACTTATGTAAAATGACCTCCTGAATCCGAATATGACGGCCATTTACCCTATCACCCACTGCTTTTTAGGAACGGCCCCCTACTTTTATAGTTTTTCGGTAATTTTATGGTTATAAATATAATTTTTAGGAGGGCGAATGATTATTTTAACCGTTAAATATCTTCTGAGGGGCTACAGAATTGGAAAATTGTAAAACATGGACATTTGCGACAAAGGAAAAATTTTGGGGGGAGGAGGTATTTGCCACTGAAATTATGTATTATATATATATATATATATATATATATATATCTGTTATTAACACGTTGAGCGCCATATCATATCAGCCATCGGTGGCTGACAGTGTCAAATATGATATAAAGCCGTGTGAACCATTGGTGGTTGGCAGTGTAAAAAATGATATAAAACTAAAAATATTACATTGTTTTAAGTACAGTCGGTAACAAAAGTGTCCGTACACTAGCAAAAAATCCAAATGTAAAAATAGTACACTTTATACGGTTTTGTTAAATAAATCCTTGTCGAATCCTGTTCTTAGTCAGTGTAAGAACATGATTCCATAAGGATTTATTTAACAAAACCGTATGAAGTGTACTTTTATTACATAGGAATTTTTGCTAGTGTTCGGACACTTTTATTACCGACTGTAATTACTGAAAATTTACTTAAAATTTGCTTAATTTTTATTTACTACAGGATAATATATTTTAATCGATTTCAATAAGAATTCGCGTGGAACTCAATGTGTTAATGTTAATTTTAAAACTTTATATATTTTTGTTTTTATGTGTTAAATTAATTATTTTTCATTCTTCAAATCAAATTCATGGTCATTAAATTATCGAACAGGGAAAAGAATGAGGGAGGGATGGAGTTTCTAGAAAGCGGTGGGTGACTGGGCAAAATGGGAGTCATATTCCGATTCAGGAGGTCATTTTACATAAAAATCAGCAAGAATAGTATCAGAACTCTTTTTTTTTTCAGAGCAGTGTTATTCACTATCAAAGAAAATATGAAATTTCCTGAGTTTCTGGGAATATATAATATTACAGCACCGACTAAATTTCGTCAAGAAATGGTCAAAATCATGCGGACCTGTTAAACTATTTAAAGTGTGTTTCAGACATTTAAATTTTTTTTAATTAAACAGACTCTGGAAATCGAAATACTTTCAAGATTAAATTGATTCTTCTTAATATAATTAGAACAAAGTGCTAAAAATTTTAATTACACAGTGAAGTAGTTTAATAAAATTTTAATATAAAACTTAATTTACTAATCTGATTATATTCAATATTAAAAATCTTAATGGCTTTTTTTCTTTTTTTATCTAATCAATGTGATTTTTTTTTTTTTTTTTTTTTTTTTTTTTTTTTTTTGAACAAATACTTTTTTTTATTTGTATATACATACACACACAGAGAGAGAGATTCTTTTGCATTTTGATAAAAGAAGTTTAATAAATTTAATTTATGGCCTTCATTCAAATATATTTACATACTAGAATGTTGATACTGGAAAGTTTTCTATTTTAATTAAAACCACTCAAATATTTATAGAATTCTCCCCTAACCCTTTAAAACTTTTGCTGTATTTTGAGGTTCAAGCGCATAAAATGCTCCCTAAATATTATTTGAAGAAACACTAAAGTGTCAAACAAAATGTTTAAAGAAATAAAATTTTGTTTAGTAGAGGAAATTAGAAGAAAAAATAAGTTTCTGAACAAAATTTAAAAATATTTGCAATTTCCCATTATTTATGACAGCATAAATATTCGTATACGCACTTCATTTTGGCATATGGTTACAGCATTAACACATTTCTAAAAAAAAAAATTAAACCAGTTCTCTGTGAAGTTCTTGTTAAAAATTCTATTTTAATAACTTACTTAACACACTAAAAGCTCTAATTATGAAGAAAAAATATAACTGGGTATTAGGGATAAATCTTACATGTTCTAGATACATTATTCAACCACGATTATAATATTGCATTATTTAAGAAAAAATTTCAAATCCATTTCAGATTTTGCACTTTTTTTTTTTTTTTTTTTTTTTTTTTGTCGATTTTGCACTTTTCTCCACCCCTCATGTTCGAGGCTTCAAAGTACATCCATCAAAGGGAATAAAGCTGAATGTAAAAATATGCTGAGGTAACGTCATCTTACTCAGTACATTAGCTTTACGACGCCATCCGCGTCATTTGATAGCATGTTAGTTGAAAATCGATAACATTTTACTTTAAAATTTCCATGAAATATATTGTGTTTTTAGTGTAATAACTCATAAATACTTAACTTTAAAATTAAGAGGTAATAAGCGAAACCTACAAAATATTTTTAAGTTTTCTCTATCTGATAAAATTTATACGTATATATTATTATGCATTATATAAAATTATTTATGTACATACATAAAATATTATATTTCTTAATTTTAATTATTTGATTGAATTTAAGCTTCTATGAAATCTTTAATATAATAAATGGTTTTACCATTCCCGAATTTGTTATTCTTAAATTATTTGGAGACAAAACCTTGAGAATATTAATGTATTACCTTTAGTAGCTCATTGTCTCACAACAGCTTTAAGCCGTTAGCGCCCTGTGTCCTCATTTGAAGACAGCTAATAAAATGACATGTATATTTTTTGTGGTGTCTTGGAATGATTTCTGCTTTTTTGTGACAGTTTATAGCGTCACTCTAAATGATCCCTGAAAGTTTTATGTGCCTACTATTAAATATTATTTCATAATTTGGATAGTCATTTTATGATTTTTCATTCGTCGCATATACTTTTGCTTTTTGCGCAGGTATATTAACTTAAATCAAGTTGAATAATAATACATATTATAATACTTTACTTTCGAGATCTTTGTCAACATATAATGGAAAGTTAGTTTTTCTATCGCGAAGTTTTCACGCTAGAACACTAAACGTCAGTAAATGAGGATAGGTTTTAAATTTAAAACTACCAGAAGAATTGTTTAAGTTAATACATTTTACTGTCAGTTGTCTATATTAATTTAGAAGTTAAATAATCATCTAATAATATTTTGCAAAATTAATTCGGGCGTTAACGGGATAAACAATTAAAATATAAATACATTGTAAGCGAATTTCATTTCTGTGAAAACGAAAGCTTCACCCACTGAAGTCAAGGAAAATAATAAAACTGTAATGTTTTCACTGCACGGACTTTACAATGTACTAAAACAATAGTTATTTTAGCTTGAAATTAAGAAGTGACTATGTGTTTAAATGTAACATTTATGACTATAATATGCGATCTTCATACTTAAAAAAGAAGATAAGAATTTATAAACATTATTTTTTTTTTTTTTTTTTTTTTTTTTTTTTAAATATAGTAAGGGGATGAAGCTTCATCTTCATGTTGAAACTTAATCCTATGGAAAATCCGAATATGTATTAAGGACAAGATTTTGCAGTTGGGGACTGTACATAGATGGTCTTTTAAGCATAACGTATTTCCATGATTTTTTACAAAAATCTGAAATAAAATGGCTATTTATTAAGTCAATATTTTAATTTTTAGTCACGACTAATTAACTGTAATTGCGTATGACAGGTTTACAGCCTGTTGATTACCTCCCATCTTAATTAGTAGAAAATGTCTTCACGATTCAAATGATAAGTCTTAAACGAAGGAGAGTATCAAGACTTTCACAATTAACAAATTAGAAGACTCAAGAAACTATAAAATGACGAATTCACCGGACTTTCGCCCTTGAAATTGATGTAGAATGGATTTCGCACAAAAAAACCACAGTTTTAAATACAGTGAAGCATCGATAATCCGGTATCGGCGGGAAATAGAAATTGCCGGATTACGGATTTTTTCTGATTATAGGTATTACGAAAATATATATAGAAATCATATATCACAGCATCAAAAGAAATAATTTTAAAAAATGTAAGCAAACCCTTATAAACAAAAATAATTAAAATAACGTTTGAAATAAATTTAAAATTTTTTAAAATAACAATTATAAAATAGTAACGCAAATTGTTTATTTTTGTACAAAAAAAAAAAAAAAAAAAAAAAAAAAAAAATTGAATCTGACTTTAATACAAATGAGATCAGGAATTTGACAATGCTACATTCTATTAAATATGTCAGTCAATTTCATTTGTTTCATTCTTTTTTGTTTTTCAGTTTGTCGTTGACTGATTAACATATGCAAGTTCATTAGTTGGTTATCGCTGATAAAATAGTAGTTTTCAAGTCCTTAAAAAAAAAAAAAAAAAAAAAAAAAAAAAAAAAAACGAGATTTCGGGTGGTCGTGTTTATTTTGACTTTCGGTATCAGGAATAAGAACAATCTCTTTCATTAATGATTTTTAGATTTGCCATTGCAAGACAAACATTTTGTTGTCCTTTCTCGGAATTTTTGCCATCATCTTGAGTAACTTGCAAAAAATTCAAGCTAATTCGTAAATTAATAAACTAAATGAAAATCCGTATACTTTACTAACGATCCATAAAAATTGGCATGCATGTTGCGAATAACAAGTAGAGTACCACTACGATTTATGGGCGGAGGTTTAAAAAAATATAGAAAGAAAAAAAATGAAAAAAAAAATCATCAGTGCCGGTTTATGTGTGCTACCGGATTATATAATTCCGGATTATGGATGCTTCACTGTATTAACTCCGAAACATATTCTGAATTAGTTAGCAACATATAGGATATTTAAATAACTTTAGCAGCATTAAATCTCCATCCCCAAATCGCTTACACCAACTTTCTTAATTATGTAGTCTCATTTTAAAGAAAATAAATAGGGAACAATTCAATTCATTTCCCGTAAAAATTCATCCTAAAAAATGCCTATATTCAACTAAACACGAAAAACTTCGTAACTTCTATAAACTCATTCAACATTTCTACTGCAACTAAACGACAAATTAAATTTGAATCACTGGCAACCTTATTTTGCACCAACCAGATACTTTTATATTCAACCTGACACTTTCAATTAGACCATCGTCATGTAATGCTAGATCTAACTAGCGATTTCAACTCTTCCAACCTCAACTATGAAAAACTACACGATTTCCAGTAGACGCGATTTAGAACACTTAAAACCTTAAAGAGATTGCGCGAGGCCTCACCCCTAACAATTGTAATCACAAAACTAAATGTGGTACGTCCACAATCAATCTTTCATTTAAGATCAAAGTAAACTCTAGCAGCACACCATCTCTCCAGGACATACTCAGGGTGAAAGGGCATCTTAGGGACATCCTTAGGTTATACTCTGGGTAAGTGTGATGTCAGGGAATCAGTTTTTCCTCTCACAAACTGACCCAAGAATCTACCTTGTATTTTAAATATATTGATGTACAAATATTTAATTTGTATATTCCTAAATGACGGATATTCATTTTTCCGTTCACTGAGTAGTTTATTCTCTTATTGCACTAATAATTTAAAAATGCACAATTATAGATTCTTAGTGGCTTTTTTTTTTTTAAGATATGAACATCACAAATAATATTCATGAGTGTTACATTTAAACTCACAAGAAGCACTTACGAACTGTGACACCCAGATTGTAACCAAGCTTATAAAGGGTATAAAGATATGCCCTTCGTCTTAGTTTGGTGTTTGTGCATAATTT
Source organism: Salticus scenicus (assembly GCA_963930645.1). Classification (NCBI taxonomy): domain Eukaryota; kingdom Metazoa; phylum Arthropoda; class Arachnida; order Araneae; family Salticidae; genus Salticus; species Salticus scenicus. Next base: position 135,512,441 of record OZ005650.1, on the reverse strand, counting down.
TATACCCATTAATTAAGAAAGAAAACTTTTTTTTTTTTTTTTTTAAAATTAATAACCAAATATATATGTATGTATGATTCTATTTGAAAATGAAGATTGTTAAGTATGGTTAATATGGTTTTAAAAATAAATTCGGCCTTATAACCTTGTATATAGTTTAATCCTTTAAGGTTCACTTGTTTTGCACTGTAATCAAACATTTAACATTGAAACATTTAACATTTCTTTACGCAAGAATTTTTCATATTTAGACGAAGCCATAGATAGAAATCACTTTCAATCTTTTATTAGGTGCCAGTGCACCTTGCTCTGCTTTTGATAATTCACTCGTGCCTAGTTTTTCACCTGAAAAAGAGCCGTGCGATTATTTTATTTAAAAATTTGTTGATAGATTTTTCAATTCATAACGTTTACTTAAAAAGTTATTTTTATTAAATTATTATTTCAATGTAATCGGGTTAACATAGAGATTTTCAAACCAAAAATTCTCTTTTTTTTTTTTTTTTAACCATATTTATTATCATTTATGTGCTTATAATAGCCATTTTTGAAATTGGTTTAGCAATTTTGAATGAAAGTACGTATGTGAGCGTTAAAGAGCAAAAGTTATTTCTAATATCTATTCTGGATTCTTCGATGGGTTTTCAGTATTTTTTGTGCAATGATTTTCATTAGAATTACTTTAAGGTGCTTTTTGTTCCCCTTTAAAAGTAGACCACATCAAGATTTTACATGTGGCAATATACAAAAAATACGATACGTAAAGTTATATTTAAGGTTACAAGAGTACCATTAAATTATAATGCACATGATTTTATTAATATGATGCCATTGACTTTTCCTGCATGTCTCCAAACTTAGTGATGGAACAGAAAAATATTTACTATATTTATTTAAGACATAGTTTGAAATTAACTTATTATGAAAATTAGTTACTTGCAAATGTATTAACTACGCGAAGCATTCAGAATGATGTTCGATATTAAATATTACTAGAATGTGTACCATCTTTTTTTAGTTTTTTTTTTCCTCTGAAATTAAGATTGTTACTAACATAAAGTAAATATAATGTTTAATACTAGAAATTCTCATAAATGATGATTTTAAATATTTGAAGCTGTGTAAAATTGTAGCAACTAATATATATATATATAATAAATATAAATGAAATATAACAGATGTTCAAAGATTAATCATTAAAGTTATAGCATGTGTTTAAAATTATTATATTAACTACACCCCCTGTTTCAAGCATTACATAAATCCTTACGTAATACAGATTAATATGTCAGTTTTTCCTTTTTCTTAAAAGTTTTTTTTTTTTTTTTTTTTTTTTTTTTTTCTTATTTTTTTTTTCTAAATTCCGTAATAATAAACTTAGTATTCAGTGACTGAAACACATTTCTATTAACTTTCTTATTAATATTTTAAGAATAAATAATATCCCTTACATTACAAAATTTAAAACCCAGATACGAACTGCTTGTATATAAATTTATTTTAAAGCTCCATCTTTATTATTCATCTCTCTTGGCTCGTTCACTTATTTTCAAGAATTGTAGAATGACATTTGGGTCTTAAGAATTTGGAGGAATGCCCAAACTTTGTGTATTTCTCCCTTGGTTGTCAATCAGGCTTACGTCGGACGTATCGATCTTTACTCGTGTTATAATAAATAACATTTAATTTTTATTTTATTTCAAAAATATTTTTCTTTATTCATACATTCCTATATAAACATCATGTATCTAGACATTCTTAATATAGCTGAGCGCAATAATCTTATCTGCTTATTAAAATAATCTAAAGTCTAATGTTTTTATTAATGTTGTGTTAGTAACTAGTCTTTATTTCGGCTAAAGTAAACAGAAATTGATTCACAGTTTAATATTCAAGGTAATTTTTGTGGATTTAGATCATATAATTTTATAAAAAAGATAATCTTTCAACATGCACTTTTTAATGCGACAATTAAAATAAGGTACAACTATAATATTTCCCCACAGCTGAATTTGGCGATTTTTCATTGGCGCCGATTTGAACGATAACGATGTCGTTCTGGACTGTTTGCTATATAATATGGCAGCCTGCATGCTATTTGTTTTGGATTTATGATTTTATGATTTATAATTTAGCTTATGATTTTATCATTTATGATATATGATTTTTAGATTTATGATTTAGCCATAATCGCCGAAAATAAATCGCCAAATTCAGCTGTGGGGAAATTCTATAGTTGTTCCTAAAATAATTGTTTTAATGTAATGTAAATGTTACGATGCAAATGCCCATGATAGAATGACACAAATATAAGATAAATTACAAGGAAGCTGGATATTATGGAAAATGAAAGGTAAATTAGAAAAAAAAAATCCAATCAATGTCTATTTTTCCAATAGATGTCAATTAGTTTTTAAGTCGAATGTATCGATCTTTACACACATTTATTAAATAGAACTGGTCTAACAGTGACCAAGGATTCTTGCGCTCTTACTTGTAGATGGGAAGGGGCTGAGTTCCAGTCTATGTCGCTCTCATCTGCCAATCCGTTCGGTGTATAACTCGCGTAAATATGGGCTAGGAATTTTTGGAAGAACTCTGCTCGGAGGGCTGCCCCCAAGTCGTAGGACCTCGTGTAGTCCAAAAGCATAGGGTATAGACATTCGACCGTAACGAGTACATTATCATCCCAATAAATAAAATTTATATTTCTGTATTCATAGCTAGTGGTATAACAAGCAAAATCTCTATATAACTATTATCTCTATCTACTATTATAGCTTCGCTCTCTGAACTCTTTGAATGCTAATTAGAATAGATTGTTTTAATGTGTAGTAAATCTGTATAATCTCTTTTGCAAAAGAAGAAAAATGCATAACAAATACAAATAAAATTGTGTTTTCCTTATTCAATTAGTCTTATATCCGATTAATGGTTTTAAATTAAATAATGTCTTTTATATCAAAAATAGTTTATAATAAATATTGTTAAAAGAAAAATACGCATTTATAGGTACGAGTAGCATATTATTGCAGATTGCGTTATATAAAATTTTGGCTATTATTAAAATTGTGTAAACTGTCTTTAATTCAGTATGAACTACAAGGATAGTGTTCATTACTTGAAAATAAGAGATTTTTTAAAAGTTCCAAAAATCGTACATTTTTCAGTTAAACTATAACGGATACATCAATGTTTATTTTATTAAATGACATTTAAATCTGGTTTTCAGTCTTTCATATATAGTATTCTATAAATACTTTTAAATAAAAGCGTACAGGTGGTAATAAAATGTGATCAGTTTAGACTTTAGGTATAGTGTCAATTATCTTTATAATTTGTTTTCGAATTTTCTGTACCTTCAGGAATGCTAAGATGATCAACCACATACTTTTCACTGAATGTTCTGGGCATGAGAAACTTTGAGAGATCTATTAAAAATGCAATAAAAAATATATAATTACCTTGTATATGAGTATACTCTAAATTCCCAAAAGTCGTAGAAAATCATCTCTAAGTTGCTGTCTAGAATAATTATTTTAATTATTTTTTTCCCCTTCAAATTTTTATAAACGATAACTATTTAATACTTCAATTCAAACTCGATAGCAAAAAGATATCCTTTTTTTTTTCAGTACAGGTGTTTACGGTTTTATCTTATACTATTAATTGAGCAATATTTGTATACATATATGTATATTTCACTGTTCTTGAAAACGGTAGCTCGGACAGTCACGTAATTTAACACAAAGGTGCCCTCCGTAGGGTCATTGTGCACATCGAAGTCAGAGTTTCGAATTTTTGATTAGTTTTCTTTTAATTAATAAAAATATGAAAATAAAACTTCCCATTTCTATAATGACGCAGAATGGAGAATCTTAGGAGAAATTTGATTGGTTTATTTGAGTGTATTTTACATTTAACTACAGCTACGTTATGATGAATTACAAGAGATTTGATTGGTTTATTTAATTTTTATTGATTTGAGTTTATTTTACGTTGAACTAGAGCTACGTTATGAGGAATTACGTAAGATTTAATTGGTTTATTTGATTTTAATTGATTCGAGTGTTTTTTACGTTGAACTAGAGCTTCGTTTTGAGGAATTACGAGAGATATGATTGGTTTATTAGATTTTCATTGATTTGAGTATATTTTACGTTGAACTAGAGCTATGTTATGAGGAATTATGAGAGATTTGATTGGTTTATTTGATTTTCATTGATTTGAGTGTATTTTACGTTGAACTAGAGCTACGTTATGAGGAATTAGGAGAAATTTGATTGGTTTATTTTATTTTCATTGATTTGAGGTAGGGGTGTCCAGTGATTTTTTTTTTTTTTTTAAACATGTTTGACAGTGATTACTGCGAAAATGAGTTTCGTGCGTTTTCAGATTCATGCACAGCAAGGTAGGGGTGTCCCGTGATGTTTTTTTTTTTTTTTTTGGTTTTGACATGCGTGATAGCGATTGCCGTGGAACCGAGTTAAGTGCGTTTTCCGATTCATGCAGAGCGTTGTAGGGCTCAGTGTTGTTTCTTGGTTATAACATAGTGATTGCCGCGTAACCGAATTTTGTGTGCTCTGAGATTCATGCACAGCGATGTACGGCTGTCCAATGATTTTTTTTTTCTTTATGTGCGTGAAGCGTACATACGTGTGTTATAGCGATTGCTGCAAAAAGGACTTACGTACGATCTCTGATTCGACCATTCATCGAATAGTGGCTTTTACTGTACGTGTAACAGCTTCAACTGTTTCCAGAATATTCGAAGAATTAACATTTCTATTTGACTGTTTTCGAGAATATTCTTTTTAATAATAGTTTTGTTGCACAGATTCGAGAAGTTCAAAAAATGTTTGATATTGTCAAGGAGATCTCGTACTAAAACTGTGAAAAAAATAGTTGCCAATCGAAATATATTTATTTAAAAGTTTCAATTATTCAATTAAAAAGAAAACCTTTAAATATAGTGTCCAGCGAAGCGGGCGAAGCCTGCTAGTTTGCATAATATAACGAACTATGTGGGAGAAATAATCTTAACGTTTGTTATATTTTTATGTGTTAAAAACAACACTGAACATTTTTTTATTTTTCTTATTTTTCATTGAATAGATTATATTTTGAAATATTGCAGTGTTTTCCCCAAAGAAGATGTTTTCATTAGTAATGTCAGTTACAAGTTTTTCGTTTACTGGTTGAGTGTAGAATAATGCCTATATTTTATCATTCTTATTTATTCATTTTTAACTTAATTCTGTAACCTGGTATAATACATTAATATGCAACAAAAGGGGCTTATTGAAAATTTCTGTCTGAAATTAAAGGTAACACAAACTTTTTTATACTTTAATAAATATTCGTTAATTTATTAATACTAATATGTATAGTGTCACAGAGCTGCTAAAATTATTTTTATTTATTACGTAGCACTGCTAGCCCCCTTTATATACATATTGGAAAAAATTACTGTGCAAAGAAAATAGTGTGAAAAAAAGGCGGATACTACTAGGGGCGATAAAATTATCTAATTAGCTATAATAAACATAAATATGTAAAAAGTACTATATATTTTTTTAATTGTGTTTGTCTACTTTTGATTTGCATATTATAATAAACACATAGATTAATGATAATTAAATCATGTATTGAAAACAAAATTATAAATTTCTTAAAAATTATTATGACTTATTTATTTATTTATTTATTTTTATTTTCGGTTTGTATTGAATCATTGTGTACTAATTATCAGATTAAGACCATTTCTTTTGAATTAAATGTACCCTATATTTAATCATCCTTTTTTTTTTTTTTTTATTGATACTTGAATTATATTTCCAGCGTGAAAGGAAAATTAAAAACACTTTTTTCGCTAAACATAATAAAAAGTCTCCTTAATAGTTACTGTTATGTGAAAAAACTTCCGGCATTTCACAACTTCCAAACAAAACGAGCCTTGAATGAAGATTTTTAGTTTTCTAAAGCTTTTAGGGAGGATTATATAGTTTTAAATTATGGCAAGGTTTTCCCCAAAGGAACTATTTCCATTAGTAATGTCCCTTTCAAAAAATGTTTAATATTTTTCACCAGACATTTATGTTTTTCTTTACTTTTTTGCATTTACCGATTAAGTGTAGAATTAAACGGAAATAATATACTAAATGTGGTCTTGATTTTTTATTTATTTTTCTTTAAGGCTATAAAGTTGTGTCAGTATCTAATTCATTTAGCTGTTTTTATTTCTTCCTGCTTTTTATTTATAAAAGAACTTTGTATTAGCGAAATATTAAATTTCTGTTAATCTGTGAATTTTTTATTTATTATTATTATTTTCAATTTATTCGTGATCATGTTTTTAATCATTGTTAAGAAATAGTCGTGTGATTAATAAGAAAAAAAAAAAAAAGAATTTACCGTGTAAATATTATGGAATTACAACTCATCCGTGCTTGAAGAATAATTTTAACCCTTTGTATCCCACCGGGACTTTAAAGTCCCATTATTCCTCAATATAGCCTAAATTTACTACAGGATTTCATTGAAACTCCAAAGTCCCTATAGTTTAAGATTTCCCTATAGTTAAGCTATAGTATAAGCTAAATTTAATATAAGATGTTTCTCATGCAGCAAAGAAATATTACAAAAAATTCCAAACTATTTTTCCAAAAATAAGGTAATTTGGGATATAAAGGGTTAACTGAACTAACTGTTTGAAATATTTTTTATTTTATTTTTTAATGTTTATAATTTGTATTTAAATTAAATATACAATATGTATTTCTCTCAAAATTTTGATACTTCTATTTATTGAAAAGTTATGATTTTTAATAGCATCAGTGGTTATATTAAACATAAATAAACATCTCTCAGTTTCTTTGTTAGCTATATTAATTCGTACTCTATTACTCCTATTTAAAAAAAAAAATATTTATATATATTACCTTTTGAAATAAATTTATGACTAAATATAAGATTTATTGTTTTATGGAGGGAAAAATTGGGAATGAAAGGGTTAAACTTCGTTAGTCTGACCATAATTCTTATCTGGAAAACAAGTGTAATAGACTATCTCAAATATCTTGTTGTTCAGAGATTTTGAAAATTTTCTATATTACTATATTAAACTTTCATTTTTGTTTGTAACATTGTAAAATATCATGAAGACATTTTGGAAGTACGTGTTTGAAGAACAGTCCAAATTTTTCTAGCAACACAAGAATTCTAAACAATAAATTAAGAGTAATTAAGTTAATTAAATCAGTTATTTAAAAAATGTGGTCACTACTTTCTACGTTAGGTTCCTAATTTGTAAAAATAATTCTACAAAGAAATTATCCATGATTAAAATCAAATAGCAGTATTAAATAAAATAATCATCTCTCATGTATAAAACTGTATTATTCTGCTAAGGGAAAGGTTATTTGTGTTAAGGTATTTTTTCAACCGTATTTTTAATTCTGGAATTTCAAAATAGCAATTTCTGCTATATTTAGTTGTAGAAAATTATTAGGAAACTGACGCAGATATTATTGTAATTAAATTGTGGTTGAAAAAAATAACTGAAAGTAACAACGCCTATATATATAGTTTAAGTTAAAGATTTTTTTTTCTTTTTCCAACAACGATTTTCATACTTTTGCAGAAAACATTTAGGAAACTTCTTTTATTTTGCACTTCAAAAATGCTAAATGATTCATTGTTATACATACGAATTTCTGATATTTTTAAATATCAGATATTTATATTTCATAACATTAAACATTCGGAAACCATTTAGGGAACTTCTTTTATTTTGCATTTAAAAAATGCTAAACAATGGAGAAAATATCGAAGCTGATACATTGTTATATATATGAATTTCGGATATTTATAAAATAAGATTTTTTAAATAATAAGATTACAAAAATTATATAAAAATCTTATAGGAAATCTAGTTATATTCATATTTTAATTACATAGTCATTGATTAACAAAGTTCAATATTTGCTAAAAATATTTTTTTTTCCATATGAGTGCAGACCACTTTATGCTGAGATCAAAAACTTATTTCTCTCTCTCTCTCTCTCTCTCTCTCTCTCTGTATGTATATTATGTGTGTAAATTTTAGCTTCTGTTCTCATTGTGACAGACAACAATTTACTTTGCGTACTTTGGTTTCCTATCATGCCCTTGATATGACGTTAGGATTCAATCATGCTTTCATGTGTTTCCTATTCTCTTGATTTATTTAAATTTTAATTAGATTCATAGTGGCTTTGGGTTTGATCGTATAATTGTTTAGTCTGGAGGTTTTCTTAAATTTAAATATTTTAATATCTATTTATTATATATTAATAATTTTTTAAAACTTAGTAAAAGCCGTGCAACAGAAGATTTACGGCCCCTAAAATCACATAGACCAATATATTACACAGACACACACACACACATATATATATGCACACATAAACATAAAATGACATATATTCATTTTATGCCCAGAAACACTAAATATAAATAATGTAGTAATGCATATGTCACAATAGTTCAAAATTCTGTTTTTAAAATATCATTTTTTTTATGTTTGTTTATGTATATGTTTTAGAATAGAATTAATGTTCATTAATAATGCAGACATATTTTATTTTGGTTCTCTAAAGTTGATGAATTGTTTTTCTCTTACAGTGGAAATCACGGTGGGCAGTTGTGAGCAAGCTGTCACCTGTAGCAGGTATTGCTTTTCTTATAGTTGAGATCTTTCAATCATTTATTTTTTCTTATAAATTGTCTTCGCATAAGATTCTTAAATATCACAAAAAAGAAATTTTAAGTTTTCTAAATTAGAATAACTTATATCATTTTAACCCTTTATCTAAGGACGGTACTTTAAAGTACCGTTATTTTAAAAAGCGTATTAAATAGAATTTCTGGAAGAAATGTCAGACATTTATAAATAGAACGTATATATCTCGTTTTAATCTTGTATATCTCATTTTGTCAAATCTCTTTTTTATATATATCATTTTGTTATATCTCTTTTTTATATATCTCATTTTGTTAAAATAAAATTTCTCTTATATCAGTCCCTTATATTCCAGTATTGTTATTTAATTATAAATGATTTCTAAACTGATAAGATTTATATTCGGCCTCGACAATTTTATATTTTCGATTTTGTAAATTAGTTGCAAATATGCTATGAAAATGCTTCGTAGAAAGAAAATATCGAAAAGTTAATTAATATATATATATATCATTATTAAAATTTTATAATCCAGAGTTGAAACTTTAATCTTCTCTAGATAAAGATGTTGACGTGTAAAAATACATCATTTGAACTTAATTTAACATTTTACATTTTTATCTCAATTACGTTTGCAACTTTAACAACAGACATTTGAGATTTATTTTTAAATATAATTCTTAGTATTGTTAACTTAAAGCTACTTTGGGATACGAACACTTTAAAATTGTTTTACATTCAAAAGTTTTAGCTGTGAAAAAAGGGGAAATTGTGAAATAATACTCTACTTAGAGATATTTTGTTCCTATCTAACTATTGAGCTATCGATCAAGTGGACGACTATCACTTATTTTCGCTCCAAGTATTACTAGAATATGGCCCGAAGGCTTCTTGAGTGATTGTTCATAAAATACGTGATAAATACACCTTGATACTTATGAAGGATTACAGTTCCATTTAGAACGTTTATTCAAATTTTTCACGCGTGAAAATATTTAAATTTTTGTAATAGGTGATGGCAATCGGGTCATTATCAAAATTGAATTGTGAATTTTTGTGATTAAAAATGTAGGATAAGGATAATTTTTAATATAAAGTTAACCTTCGATAAACCTCTTTCAACATATAACCCTTTCTTCATTTACGCGGAATATTCATTTTATATGGATTAGTTTTACGTGAAGAAAAATCGCGTAAATAGTCTGTCAGTAAAAATAAAGTTACCATAAGAAAAAAAAATCTGGAGTGACTCCACTCGACTTTCCGAACATTGAGTAACTAAAAGTTTTGTAGATAAAATAAAGAAAGAGGTGTTGCTAAACAAACAAAAAAGAGAAAACCATAACAGAGTGTTTGAGTATTTTTCTCCATATATCACACGAGGTTTTATTTAAAGCTACTGAACTTTGAGCCCTAACATCATAATGATAAAGAATTTTTCGTTGTGTCCCTGTAAAAATCTATAAATTCTGACAAACTTAAACAAATTTTCACATTTTACCCACAATTTTGTCAAAGTCCCACTTTTTTTTTTTTTTTTTTTTTTTTTTAAATTATTGTTACTGAGTGAATTTGTATAGGAAAATATCTCGTGGTGGCCACAATTCACCAAAATGCTTATAGTTAGTGCAACAGTGATTTATAATATTCATACAAATTTTCAGCTCAATTGAATAAGGCGTTTAGATGCTATTGCACTTTTAAAAATTTGGTCCCTTGGCCATAATGATAAAGAATTTTTCTTTGTGTCCCTGTAAAAAAACTATAAGTGCTAGATTCACCAAAATCTATACAGTTGGTTCAAATGTGACCTATAACATATGTACAAATTCTTTGCTCAGATTAATAAGGCGTTTAGACGCTATCACACTTTTAAAAATTTGGCAAAGAATTTTTCTTTGTGTCCCTGTAAAAAAACTATAAGTGCTAGATTCTCCAAAATCTATACAGATTGAGTATCTGTGACCTATAATATGTGTATAAAGTTTTTGCTCAGTTGAATAAGGCGTTTAGATGCTATCGCACTTTTAAGATTTTGGTCCCTTGGCCATAATGATAAAGAATTTTTCTTTGTGTCCCTGTAAAAAAACTATAAGTGCTAGATTCACCAAAATCTATAGAGTTCGTACTATGGTGACTTACAATATACGAACCAACTTTCAGCTTATTCGAACAAAGCGTTTAGACGCTAGCGTGTTCACTCACAGACATACACACATACATACATACATCATCGTAAAAATAGTCAAAACGGACTCGTTGGACCTCGAAACGTATAGAAACATCAAAATCTCGAATTCGGATTTTTGACATGATTACAATACTTTCCTCACTATAGTGTTCGGAAAGTAAAAAATCTCCTAAAGAGTTTAATTTTTTGCAGAGAAGGTTATAAGAAAAATTACCACGTAAATAGCGGGAGGGGAGCCAGTGTAATGTAAATAGCGAAGATCAAAGATTTTAATTTGTACTAAAATAATTAAAATTATTTTAATGAAGGTGTTATTTAACGTAATATTCTCGCTTCACTTGAATATTCCAATTTACGAATACCTATTATTTTAAATACATTTAAGAATTGCAGTAACAAAATAGTTTGCAAATTATTTGCTACAGTTTATATAAAGTCGGTAACAAAATTGTCCGAACACTAGCAAAAATTCTTATGAAAAAGTACACTTCATACGGTTTTGTTAAATAAATCCTTGTCGAATCCTGTTCCTTGTCAGTGTAAGAACATGATTCGATAAGGATTTATTTAACAAAACCGTATGAAGTGTACTTTTTTTACATAGGAATTTTTGCTAGTGTCCGGACACTTTTGTTACAGACTGTTTATTATTATTATTTAAAGTAATATTAGATATTTAAAATAACTCTTGCAACTTAAAAAACAAATCTAAAGGAAAAAAGTTTTAAATTATTTTTCCGAATAAATAATAAACACATATTGCAGATTTGTTATTAATCTGCAACTCTAGCAAAAATACGTTTCGTATTTTCTATTGAATCTTTATTCAAAGATTTTCAAACAAATCATCCTGAAATTCAACCTCCTTTTGTTATTAGCAAAGTGCGTGCTTTGCCTTTCAAAATGCGGGTTTCATCTCAAGCCCCCACGCATAACCGAAGTTGCATTTAGTGCTATTGTTGAAAGCAGAGAGGACCCTTCAGTTATTGAATACCATGATAACGGTTATTGAAAATTCCTGTCCTAATGTATGCTGCATTTTCAACAGGTCTTTGAACTATTTTTCACCCCTTTTTTAAGAAATGAGACGAAATGAAAAATTTTTAGGCCTAATTTAGAAGAAAAGTCACGAACTAATGGATAGTCAATATGCAAACTCTGCATAACAATTAAAATAGGCCTATTAAATTTACTGTATAACTGCATCGAAAGTTAATAACTTATTTGAAACCATAAAGCTAATTTTTCAGATAACGTATCTAATGCATGAAAATGAATATGTTCCATTTATTTAATTAGTTATTTATTTAGTTATGACCCTCTAAATACCCTTTTATTCTAACAAATTCACTAAACTTTTGAAATTTCTGGCTACAATGAAGTATTATACACAGAAATAAGATTTTAAATTGTTTTAACGATTTACTTTTATAAATTTTAAAATTCCAGTGAATTGTGACTGCTTAATAATAAGCAAGAAATTAATATATATACAGTCGAATCTGGTTTACGTGAATTCCAAGGAGGATAAAAAATTTGTTCATGTTATCAGCAGCTCATGTTATCAATAACTAATCTTCATATAACTAAACTTATCTTCATTTTGATAAAGATTCTGGAAACAGTTCTTGTTAAAAAGTAATTCACGTTAACAGTGTTTACGTTAACAAGGTGCGACTGTATGAATATATATTACTTTTGCCATTTTGTTTACATGCTTTAAAATGACTAGCGCATGAAAATGTGAGAAAGAGAAATAACATTTTTTAGATAAAGCGTCTGAAATTTCATTTTACATTATCATTCATGAAAGTAACAGAAATAATTTATTGTATTATCTTACAGTGATATTAATCGCTTTCTCCACTTATTATGGCATGGTGTTAATAACGCTGGTTTTGAAACGTGTTAATTTATTGAAGAACCTTTTTTTTTTTTTTTTTTATTACAAAAATTACTGCGATAGTTATTTAATACTTAGAGAGTAAAAGATGATTTATAACAACATTTGTGGAAGTCGATTGTCTAAAAACTGTTCTTTGAAGAAATAGATTTTTTTTCAAAATTTAGTTATAACATATGTAAGAGTTTGTTATAGATTTAATTAAGATTGAATATTTAATTAAACATTTTGTAAAAATTGTAAAGTTTATAATTAACAGTTGAAAACTACATTTAGGACAACGCTTGTAATTTTATTCATAGCTTAATGCTTTCTATTGTATTTAGCAGGACAAAGATGGGTCGTGCCATTTCCAATGTACATGTAATGACCTAAACAGTTATTTTTACTTGTATAATCTTTTTAGAGTTAAGTTCCTAAAGGAATAATCGGATTTTTTTTTCTGTTTTTCATTAATATATCAGGTTCTAATAATATTCGAACCAAAATGTAATAAATTAAAAAAATTTCTTTTTAGTTCTTCCTATAAACTTTATCATAATTTTATTTCATATTTTTAAATATAGTAGTTACAATAAAAAATGTTTTAGATAATTCACATTTTCTTTGTATATATTTAACAAGATGTCACTCTTTAACTGTATATTATTTTAGACAAAACTTTTACAGTTTTTGATGCTCACGTCTTTTAATTTCGTAAAGCACTTCATTCATGAAGAGTTTTCCTGAGAGCTATTTCCTCTCTTGAGAATGTAGTATCAAGTTTTTATCTTGTTCATCACGTCTCTCTGTAATATGGATTTTTTTTTTCTTTGATGGTCTTTGGGGGTTTAAAAATTTGTAGTTTCAATTTTTTAGACAACTGTTCTTTATAATTTATAGCAGGTTTTTGTTACATTAGTTTTATAACATTTTCGTTACTTTTAACTTATAAGTACAGTTTTGAATTGAGAAATATTTCAAGAAGAAATACGAACTTTTGACTCAGTCAATGATTACTATTTAATGGCGAAAGAAATTTCATGCGTGTGTAATTAAACAGTTAAATGATATTTATAAAATAAAACCTTGGAATCATTTGACGCAATTATATAGATGGGTACAACAGAATCTATAGCGTGAAATAATTCGGATTAAAACTTCAGCCTTGTGTTCTCACCAAGCCGTTGAAGCGAAAATATTTTTTGTAAATCACACACAGTGCCTGATTTAAGGCAGGGCATTCGGGGCATGTGCCCTGGGACCTCACACTGAGGGAGCCTCCAAGAAATTCCACTATACGTTTTTTTTAAAAAATGCAAAATTTCCAAATTTTCCTATAATGATCGCTTTTTTTTTTCGTCAATGGATTATTAAAATTTATGTTGCACTGTATTACTGCATATATACTACTAATTGTATTACTGCATTGTTTTATAAATCGGCGGTATGATCTTTATAGGAAACTATTAGCTCATCAAAAAAATTGCAATATTTTCAATAAATGCAAATACAACTGCATACTACCGATACTACATTCCAAACTCTTACTAAGGCCAACTAAATCCGAGCCACGTACCGCAGCGCTGATATATGAGCGTGATGTACGTTGATTCGATAGACAAGCATCGGATCTAGTTAAGCCTTACTCTTACCAATAAAATTAAAAGTGAAGTAAAGAAAATTTGTAGACGCATGATTCAAAACTATGTAGTTTGTTTTGTTTTTTGTAATATTAAAGTACAAGGAAAAAGGGTTCATTGAGCATGAGTGCCTTCGACTTCCAAGGGAGTAAATCTGCCTCTGATCACACAACTGATGTTATAAAATCCAGAAAAATTCTGGTTTTTAATGTTGGAGTGATTATAAAGTTTTCATTCCCCCCAACATAATATCATTGTTGAAAATTAACCCCTAAAAATTTTATCTTAATTTGAATAAAACCCGTTTTTTATATTAAAGTTCAAATGCGGAACTTACAATTTATTTTTTCTTATGTATTATATATATATTCTAAAAATAATTTAGTGTGTCTATTTATATGAATTAAAGGCCACTTTTGAAAAAAAAAAAAAGATGACAAATTCAATGCATCAATGCAACTGATGTCGTCTTTAAAATTAACTCTTAAAATTTTGTGCTATAATAACTATCAAACTAAAAACGCACTATTTGTATATTTCTTATATATTTCTAAAAATATTTTAGTACAACTCTATATATAAATCGTTAGACTATATGTGAAGGGGAAAAAATGTTTAAACAGTTTATAAAAGAACGCTTTGATTGAATATATCCTCATTAATAATATACGTCAAACCGTTATTGTAAGATTATGTGACTAGTAATCAGAAATATGCCGTCGCGGATATATCACTATCAACCAATGAGAATTTCCACCTTAATGATTTGTGGCGGAATAATCGGATTTTTTCAGTCCTTGAGGCTCTTATTTTAGATAATGAGTTTAGATAATGAGAATATAAATGATCTGGTTAATCTAGATAAAACCATTGTATCCGGATAATGAGAATATAAACGATTCTCCCGTACTGCGCATATTTATTTAGCAATTATATGCATTTCTTTTCGACCAGTAAACTGATTAAATGCGTGGACTTTTAACGAATTGGCGATTATATGTAGATCTGTTATTTGGGTTGCAACATTTTTTTTTTTTTTCACTTCTGTGTAGATTTACTATATATAGATATTAAAGCCTAAATATTAATGAGATTAACTTCTTTATTGAACCCTTTTTGGTATTTTTGCCGTGTTATGATAAAAAATGTTACCTTTTTTTTTTTTTTTTTTTTTTTTGCGGGGGGGGGGGGAGTGAGCGAGGGTGAAGCTAGACGTAATTTAAGGCACCATGGATAGAAGATGAGTAGGGATATTCGCATATAGATCAAAGGAAATTTCTAGACAGACTACAGAAAAACATTTAATTAAAAAGCATCCAAAATATGCCTTACTTTGCGTAGTCGGTTTGGTGTCCCACTTTTCAAAATATTTATTTTTCTATTTAAAAAATAATTTTATGTATTAAAACACAAGTTAAAAAAAAAAAAAAAAAAAAAAAAAAAAAAAAAAAAAACGTAAATGGAAATAGTTTAACATGCACAAAACCTTCCAATCCGAAACAATTACATTTCTACCATTGACAAAATTGGTAGTAACACTAACAAGAAAACGAAATAAAAGTGAGAGCTGTTGAGAACTTCGTTTTTATTTTGAATTTATAAAATTTTTGCATCTAAGGTGTTTAGCAACAGATATTTTGACACTTAAATCGTCATTTAAAATGTCTTTTGTACAATTTATATGATGGCCTTATCTTTTTAAGATGTACTATTTTTAAGTAGTAAAAAATATATAAGAATTTGAGAATTAATTTTCCATCTCATTTTAAAGAAATTAAGAAATGTCTTTTTCAATTATCGCGGTGAGAGGGGGAAAAAAATGTGCAATCCTTAGAGATTCTTTAAATTTCAAAATTTGTGAATTTTCCTGAGAGCGAAAACTGAAGTGTCTTGCTTGAAACTTGGTTTGAAGTTTTATGAATTTTACTGTGGACTAGATTTACATATTGGGCAATTGGTAGCGGTCTGGAATTCACTTCTTATGTGTGGTCTGAAGGCAAGCCATCACAACTTTGATTTTTCATGGAAAGAATTCTTCGAATTCGGGGTAGGTGCAGTCAGGAAAGTAAAAATTGTGTAATGCAAATATTATGTCAAGTAATTATGTTTTAAAACTGGACGCAAATTTGCCAAATAGAAAATATATTTTGGTCATAAGATATGCAATAATTATCTGTTTCTTTTTTAAAATACGCTTTTTCACTTTTAAAAAGAGAAATATATATATATATATGTATATATATATATATTATAAGCATATTAGTATTCTACAGAAATGGCACTTACTATCTGAAACGTGCAAGAACAATATTTTATAACGTATATAGACAAGACCAAGATTTCATAACTATTGCGTTAATTATTACCTCGACACTTCCTAACTTCACACCATATACATATAAAGTTTTATACTTTTAAATGTATGTAAATCGACGATATGTAGATATAATTCTCTGGAAGTTCTCATCTTTTACCTCCACTAATATTTTTAAATATTATATTCCCTCTCAAAATTCGCAAAAGGGCGGGTGGAAGAAACTAATAAATATGCAAACATAGAAATATAATGAAGTTTTTGCATTTTAACAAACAATTAAATAATCATTATAAATGCTTTTACACATTTTTTAAAAAATGTAACACTTATTTTTTTTTTTTTTTTTTTACAATAATATTAGTGTTTTACAGTTAGCTTATTAATAATCCTCAAAAAGATAACTCGTCAAAATAACATTTAAATTTTTTGCAAATAAATATTTGTCAAAAACTTAAATTTTCCGAAACACCAAAGTTCATTTGTTTCAAAATTCATCAGAAGGGAGATAATTAGTATTTAATTACAATAGATGTTAATGCTGTTCAATAAATTATTAGATGTGATCTATATTAAGTACTCAAGTGCGTGCAATATTTCTCATAACATATACTGTTTTGTCAGTTAAGTATATGTTTTGATAGCAATTTCAGTTGATTTTGAAATGTTATAATTACATATTTATAGAATTGAGAGATATCCATCACCGTAACAACATTTCTATAGCAACTGAGGATTGCAAATGAAACGGTTTTGTAATATCAGCTTATTTAGATTTGCGAAAGGTTCCGTAATAAATAGTTGTCATATTCTTAATTGTTATTTGTACTGTACACAACACTAATAATTTGTAAATTTGAAACAGCCAAATATTTAATTATAAATTTATTTTTGCAAAATTAAATTGTTGGTTGATAATTATTCATTTTATAGTTTTTTTCTTTTAAGTATTACATCTTTTCTAATTCTAAAATTTTATGCATTTTGTTAGACTGATGAAAATTAAAGACATCATAGCCTATAATACTCTATAAAATCAAAACAATTTCAAAATTATATTTTATTATATTTTATTAATTACAAGATTAAATTAGGCAGGTTAATTTTTTTCCATCGTTTATTCCTTGTATCGCATGCAATGAAGCAATTGATACATAAAGTTATTTACTTAACAGTCTAAAATAAATACATAAATCTATGCACACTGACACATGGGTTTCAAACCGCGTAAATTTTAATTTCTAGTACTTACTAAAAATCTGGCAAAATTTGCATAAGAATTTTTTTTATGTACATAATGTATGAAAAATGCATATTTTTATAATTTTCCTTTTCCATTTTACTTATTTTAGTAATCATATGAATATATACCTTTTGTGCAAATATTTAACGTATTTAGTTTATGATGATATATATACATATATATATTTAATTAATTAATTAATATGTTTCAAAAAGAATATTTCTAAATTTAAATGTCAAATTTTAAAAGTACAATTATTTTTTCTCTCAACTCTTCAAACTTCTGTTTTAAAATGTTTAAAATTTCTTAATCAGAGGCTCTCCTTTGAATCTTTTAGATTATTCTAAACATTCCGCGAGAGTGAGTTTTAGAAATTCCAAACTCTTCTTTCCTTTAAAGTATCACTTCTTTTTTTAATCTCCTCACAAGAAAAAGTAAATTGTTGAGTATAAATGTGTAGGGTGTAGGAGAATAAATAAACTCTTACCACAGTTCCTATTGCGTTCTGAACTAAAATGTGGGACTATTTTATTGGAACAAATAAACTTTTTTTTTTTTTTTTTTTTTTTTTTTTTAAGAATGTGAATTTATTTCATAA
This sequence comes from Salticus scenicus, assembly GCA_963930645.1. Classification (NCBI taxonomy): domain Eukaryota; kingdom Metazoa; phylum Arthropoda; class Arachnida; order Araneae; family Salticidae; genus Salticus; species Salticus scenicus. The sequence continues at coordinate 135,493,848 of OZ005650.1, read as the reverse complement.
TAAAGTAGAAAGTGTGTCTAACTAGCAATTTTAAAAAGAATACTTTGAGGCAAATGAGCAAATATTTCTTTGAAATAATTGATTAAATAATTTTTATGTAAAGGGCCGCAAAACACCAATTTTGCTACTTAAATTGTGAGAGGTACTACTTGCAGTGGTATCCTCAATTCAGTTCATAATCATGTGTTTCAATGTGTTAGACACAAAAGGATAAGTTTAAAAGAAACAACTGAATCTATTTGAATTAAAGGGGCTAGCGGCTTGCTGGTGTTATTTTTATATCGATGTTTGTACAGTCATCAAAGAATAAATGCCACCCCCAAACTAATTTCGCAGTAAATTAGAGTAGAATCATGCGGCTGGTGCCAGTAAATTAGTAATAACGTCTAGTTTATAACGGTATAGTTAGATTTTGCTTAGGGGATCTTCTATATACAGGGGTATTTGCGTTCCGGATTTTTTACTTTATTTCTCTCCAGTAATTTTTTAATAGTGATATCACAAGAAGCTTTCTTTTAATGTTTAGCAATTAAATATAGACAAATATACAATTCGTAATTACTGGTGGTAAATAAAATAAAATAAATCCTGAACGCAAACGCCCCTGTATATAATATGTAAAACTGGCATCAACTTTATATTTTTCAGTGGCAACCCCATTTTTGAGAATTTAATTTGGTAACGTCAATCAAATCAGCCCGGAAAATGGTAATTTTAATTTTTGAGTTATAATTTGTCAAAATAAGGGGATGCTAACGTTGAATGAATGTGTCAAGCATTAATTCATGTCGTTCCGAAAAAATATATTGAAATTTCCCTTTTTTTAAAATTTGTTAGAATGAAGTAACCCAAACATATTCCATGCATATTTTTAATTTAAAAAACTTTTTTTGAAATATGAAAATTATTAATAAATTCATACTTCAAAGAATTATGAATTATATTAATATTTATTGAAATTTTATTTTTCCGACTGAGTGAAAATAATGCCTGGACTGGGAATCGAACCCCGGATCTTTGACTTACAAGGTCAATGCTCTACCACTGAGCTATCCAGGCCGACATCCCGGTCTGCATTACTCACTCAGACAACACTTTTAGGCAGAAACATCTCTGGTCTATCATTTAGATAGCTCAACAGAAAATAAGCCACAGGTAAAGGAAAACACCATTAAACAATGGGAGAAAAATACAATTAAAAAAAAAAAAAAAAAAAAAATTGTATTTTTCTCCCATTGTTTAATGGTGTTTTCCTTTACCTGCGGCTTATTTTCTGTTGAGCTATCTAAATGATAGACCAGAGATGTTTCTGCCTAAAAGGGTTGTCTGAGTGAGTAATGCAGACCGGGATGTCGGCCTGGATAGCTCAGTGGTAGAGCATTGACCTTGTAAGTCAAAGATCCGGGGTTCGATTCCCGGTCCAGGCATTATTTTCACTCAGTCGGAAAAATAAAATTTCAATAAATATGATTTTCTTCCACAGTTAATTGTGTGATTTTAATAAAAAAAAAAATTATATTAATATTTGCCCGAATAAAACAAGTATCAACAAAAATATGGTTTTCAAATTTACAGCTCATTCTTTTAATTTTTCGAGTTAGTTATATTTCAGTTCTTTTGTTCTTAGAGGCTGTTATTTGTTATCATTTGTATCATCTATAACTTTGCGTACACATGATTAATAGTTATTTAAGTAAGCTTAGATCCACCCATCATTTCTTAATTAGTAATACTTTAGTTTATTTAATATTTAAAAATGTCATACTTCTTTTCCGATTTCTATCTGAATGGACATTTTCTTAACTTCTTTAAATTACTTTTCTGTGCTAGATCTTAATTTAATTTTTTTTAATGTTGGGATAAACCCCTAGTTCATTTCGTTTGTAACTCTATTAAGAATTATTGAAAGTATATAAAATATACATTTTTCTGTATCGCCTTGATCTCAAAAATTCGAATATGGGGTCAAAAAGAGATGTTGGAATTGAAAAAAATAGTTGATTTAAATTTTAATATGTAGACGACCCTCTAAGCAAACTTTAACTACTGCGTAAATAACTAGACGTTGCCACCAATCGATCAGCACCAACCGCATGTTTTTACGATAACTTACGGCGAAATTAAAAGGGGTGGCGTTTATTATGTTTTTATGCCAGTACTCAGACAGACTATATACCATAAACTTGCTAGGCGAAGATATAAGATCAAAGTGAATATTACCTTAAGGGCAATCTAACAATTCTAAACTGTTATCAACTGCTTACAAGACACTAAGAATTTCCCTTCCACGTTAGCCTGGTACCGGATTCGAATCCTGATTCAGACAGGGATACTTTAGTGGTTCGGAATTCACTTTAAGCCGTAAAAATTAAAGCAGTTTTTTAAGGAGAAAATATCTGAGAGGGGAAAAAAAACTTCATTTACAGTAACTCAACAAATAATGGAAATGAAGAAAGAATAAATAAATGAATAGCAAATTATTTTTCGTCATTTTAATTAAAGGTATTTTTTCTATGTGCGCATTATTATTATTTTGGTACATGTGATGCATCATTTGCATGTATTCTTGCGCTCAAACCTTATATCGGCAAAAAATTAGCTCTGATAAAATCTTTCTTAACACCTCTAAAAAAATTAGAAATTTTAAGATTTATCATTTTTTCTAGTTATTGATTTAATAATAATAATAATAATAATAATTTCATACTTCCAATGTTTTAAAAGTACCTATCCCCTTAATGAGCAAGAAATGACAGAACTATACTCTAAACCAGGGGTGGCCAACTCACGGCCCACTGTACAGTTTTTTTCGGCCAGCGAAGAGACTAGCGATATTTAAAGTTTGACAAATTTGGTTAATAGATTAAAAATTAATAAATGTATTCTGACTTTTCGAAGTAAAAACACGTTTCGATGACTAATGGTAGCTAAAAAATGACTGTAATGAAATATTATTAGATCCATGATCCGTTCTTTTTATTTGTGGTTATTAATGTATGTATAATAATAAATTTTTCAATATTCTATTGTTTAATTATGAATGAAAAGGATTTAAATTAAAGTATTCTGCTCCGAATCTTCCCCCTTCCTTCCCCTAAAAAAGCATATACATGCATGTATGATTCATACACTCACAAACATATATACACATGTATACATACGATGCGGGATGCGACCCACCGGAATAAAATAGATTTTCAACGCGACGCACCAATGTTTTTGGGTTGGTGGACAGGTCTGCTCTAAACCGAAACCACAAACTCCTTTCTACTAAATACACTGTTCGTTAAGTTTTGAGAAACAATTTAATATTTTTACAACTTAACATAACTTTACAAATTATACTAAAATCTCCACAAAACTTTATCCTGAACTTTTCTTTTACACAAAACTGACTAAAGATCTTTACAAATCTGTTATCTAAACTACCCTTTTACGCAAACCAATTCATCATTCGATGATTTTGTCGAAATTACTTTTCTTACTTGAGCTACATAATGTAAGGGAATCCAAGCTTGCAACTACAGTCTAACATTGAAAATATTACAACCTCCAAAAATCTAAGCTATTTTGCATATAAGATCTTACAATAGCTTGCAAAATTACTATGTAACTGTATACAGCAAAATGAATTTAACTCAGCGATTATAAACGTCTGTGTAAAATTCGCATACTGCTGTTTCGATTGCATTAAGTACACCGTCGTCGGTGCATAAACTAACGCATCTGGCATTTTTTTTTTTTTTTTTTTTTTTTGTCTTGGGTTATCACACACATATTCATCAGGAGGTAAAGGACATCATATCCATTTTGTGAAAAGAGTTATCACCATGTCCTTTATGTGTGTTTTTATATTTATATAGAGGCATTAAGCAGTAATGTCCAGTTACTTTAAAGGAGGTAAGACAGTGGAAAATAAGTGTCCATTTTCTTTATTCATAACAAACGTATTTCATTGTGGCATATGAAAGACATGGTATTAACTCTTTTCCAAAATGGACGCGGTGTCCTCCTTCGGAGTACAAATATTGTCCCGAATCCGTAAGTTATTAAGCGGTAAGCCACTGTTTCGGACATAATGTGTTATTTTTGAGTTACATTCCTTTCATTATTATTATTATTATTATTATTATTGTAATCTTGACTTAACAAAATGTAATATAAGAGGTTTTTCAGCAATAAATTTCACAAATTACTCTAGTAAACAACATGTTTCTCTTCTACCCTACACGAAGAACATAGCTTCGATAAATGGGTCAAGCAGGGAAACCTGGCGTGTTCATTGAACAAACCCCCTCCCCCCCCCCCCCCCCAAAAAAAAAAAAAAAAAAAAAAAAAAAAAAATATGAGTCGGTCTATATTTTAAGGTATCCAGTATGTACCGTCATGCTCACTCTATCCAAACTGCAATATGCGAATTTTATTATCTATTTGTCATTTTTAATGCCGAGTTTAATTCACTGTATCACTTTCGTGTCGAGGCAATATTTTAACCTCTATATAAATGCATGTAGTAATTATATATATATATATATATATATATATATATATATATATATATATATATATTCATAAATAGTTTTTTGAAAAATCGCATGAAATAAAATTTCTCAATTCTCCATGGTTTACAGGAATTATAACATTAGTAAATACTACCTGTTTAATTAAAAAAAAAAAAAATCTTCAACCTTCTTATTTAAAAAAATAATATATATATTCTAAACATTCCATAATTGCGAGAATTTGAGGAATTCCAAAGTATGCTTACTTCTTTTTTTTATTTTTTGAAGTGTCATTCGCTTTTAATCGATTACCTACTGAAAAATAGAAAAATATTTCAATTAAGTAAAATGTTTCGAATAATTACAGAAGTGGTTTAGAAAAAATAAATCCACTCCATTTGAAATTAGAGACTGGCTTATGTTAACTGAAATAACTATTACATTGAAACTCTGGAGAAAAATGTTTTAGAATATTTATTTGAATGATTGTTAACGATTAATCAAGATTTTAAACGCTATTTGAAAATAATCTGATGCTTTATAAAGATTCCTTATTCTCTACACATTATTAGTTATTTTAAAACATTGCTAAAGAACTAAAGTAACTATAAAATTGGCAAATAGAAATTTTTTATAATATTTGAAAACAAAAGTACTGAATTTGTAGCTAAATGTAGCTTTTTTACTTTTTTTTACTCATGTGGGGTAAATAAAATATCATTGTTGGCTCGAATCAACGAGATATATAAAGTAGAGTGATAAATGGTAACCCTTGAGAAGGTCCAAGATGAGTCATGTGACATGCTTTCCTTGCACATGCGTATTCGGTGGTTTCCTTGGTAACAGCTCATTTTCAGTACATTTCTATGGCAACGGTTTCAATGTTTTTGTTTACTTCACGTAGTTTAATATTCTTTTGTTCTAAACCATTTTGATTTTGATTTTACTTCTTTTTTGTTTCGTGTAGTTGAACTTTAACCGATAAAATGCTTAAATATAGTTGAAAAATTATTATTTGTTGTTAAATTTAGCTCTTTAAAAGTTTAAATTTTGTTTTATAAACACTTTTAAAGTTTGTTGAGAAACGATGAAAAGAAAGGTATTTTATTACTTATTAAAATGTGAAATATGTGTAAAATTATTTTAAAAGCAATTTATTTCGGTCATAGGACTGTCATGTTACCTAATAATAATAATTTGTCGAACTGATATTTTAAATGCCAAAATAGCGATAAAGGGCCAAACACAGCAACCTATTCGAGCATATCACGTGATTCATCTTGAACCACGGAAAGTTAATCCTTCATCCATTGAATCAGCACTCTAATTTATATATCTCGTTGGCTCGAATTCTTGAACCTGAATTTTTCATTTAATACATTTTAAGTAAAGTTGTTTTGAATACAAAAACCAAGATTTTTAGCTGTTAGTCTATGTGAGTATCAGGTATTAGTATAACTTAAAGACAAATATTAGCAAGAAGTTCAAACTCGGTATTCTAAATCTGTATCATAATGGATTTTTATTATTATTATTATTATTATTAGGACGGAGGACTATTAGTCTCAATCTACGGATTTTTACGATAGTTGGACATTTATCGAAAATATAATTGAATAATTTGAAAACGATGTCATATTAAAAAAAAAAAAAAAAAAAAAAAAAAAAAAAAGTCCTCGTATTAAACTAAATTCTGCTTTTGCCAGAATTTCATCAAAATCTTTTTTTTTTTTTTCAAAAGATAAGAAAATTAATAAAAGTCAGTTTGAAACGGACAGTATCGAAAAAGTGTTTTTTAATATTTCTGAATTAGGAAATAAAAAAGCGCGTGTGCCAAATAAAATAAAAAATAAAACAAGATAATTGAGTTTGAGTGGATAATTTAAGGATACCATTGATATAGTAACTTTTATATTTGTTTATTTTTTTCATTTAATATAAAATGAATGATTGTATGACTAAGCTTTACTGGCATCCATTGGCGATTCGTCACGCAATGATGTGATTAAGTGTATTGACACCGTTTACTTCAGTAAACTTTTTGTGTCGAAACTTCGTTTAACCGTCTCGGAACTTTATTTAAATATTAATTTGAATTAATCATTTGTATACATCAGCGTGCAAGTGTAGTCACACATGGTATATAAAAAAATAAATAAATAAACCTTACTATGCAACACAGCTTTATTATAACTCTGCCTTGGTGCTTTTGAATTTTTGTCACCATATTGGCGATGAATATTTTTTATTTATTATTATTTTCGTACTAACAGTTCGTATACCGCTAACTCCATCAGTTGGCTAGAGGCTCTGCTCTCTAAGCTGGTAGACGGGAGCTGCAGGATTCGATCCGAGGTCGCGCTCTTCGGCTTAGCTGTTCAAAGTTTTTCGTACTTTTCTCTAAAGCTCTCACAACTATGGTCTAAACAAATATAGTCTAGGTTTAAAACGACCTCCACACCACCCAGGTTTAGGATCCTCGTGCAGTCAATTGCCTCTAACCCTGACACCGTATACCGGTAAATTCAAAATTATTCAATTACATCATATCTATGGACGAAATTTCTTGTTAATATAGTTTTACCTATTTATAATGGACTAAACAAACGTAAAATAAACATTTCTTTATATAAGCATGTTCAGTGGTATAAGAAGCATAGTCTAAACGATTACAGGGTCACACAAAAGAATTTGAATTTGTAACTAATATGACTATCTCAAGTTGTATCTGGAAAATTCTTGGAGTGCTTTTTATTCACTGTTAAGAGTTTTACTAACTGTACAAAATTTTAGTATATTGTGTGGTGTGTATACTATTTAAAGACAATATGCAGGACAATCCAAAATTAAGGGAATATTTTATATTTTGTATTGTATTTGTATTAGATGTATTTCACGAAAATGCTTTAGCAAATTATATCTTGTCTAGAGACTGCTGAGAAACGATAACTAGATTTTCTTAGTCATATGATGATCAAAATATTATTTTTAAGCCCAATAATTTTTTAACGTTGTGCAAGAACAATTCGCTATTTCAAACGCAAACATTTGCTATAAATTTGCATTTACAAATCCATTGATTGCGAATACCAAGTTTCTAGCAGTTTGTCTTTTAGTTAAAATAATTAAAAAGTATATAAATGAATAAAGGAAGAGTACAACTTTGGTATTTTGAAGATTATATCGATGATCATAAAAGAGACTGAACATTTTGACTAAGTTTGGTAAGTTTTAAAGAGTGGTAGGGTAAAAATAACTCAATACTTTGAAATTTTTTTTATTAATTTAATTATTTAATTTTTTTTTAACTGGATGTACAATGTTCAGAGGAAAAGTTGTAGTGGAAGTCTCTCACACAAAAATACATGACAAATACAACTGCTTTTGCAATTGACAGAGTAAGAGAAAATGATGTAATACCAGATTTAATTTTTTTTTTTTTTAAGCAAATGGTGAAGAAGTGTGAAAACTTCAAAATTTGTAGAGACTTTACCCGAATCCATGAAAATATAATGAAGCAATAGCGGTTTTTTAATCCTACGTATATTGGATAAATACTGCTTAAAATTTTACGAAATAATTATGTGTTTATAAATTCAGAAAATCGTAAAGAAAGTACATATGTAAAATGTTTTAATGTGTAATAATAATTATATTTTTCATTTCGAAATCGTAGAGTTCAAATTCAGTACACAGTAGACAATATTAATCATTAAAAAAAAAAAAAAAAAATCTTCTGTTTGTTAATATTATAAAATGGGGAGAGTAGTTTGAAATGATCTTTCAATATATTTACAGGTTGTCTATTTCCATCTCATTCAAAAATGTTAGTGAATTGCTAAATTTTGTTTAAAATATGTTACTATCAAATATTTCTTCGCTAGAGGCAGAAAATCAGTAGAGATATTTCCGAAACAAGAATAAATCTTGAAGTATATTAGAACTGCACACCAGTTTTAATCAGTCTCCGTCTCTTCTCTAGAAACAGAAAGTGGTGAGACTTGCATTTACTATACCTTTGATTTAATCCCAGAATATGAGTTAGGTGGAATGCACTGATAATATTTACCCCCGCTGCTTTTGAAATTTTATCGCAATCTTGAAACTGTGAGGATGTTTATTTCAAGATTAAATTGGACGAATATTGAGCTGAGTAGGTGTCTGTATTCTCCTCATTTTGAGTAGGTGTTTGTTTAATATTTATACTAATCATATTCGGCCTACATACGTACAAAATGAAACGTAATTTCAAATTACCAATCAATTGTTAACATTTAAAAGCCTTTTTCTTTTTTTAATACATTTCCTCCTATGTGAAGCATAATGGTTAATAATCTATATTTCAACGTATAAGTAAAATATTTAATAAAATAAAGCAGGGCCTGATCAACGCACAGGTTGACTGGGTCATGGCCCAGGATCCTTTAACTTGGGGTGAGGGGTAAACGAAATTACATTTACAATTCTAAAAATTTTAATTAAAAATGAACAAATGCTCTTCAGAATAACACTTCTTAAAAATTTTACTTCTGAAAGAAAAATGAAAAGTTTTACAAAGGTAATATTTAACTCAAATATGCGTTTTAGGGTGAAATAGTAAAATAATTTTGAGGCTTTTTTTTTTTTTTGTAAGAGTGCTAAGTAGAGACTTGATCGGGCTCTAAGACCAGGATTTCAACATCCTTGATTCAGGAAGAAGAGTTATTTTTATCCATTACTCTATCATGAAGAAAATAACCGAATTTCCATGAACAGGGGAGGAATTTTTTTTTTTTCCTTCTTTAAGGGAACAGTAGACTTTAAAATTATCAGCATATCAAGGAAAAATATGTTAATATTTTATAATTATATGATTATTCAAATAAATTAAAAAGTTTAAAGCTCTGTAAAAGTATTTATTACAATTAGAACCTTAGATCTTCCAGTCATGCTTGAAGTTAAAATGACTTATTTTGTTATTAATGGTGAAAAACCTAACTGAAATCGCTGGTTTACCTCCTTGAAACAAGTTCAGGAACAGACCTGGAGCATTTATGATGCCGGATACATATACAATATGAATATGTTTATGTCATACCCCGGCAAGAAAAAGTAACCCAAGTCCAAAATAGCAACTTTATATCATTGAAAAATATGAAGTGCCTCAACGTGTATAAAAAGCGTAAATTACCCATCTGAGAGGCAATTTTGTCAGTTTTAATATACTAGATAATGCCTTATCATTAAGTTTATTTTTTTCAAATACAGCATTTTTGAATTATAATTTTTCTTACCGGGCGCGATCAATTAATTGAAATCAGAAAATTGATACATTCAATACACAAAGTCACAACTTCGCAGAAATGTCCATTATTGGACATATTTGCATAGCTTAGTTGTCCTTTACAAGATATATTTTGATTTATATTTACAATTTTATATTTATCCCAATACATCTGCAAAGAACTGCTATCATTTTCACCTGAAGCAACTGTTGCTTGCAAGTTTTGTTTCATTATTTATAACATCTTCTTACAAACTTATTTATTAAATTATTTGAATTTAATCTAGTTAATTTACAGATGCTTCAAACGAAAAATTTCTCGAAAAATAAAAATGTGATTTTTTTTTTTTTTTTTTTAATTATTAATTTTGTGGTCAACTATGCGTCTAATAATCATTTCCAGAAATGATATAGCATTTTCAAACAGAAAGATAAGTAGGTTAAAGGGTTTAAAGTAATAAATCAAATTACAAAAAAACTAATAAATAAAAATAAAAATTCATTGAAATATTTATAAAGGTTATTTTAAATCCGTGTACAATTATAGCACTATTTCCTATATATATTTTTTAAAAAATAGTATTTATCTTTTTATTTTATTATAAACTCAACTGTTAACTAAAATGATCTCGTCAAATTAAGTTATCGTTTAAAGCTGTTGTTTAAAAAACTTTAACTATTATTATTAAAACTGTACATATATTACTTAAAAATAGATATTAAGCTGTAAATATTTGATAATTATTGATAAAATGTAACATCAGCAAATTGATTAATAGGCATTTGTGCTCTCCTCTTCTGAAAAATATCGACTAAATAAATGAGCTCTCCTGCATAACGCTCCCGAAACAGCTTAATTTATCTTATTAATTATGATGCTTGATATTTAACTAAAAAAAAAAAAAAAAAAAAAAAAAAAAGGTGTGAAAGGTTATAACATGAGTATATAGATTAAATTTCTATCCATTTTGTCTGATTGATGTAAAACGAGTTTGGTTTGTGTAGGGGTAGGTTTTTTTTTTTTTTTTCTGTGGTTTTTACAAATTAGAGAATAAAGCTGTTTTCCCCAGCAGTGCTTGCTTGTCATTTTCTTTTATTTATTTTTCTTTTTATTACTTTTTTTCATTTTATTTACTTTTTCTTTATTCTGCGTAAATAAAAAGAAAGTATTGGATTCGTGAAAATTTTTGCCCACCGGTTTTCGATGGATTTACATATTTAACCATTTTTATAAAATGCGTGTGTATATAAAGGTTGAGGAGGGTGTATCTCACGTTCCCATGAACCAAATTTAACCAAACTTAGTATTTAGTCGGACATTGACATAAACTGGTGCTGATTGCATTTTCGAATCGATCGCTTAACAGGCTCAACTCTGTCATCCATTGTTTAATAAATTTTAATATGACAGTACAGGAGAAAAATTCATAAAAATGTACATAAAGTTATTCATAACTAATGATTCTGAAATTGATATAAATTATCGACAATAGTAGTTGAAAACCTAGAAAAAACTGTGTGCGTGTAGGAGCCCCTCTTTCCCCTTGGGTGTGTATATTATAAATATATGTATCTTTCAAAAGACCTCGTCAGTACCTTTTTAAAACGAATGGTTGATCAATATGATCTGTGATTATTTAAACCGTTGTTACTGATTTTTGTTTAATTTTTAACGGAAAAAAAATTCTGAAGTAAAACTCGCCTGCATTCATCATGGAAAAATATTTTTACTAAATACAAATTTAATAATTTGTACTGGGTGAATTTGAATAGGAAAATATAGAAGTAAAGTCTTATGGTAGCCACAAGCTACTAGTCTACTCATACAAAATATAGACTGTTATCACAAAACTCGAAACGTATTTTATCTCCCATAATTCAAAAACCATTGGCTGTAGAATGTTGAAATTTTGTATAATGTAATTTGTATTATTTAACTGTGCACACTTTTCATTTTGTCCACTAAATAACTTCCCTATTCACAGGTCGCCTAGTATTTTTGTGAAATCAGTACCGTACATATAGATGAGGGAGAAATGTGAGCATTTTCGAATTTAGACCTTTTTTTTTTTTTTTTTCAAATACCTAGAGAAACTTAATTTTTTTTTTTTTTTTTTTTTTTTTTTTTCAGGAATGAGTTTTTTTTACCCACATTTTATTTTCAATCAGAGTTCAATATATTGCTGTTAATTGCATAAAAATGATTTAATATATTATAAATAACAATATTCAAATATAATGATAAATAATAATATAAGTCTAATAACAGTATAATAAATAAGGGTTACTTAAACTTAATTGTTTATCATCTTTTTGAGAGTACTTGAAACTCAACTCCTTCTGTCAACGATATATTTCTGAAATTTTAAGATAAGTTTTACTTAAAGGCATTTTTGAGAGCACCTGTATACATTTGGTGAATAATTTCTGCAAAAGAAATTTTGTTAATGCTTGCGCACGCTAGTTTAAAATTATTTATATTTTTATTTATTATAATTATTTTTACCTTAAACATCTGTTTTTTCAAGAATTATGAAATTTATAATGTTTACTTAAAATATTATTTCTTAAAATATTATTTGAAATTAATCTGGTTAAAATGTTATTAAGTTATGTTATTAAAAATAAATAAATAAATAAAACTAAAATTTCAACATATTAAAGTGTTTATATTTCATTAGATATTTAATATCTTTATATTCCGATTACAGCGTGGTGTGTCTAATGTAGTGTATGGATTTTTTTTTTTTTTTTTTTTTTTTTTTTTTTTATAATGATGTTGAATTGGATTAAAACCTTGCACGTTTATAAACCAACGGAGAAAAAAGAAAAAAAAAAAAGAAAAGAAAACACGAAATTGGTTGTCAAAAAATAATTATAACTCTATCAATACATGCTCTGTTTGCATACAAATTCATAGCTACCAATTGGTGTATATATATATATATATATATATATTTGCTACCGATAATTTTTAATGAAAATTTTTTAGTTTTTAGCAGTTTTCTGCAACTAAACATAATAAAGTTTATTGGAAAGAAATATTGGTGTTATAAAGCCGTACAAGTCAACACCTATGCAAATTAATATAGATAAGTGAAATTAACCCAAAAATGACACGCTACAAAGCATTTCATAGATTAATTTTTACAGTGATTCCAAACAATATTATTCTACATTTTGCTACTGATCCTCGTTTTTGTCTTTGTGCCATTATCCTCGCTGAAGTATATTTTCTTTATACCCTGAAGTTCCAACAGAATCAATCTAGTATTTCTGTGGAATTCAACACAACATCTAAATTCAAAAATGTACATTAATGAATACATTACTATTATACAATCCATACATAGACGATAAAAAAAAAATAATGGAATGGTCTAATGCTGTACATCAGTCAGATTACCATTTTCTTTCTTCCTGTGTTACCATATGGTATTTTTGTTGCTTATTGACAGAGAACATTTTTAAAATTTTTAAGACATATGTATATACAGAGAGTGAGTCGGGGGATTTTTCAAACATTTCAATAGATGAAACCAAGTATCCTATAAAGAATAATAACATTCTTTTTGCACTAAAGACGGTACGCTTAAGGCTACCGAAACAGCTGTATGCATCTCAAATATTTTTCTTTGGCGTTTCTGACGTAGTAGTTTATTCGGGTTTTAATTTATCCTATGAAGAACTACATAAAACATGAATAAAGATTTCTGAAAAAATTAAGCATTCTTTATTTAAAACATACAACGTCAATTCTTTTCAAGGGCATAGATTGATTGTTCCTTGCAAATTAGGTGATATTTCTGTCTTACTGTATGCAATTTGCTAAACATTTACAGTTAGCTATGCCCAATATCATCCAAAGGACGTGTAAATAATTTCAAACTCAAAGAGGAAGAGAGAAAACCAATAGAAAAAACATACTTTTAAATTCTACAATACCTAATATTACTTTTAAAAAAAAATAATAATCCTATAAATAAATAATAAGACCAAAATTATTACTTAATTTACAATTGTAAAATTCGCCGAAAACGACTCATATTTATATGCGGAATGAGCGATTATAATTATTGCTTAAACAAAATTAAGAAAAAATCTGTTTATGACAAATTTTAATTGACGCAAACCTACAATTTTTCATGACAGCAACTTTTCGCTGTTTTATAACTTTCGAAGCATAAGTTTTCAGTGAAAAATCAATTCATTCTGGCGATGAAAGGATTTTGGATCGGTTAATGTGTTAAAGATAACTCCTATTCATTTGCTTTCTGATACAATCCGCAACTTAACAGAAAATGCTACCGGGAAAAAAAAACAAAAAAACTACAGACTTTTTAATATATTTTTTTTCCCAAACTTTTCATCCTTGACTTTCATCTACACTATTAAAATAGTTCATTTTTCCTTTGGTTTAAATGCAAGTTTAATATCTTCTAAACTTAGTTCGTGAGCATCGTTCTTCATTAGAAGTAATCAAAAAAAAGAAAAAAAAAATCTCTCACGATGTTTTAATTACAGTTTGATATTCGATATTTAATTAAAAATATTGAATGAATATAAGTAATACCAATTATCAAATTAAATGTTATATATTAAGTGCATATTTTTCATGCAGTACGTCTGTGGTAAGAAAAAACAAAATTGTGACTTCTTTCTAAACTTGAGGCGAGAAATTTATTCTGATGTATCAAGTCTGTGATTTAATTTACGTACTCTAATTTCCGACTTTTCTGAATTTAATTTAATCAAAGAATTCGTTATTCAGTGGTACACAAATGGGATTTATCTCCCTTTGCTTAATATTTAAATCCTTTCAAAATCTTCATCCCATTTCTGTTTCACACCGCTAGCACCAGTAATCTCTCCCGCTGCATACTGTGCATGTTCTACATTTTCAGAAGTTTTTTCCGATACCTTTTTTTCCCAGTATCCTTTTGTATTCCACATCGTCCCAGAATTTTTACTCACGAACAATCCTTTTCAAAACATGTGCCGCTATGAGAAAAACTACGGATTGTTTCCTTTTGTGGAGCTCCGCCTGCCCGTTGTATATTACGTCACGACTGAGTACACAATTACACAGGGAGCGTAAGCTGCCCAAAGCTTTGACATCCTGAGGAGTCCTTTGTTCCCCCATGAATGTTTTGCTTTAAAAGTGCAAAATATTTCGATATGGATTTGTTTCTGGGCTCTCGTAAATAAAAGGGTGAATTTTAATGACGTGGTGAAGTTCTCTTGAAATACATTCTTGCTGAATAAATATTATTTTATCTAAAAAAAAAAAAAAAAAAAAAAAAAAAAAAAATGCTGAGTAAAAATAACGCATTTTTATGCTACTTCTAGATTTTTGGGGGAGAGTACAAGTAATACATTTATAATGAACTTTTTTTTCTCCCTCGTATCTTTTGCCATTGATTGTACTAAAATTCAATTTTACAGCAATCTCAACCTTGGAAGACGAATTCATTTTTCCTTTTGTACCAAATGAAAAGTAAATTTGGTAATTTAGAAAGCATTTTGACAAATTTGAAATACATTTTAAAGTGCCTTAAATTAAATTAAATTTACTTTCAATTAAAATATACAATATTTACTTTACTCATTAGTCAAAGTTAGGTTGGAACAATTCATGAGAAACTGCGTGTTTTTAACTTTTTTTGGTAATTAATTGAAGTAGATTCTAAATAAACGTCAGTAAAATAAATTTCTTAATAGATTTACAATTCTAAATAAATGTATTCTGGAAAAATCTTGCTTGCTCCGGAACATTTTGCTCAAAAATTACAAAATAGTTAAGTGTATTTACCATTTCTATTCACATAATGTGAAATAACAAATTTCTTTAATGTCAAATCTCTGCATTTTCCTCTGAATTATATTAATTAAAAATGTATTTACCGATCTGTATGTATATTGGAAACTTTTTCAAACATTTTACCGGAATAAATGAAAAATATCATGAGGAGAAATGCAAGATTTAATTGAAAAAGAATAAAAGATAATCAAAATCCTACAATACCCTAACCCCCCCCCGCCCTTCCCCCAATAGATTGTACACACCCCGGGACTAAGACCCTCTTGAAGTCCGTCGGCAATCCTCTTCCCAAGTACCAACTTCCACCTACAGAACTCACTTCATCAGGGACATTGATTGATTCAATATTGTATGAAAAAAAAGCTAAGGATATAGCCCCCCCCCCCACCCCAAAAAAAAATGCAAGAATATAGCCTATATACATATATATACACACACATATATGTCAGATTCACCATAGCAGAACGAAACCAATTAAAGAAGAATGAAAGATATATTTAATTCAAATAATTACAAGATAAAAAGAACTTTTTATATACCATGTTTTTAAATCACATAAATTTTTGAATCGCATAAACGACAATCCTATGTATTCATAAATATATATATATATATATATATTTTTTTTTTTTTTGATGAATTATCCCCTCAACTTGAAAGAAAATGCTCAAATGCATAATAAAGAGAGCAAATATAAGAAAATTTCAGACATTTATTAGTTGAATAAAAGTATTAAAAGAATTCATTGTCATCGTGTTCTTAGCTATTCTAAAAGTTTCAAATGTTTAGCTAGTCGGAAAGTTAGTTAAAAATTGATTTAAATATTTACACAGGTCAAACAAGAAAGCGATTTATTTATTTATTTATTTATTTTTTTTTTAATTTTGCTTAAAAATGGCTGAAAGTGTTAAAAGAATGCATTGTCATTGTGTTCTGAGCTATTCTAAAAGTCTCAAATGTTTAGCTAGTAGAGAAGTTAAAATCGATTGCAAGACTTGTACTGGACAAACAAACGAGAAAGCGCGTTAATAAAAACATGGTAAAAATTATAAGAAGGTAAATAGACCTCGCAGCGTTCCTAAAATTTTACTCACGTTTTATTATATTGTCACTACTATCGCCAAAAAAAAAAAAAAAAAAAAAAAAAAGTTAAAATTTCCTGTGAAAAATCATGGTCTTAAAATAATGGTGGCAATACAATAAAATGAGCGTAAAGTTTTAGGAATGCTGCGAAGCCTGGGTAAAGTAAAATTTAAAAGAATAATTACTTGCTTATAGGAGAAGAAAAATTACACACACACACACACACCTCAAGAACTAGAACAAGTAATATAAAAATAAAATTATTTAAGTCAATTCCTACTACTACCTCCGGATCATCTCTAGGGGGTGAGTTCCAGACCGTCGCCAATTGCCCATCTGCGCAGCACTAGTGCGACGTAAAAACCAAACCAACCAACCTATTTACAAACGCTGTCGAAAAAGTTTTTTTTTTTTTTTTTTTTTTTTTTTTTTTTTATAATTTTGAATTAGGAAATAAAAAGCGCGCGTGAAAAATGAAAAAAAAATAATTATAAGATTAAAAAAAAAAAAAAAAAAAAAAAAAACTTTTTATATACCATTTTTTAATTTTTCTGATGAATCACAGAGTTCTTATCAATGTGTATAAAAATTTTAAAGTGATAATGACGTCATTTTTTGTGCGATGCATAATTTAACTTTTTATAATTTTTTAATGTTCACGTTTAATTAAATGTATTTATTTTTAATGTCGAAAGAAAATGAACTCGTAACTTTTTTTTTTTTTTTGGCAACAATTAAATTATAGCTAATATTTTAATGGCTATTTTAACTCTATTAGGATGTTACTGTTTTCATATTTTAATTAATTATAAGAAAACTAATCAAAAATTCGAAAATCGGACTTCGAAGTATTGTGTTGTCACCGTGCTCTGAGCAATTATGAAAGTTTCAAATTTCTAACTAGTCGGAAAGTTAGTTAATAATCGATTGCAAGATTTGTACAAGATATAAGGCGAGTGTGAACTAATAGTAGGAATTGAAAAAAAGACTTGGGTAAAATAAATTCAAATAGAAAAATCACAACAACAAAAAAATAATTGTTCTTTGATAAATTAAACTTGTTTTGACTCAGGAAAGTATTCTTTAAAGATTTTACAGCACATTCTTTTTTTCTTTCTTGCTTGTTTGCCTTCTATGATACCTCGTCCCCAACCTCCCCCCCCCCATTTTTGGGGGGGGAGGGATGTGGGGGAAATAAAAAAGTTATCTAATGTAAATATCAGTTGTAAATTAATGGTTCGGGGAATAACATAAATAAATTTGAACATTTGTTCTTGTGTTTCTGTTAAATATCTAAAAGTTAGCAGTTTAAAAATATTTGCTTTAATTTTATTGTTAAAGAAAGTAAAAATTAGTCTTCTACACTTGAAAATACTTTCAAACTTTAAACCTTTGTCTTAATTATGGAACAGTTAAATAAGGTAATTTTCTTTAATTGCATGGTAGTTAAAATGATTTCCCTAACAAAAGAACATAGTTAAAAAAAAAAAAAATACATATATATATATTTCATTATTTAATTAGCATAACGTATTAAAGTTTACGAGTTATTTTTCTAAATAAACTACGTTTGATAGAGAATGTTTCTAAATTCCTAAAATACTTTCCGTAAAATTCTAAAGTCAAAGCTTTTTTGGTGAAGGCATTTTTGTGATAATCTCTCGAAACTTAAAACATTTACTTAATTAAATGAACCTGAGCCAAGCCCCATTTCTTTTTTATGCATTCTGAGTTCATAAAAATATTCACATATGATTTCCCTCATATTTAAGAAAAATTACATAAAAGTAATACTTAAAAAATAGCTTTTTTCTTTTTTTTAAATCAACTTATAATTTTATGTATTTAAAATAATAATAATTAATGAATGTAATACAGTACTTTTATTACTTAGATATTAATACAATATCTGTTTTTATTCTTTTATTTTTTTAATCTAAATTTTACATTACGAATGTAATAAAATTTCATTTATACAGATACAGTCGGCCCCGCTTAAACGAGTATCTACCGTTCCAACTATATTAATTCGATTAAGCGGGGTATTCAATTATGTGGGGAATACTAGAAATGCAATTGCATGTATAACTATAATGGTTTTATGCTTACATGAAAAGATAAATGATCGATGCCTCTTTCTTATTTAAATATTTAACAAAACTTTTACTAAGTTAAAACATTATAGTAATTTATAAATGCAATTAATGCTGGAATACAAAATAAAGTGTACTTACAATTTTACTTTTAACAACAACAAAAAAAAGGAAAAAGAAAGAAAGAAATCAGTTATGATTGATTACTTTAACATAGAATTAACTAAACATTATTCGATTTTTTTTTTTCTAAGGCACATAAATAGATTATAATCGCTTCTATGAGACTCAAAATGACGATGAATAATATTAAAGGAATTTGCAACTTCATTTATCGTTCGCTTGCTCTTCTTTATCACTTTCATTTAAAGGTTTTATTGAAAGATTAAACTCTTCATTTCTTTCTGTTTCTCCATCTTTATCCACATCTATGAGTTCATAAAGTTCTTTTTTAATCATCTGAAAACTTTCAAAATTTGTGATTTCTAATTCCTGGAGATAATTTGTATTTTAATTTCTAATTTTCTCATCAGTTGCTGATTTTGTAAATTTGGCTTTTGCAAAACAATTTTTATCAACTCGGCAGGAATACCGTCTCATGTTTAAAGAGCATGCCTTAGTTATGTAACGTTTTTAAAAGAACGACGGATCTGTTTTTTTTTTTTTTTTTTTGAGAATGAGAAGAAAAATTTGCCCAGAAATAGAGAAATTTTATTTAAGAAACTTTGAATGTTTATGTGATTAAGCAGGTTGGCGTTGTAAAAAATATTTCTTTAAACGAGGAAATTTAACATTACTTCTATGGGAAAAAAAATTGGTTCTATAACTTTATATTCTTATAAGTGGGGTATTCGATTATCCGCTACCCGATTAAGTGGGGACGACTGTATATGTGATTGAAAATTACTAACGCTGGATTCTTACAGACAAAAAAACAAATAAATAAATAAATAAAAATATCTGTAACTTTTATAGTATTTCAAATATTGGATTTTTTTTCCCTTCTCACTTCTCTCTTTTTATTAAAATAAATAAATAATAAAAATCAGGAGTGACTCTACTCGACTTTCCGAACATTCAATAACTAGCATTTGTATTAATAAATAAAAATAAGATAAATCGTTTTAATAAACAAAAGGGAAAATTATACAAGGATGTTTATGCATTTTTTCTTCTATTTAATTTTACGCTATTGCACTTCAAATAATTTGAGCCCATAGTTCATAATGACAAAGAAGTTTCGTTGTATCCCTGTAAAATTTTATACGGGATAGATTCACCAAAATCTATGCAATTCTTGCAACGGGGACCTATAATATGTGAATAATGCGTTTAGACTATGTCGCAGTTTAAATAATTTGGACCCATAGACCACAATGATGATTAAAAAAAAAAAAAAAATTGTGTCTCTGTGTAAAAACTATAAGTGCTAGATTTACCAAAATCTATACAGTTCGTGCGGCCGTGACTTATAACGTGCGTATATATATATATATATATATATATATATATTTAGCTCGGATGAATATTGCGTTTAGACGCTATTTCACTTTAAAAAATTTGGGCCCATAAGCCATAATGATAGGAAATTTTCTTTGTGTCCCTATAAAAAACTATGAGTCTTAGATTCACCAAAATCAATAGGGTTCGTGCTATCGTGACGTGTAATATATATGCCAACTCTCAGCTCATTCGAACAAAGCGTTTAGATGCTATCGTGTTCACTTACACACACACATCATCGTAAAAGTAGTCAAAATGAACTCAGGTGACCTCAAAACGTATAGAAACTCAAAGATCTCAGTCTGATTTTTGACATGATTACAATACTTTTCTTACATACATATGTTCAGAAAGTGAAAAAGTTACTGACATAAACAATATATCCAAATTCTTTTAGTTCATTAAACCGTTTTTAAACCATTCTAATTTCTAACGACATTATAAGTTGGACTTTCAACAATTTTAGATCTGTATTAATAGATAATTCCCATTATTAATTTTATGATTTAATTCTTAACTTTAGATATGTTCTGAGATTTTAAACAATATTTTCACAGGCGGTAAAGCTCAACACATCATCATTTATTGTTACACATTGCACAGAATCAAATTTGTAAATTAAGAAAATAAATAAATAAATGTGTTTTAAATATTTTCTAGTTGAAAATTAATATTATTAAAAACTATATTTCTAATAGTATACATAATCTAACATTTCTTTTTTCCCCATCGTGTTTGACTGACAGAAAAATTTATGGAAGAATAGTTTAATCCCCTTCCTCCACCCCCCTTCTTCCCCCATAGAAAGAAAGGAAAAAACTTCGTAAACTTCTATTGTGATACGAAGAGAATACAATTTTCTCCTTCGATGTTGTTTGAAAAAAATACGTGGGAGAACTTCAGGAGGAAGGAATACGGTTATAAAAAATATGCCTTTAATTCAATTCAGTTTAAACGCAAGTTTGTATGTCTTCTTTCATCCGTTTTATTTCTTTTTTCCCCAAGGTAAGTAAAACGCCTGGAAGTTAATATTTACTGTATGTATACTTTTAAATAAACGCTGTAGAAACCACAGTAAGATTTTCGTCATGTTAATTTTTAACCGATTTTTTTTTTTTTTTTTAATGTAATTTGTACATTATCTTTTTAAAATGAATAAAAAAAAAATCTCTGTTTTATTCTAAATTATTAATTGCAAATTTTAAATTTATGTTATTTGCCATGCTTTCTTATTTTGTTACCTGTAACTTTGTTATGTCGAAGGAAAAGTAAGTTTTGTTGTTGTTTATTTGTTTAAGAATCAAGAATCGCTCTTTCTTCTTGAATATATAAAAATTAACATTTTAATAGCTCTTGGATAGATAATTTTACAGACAACCCACACCACACACACAGTTATCCACTTTTTACCAAACAATTAGAGTTAAGAATGTCCTTTTAAGGAAAAGTATTTTTCTTTGTGTTGGTATTTTTTAATGCATCAATCATCGTGTATTAGTTAACGATGTCTTGTTAATGTCGAACTTTCATGGCTGATTTTTTACTTTCCGAACACTATAGTGAGGAAAGTATTGTAATCATGTCAAAAATCCGAATTTAAGATTTTGATGTTTCTATTCGTTTCGAGGTCCCCTGAGTCTGTTTCAACTATTTTTACGATGATCTGTGTGTATGTGTATGTATGTATGTATGTGTGTGTGTCTGAGAGTGAACACGCTAGCGTCTAAATGCTTTGCTCGAATAAGCTGAAAGTTGGTACGTATATTGTAAGTGCCCATAGTACGAACCTTATAGATTTTTTTTTTAATCTAGCACTTATAGTTATTTTACAGGGACACTAGGTAAAACTCTTTATCATTATGGCCAATGGGGCCAAATTTTTAAAAGCGCGATAGCATTTAACGCCTTATTCAATTGAGCTGAAAATTTATATGAATATTATAAATCACAGTTGCACTAAATATAAGCATTTTGGTGAATCTAGCATTTATAGATTTTTACAGGGACACAACGAAAAATTCTTTATCATTATGATCATGGGCTCAAAGTTGAGTAGCGTTAAATAAAACATCGTGTAATATATGGAGAAAAATAGTCAAACACTCTATTATGGCTTTTCTCTCTTTTGTTTAACAACTTCTCTTTCTTTACTTTATCTACAAAACTGTTAATTACTCAATGTTCGGAAAGTCGAGTGGAGTCACTCCAGATTTTTTTTTCTCTACGGTTACGCGTTTTGAGGTAACTTGAATACCGAAGTGAAGAATTTAGCAGTTGATATATGCGTGTGTTTATTAACAGCAAAATTTAAAAAAATGTAATTACAGGACATTTATTTTTGTTATTTAGAAGATTAAATGATGGTTTTACTTGAAGAGTTTCATCAAGATTGGTAAATTTTTAAAAAGGATTGAGTGCAAAAATTGTGTAAATAATTATGAATAAATTTTAAATTTAATAACAATCTTTAAAAAAAAAAAAAGTATTACGTTTAAACTAATGTTGAGGGGATGGAAGCCCCCACTCCTCCAACACACACACGCACGCACACCGCACACACAAATATTTATCAAACAAAACTTTCTAAAGTTTATTGGTAAACAGTACTTCCAGAGGTGCAAAGTCTTCGTTGAAAATAACGGAGACTTCATACTGGAAAATTTTTTTGAATGTTTCCAGTTTATTTAAATTTTATGTATTCGTGAAAATTATGCGAAACAGATTCCTTTTTAAAAATACTGGTGATAAATTTTATTTAAAAATTAGTAATGTTGGCAGCTATGCATTTAGTTTTTTTTAAACCCTTTTAATCTGTAACTTGTCTCAATAATATTCAGATGAGGGATAGGAGAAATGTGTGTGAATTTTTATAAGAAAAGTGATAAATTTTTTGCTATCAAATTTTTAATCTTATGACTAACATTCTAACTCTTACGCTAAAAAAATTTCTTTTGTAATATATTCTAAGCAATGAAAATGGCGATTAAAGCTTTAACATTAAATGTGAATGTAATAAATTTAATAGTAAATAATTATCTAACCATGTAAAAACACAAATTTCTATTTTCATAGTCTCTCTTATACAGTTTAACTTAAATATGATGTTTTAAAGCAAATGGGGACTGTCTGTATTTTATCATGCTCATAATGAAGTATATTGTTTATAGTATAACAAATATTGTGAAATAGACTTACAACTTTAAATTTCGAATCTATTTTTATATCAATAACATATCGCTGCAAATGTTTATGAAAGAAACTTATTTGAAATTATGTTTATAAAAATCTATCTTTTCCGCCATTGAAAAAAATAGCTTTACCTCCTACTGTATAAACCAGAAAAATATACTGAGTGACAAATAATGCGCAACACCACTTTTCCCATGCCTTCATTCATATTCTTTCCATCTTGCTTTACAGTAGCTTCCACATCGACCACAGCTGTCAAGAAAATGTGCATTCTTGTCCTTGCTTAGCCAAAATGAAGTAAAATTCTTACTTTGGCATATCTATTTGAAAAGAAATGTTGGATGTATGTAAGTGACGACTAAAATCGCATTTCAGTTGTACATTAGTTTGAATGCGAAATTATTTTATGTAAAAGGAAATTAGTAAACACCTAGTTTCCTTTATATTTAGAGATTATTAAAATATATATATATATGGTGAATTTTTTGGGAGTCCTTCCAATTAAAAAAGAGGTAAATAAATACATAAATAAAAAATAAAAGTATTTGTAAGCTTATATTTTTAATACAAGTTTACATAAAACACGAATACTTGCAACATAATGCTTTTGGGTTTCGTAAATTTTCAAAATAATTCACGTGAATAGTCTGTGCATTTTGGTGAGTTCAGTTAATGTTTTATTCAACTGTTTCTAGAATATTAATGAAATATAGTGCATTCATTGACTAGAACTCGCATATATATTTACGAATCACTTTATACAAACAAAAACATCAAAATATCTTTTAAGCTCTATCATTAGCGTCTTTTGAAATCTCTACAGCTGCAGATTATGCATAATGGCCAAAATTACTGTATTTTTTATCATTATGATTATAATTTTCGTAAATATATTCAAAACGGACAGTCACAGAAAGACCAAAAAGACATGTGCACAACTAGATGTTATGACAACCCAATATACCAATTTCCAATGCTCTACTTCCAACCGTTTTTCAATTTAGGACACAACACACGTGCATGCAGGCGTCATAAAAAAATCGTGTAAAATCGCAGATATCCCTAAAAAAGGAGATTTTTTTAAGACCAAAGTTTGAGGTATGCAACTAGATGTCATGACAGTAACAAATACAAATTTAGAACATTCTACGATCATTCATTTTTCAGCTATTCGAGATTTAAAAAAAAAAAAAAAATATGTTTCGCAAATTGGGATTACAATCTTTCTTATATTTTGTACAAGGAAGTGATAAATAAATTTTCCTGGTTAAAATTTTTTTCAAATACTAGGTGCATCATAAATTCGTGCAAATTTCAAAAATTAATAATAAAAGAAAAAAATCTTGAAGAAAATTTTCGGCTATATGATCGTAGGGACATTTAATTTTTTCTTCCATGTGTGTGCGTGTATAAAATGAATTAAAAAATAACAGGGAGAGGGCGCTTACGCGTCATGAGATGCTTTATACAAATCAGACTAGTAATAATACGAATGGCTGGAAATGGATTCCTCAAATCATAAATTATAATGTGCTGAGGCTTTCCAACCACATTAATGAAACTGAAAGATGCCATTCGATGGACCTTTGGTAGTATCGATACCGGCTTACTACACTTAGCTGTAATAGGCGCAGTGATTCATCTCACATTCTTAATGCCTCGTGCTGTTTATTATATTATACATATTTTACTTTAAAAATTTACAGTGTTATAATCCTGTTTGACTGTCTGTCTGTCTGATTTTCATAAAGAATCTTAGTATCACGAGTGAGCGCACTTCCCCTTTATTTTCTTCTTTAATACAGTGGAGGAGGGGGATCCAATGTCCCTCTGATCATATTCCCGCAAATTTTTTCCGAGCATTACAGCGTTCAGTTAGAATTTTTGCACGGATTTATGAGACGCCTGGTATTTTCATTAATGGCGAAATATGAAGTTTCCTTGACTAAATTTGCGAAACGCAGGACACTCAATAACATACATTTCATATTTTGATATGCGTAAAATGACCTATTGTCTTAACAACCTTTTATCGTAAAGTTCTGTGTTGGTAGTACGTGGTCATTGTTTTCGTATAAACTTAGATAATCTATGGTTTAGGTTGTGGGGATAAAGACAGATTGACTGCACTGTGGTCCTAGGCCTAAGGGGGAGTGCCCTCCGTGGGGTTTTTTTCTAAGGGATCCGAGCACATATTTACACAGGTTTCGGAGAAAACCACGGAAAACTTCGAACGGATAGGCCTCCGAGAGCGATCTGGGATCGAACCCGACACCTCACGTCAGCCAGCTTTGAGCGCAGAACCACTCGGCCGCTGATTTGCTAGATAATATATGGTTTCTTTACAAGTTACATTAGTTCAATATTCAAAAAAATATTTTTGATGTATTGGTTTAGTATGCCAAGAAAGTAAGTTTTAGCCTATTCACACAGCTCAGATAAAGCTAGTCAAAGTTCATGTACTCTGAGCGTTTATGTTTAAATTACTTGCTAGTCTAATAAAACTGTATTGTAGAGCTTTATATCTAATATATTTTTTAGGTTTGTATATGATTTTTCTTTTTTTTTGTTCAAAAATTGTTCTGTTACATTTTTCAGTTATTTGTATAAACGTAAGTGTTAATTTTAATAAATTTCCGATGCCCCACCCTCTTTTTTTTTTTTTTTTTTTTCTTTTTATAAACTGTAGTTTTTCTAACATCTTATTTCACTCTACAGAAACTTCGATATGAAATCGATATTCTTTGGATTCTAGAAATTGCAAGTTTGTCGTTTTGCTGAATAGCAAAAAAACATACTGTACTTTCTTGTGAGGAAAATAAACGAAACATTACTTTTACAAAAATTTGATTTATATTCAGTAACTGGCAATAGCTGTAATTTAAATAAAGTGCTATATACATTTTGTATAGTCTAAACAAAATAGAAATCCTTATAATTTTTTGTTTATTAAAGAAACAGATTCCTTTTTTTTTTTTTTTTTTTTTTTTTTTTTTTTCTTTTTAAGCGGAATATTTGTAATTAATGTGATGTAGTAGTCACATACATATTTTTTTTAATTTTCAATTTAATTTTAATTGAAATGTATTTTAATATTTAAGGAAATAATTTTACTCGTACATTCAAATTAATCTTTAATAACCGCTGAATTTCTCGCTCTCAATCAATAAAATAAGATAAAATGTATAAAATGAAAATAAAATCTCTTTACACGCAAAATCCATGACACTGTCTTCTAAAAAATACCACATGCCTTATTTTATTCTTGTTCTTCCTAACTCATTGTGAAATTGTTTCAACAAATTTTTAATCGCAGAGGCCAACCAGCGGTCGAGGGGTTCTGCGCTCAAAGCTCACAGATGGGAAGTGTCGGGTTCAATCCCAGTTCGCGCTCCTGGACCTAGCTGTTCGGAGTTTTTCGTGGTTTTCTACGAAACTCGCGTAAATACGGGCTAGGACCCTTAAAAAGATCACCACGGAGGGCATTCCACCTATAGGCCTAGGATCCTAGCATAGTCAATCGGCCTTAAACCCTCCAACCTACCAATTTAAACATAAGAGTCAAAATATTCTTGTGCATAATTGAAAATTTTTTCTCTTAAATAAATCTTCATGCTGTGGCTAATTTCTCATGGCTAACTTTTTGCGAAATTCTGCAGTTATGTATATGGCACTGCAAAATATGGTATTCAAATAATTTTTAAATTGTTAATTAGATAAAGTGCAACGTATCTTCAAACTTGCGTGTGTATTCTTCTGCTGAATTAAACAAATGCCAACTTTTTACTGTCCATTGAAATTGGCTGAAACTAGATCATTCTCTTTTGTTAAATCGTCCTGTAAAATCTTTTTTGGTCTAATGTAAAGCGCTGTCATTTTTTTTTCTTATCTACCTCCGTTAGCTGCATCTTTTATAAATTACTAAATCTAGTAATGATTTTAATGACAGTCCATTACTGTGCTGCTAAACTTTGTTTCAGTACTCTGGATATTGTCTCCAAATCTTACTTTTAATCAAGTTTTAAAACGCATTCCACGAAATTTTTCAGGGCTTAAAAATTAAAGGAAAACGACTGGGTATATTTCGAACAAACTCTATAATAAATTAAATGGAAACTAATTTGACTCATAGTAAATTAAGTTTTAATGATAAAATTTTATGTATTTAAAAGATTTTCATTTTCAATATACATACATATATATATATATATATATATAATAATTATTACATTAGCAAAATTACACTTTGAACTATATATACTGGCAAAGTACTTTCCGTGTTAATAAAAATAAAGCACATCGTCCATTTTTTCTTAAAGGAGATGGGGATAACTTTATATGCTTTTCCTTCATATTCTCTTGCAGCTTCTTTTATTGTAGTTTTACCGTCGGCAGCAGCTGTCTTGAAAACGTGCATTGTTATCTTTGCTTAGCGAAAACGAAATTGAAATTTTTGTAACGATATGTTTATTCGAGAAAAATAACTTTTGTCTATGCATGATGACGATAATAATTATATTTTGCAAACATTATATTAATAAAATAAATATAAATGCATTTTGCTAAATATATATATATATATATATATATATATATATATATATATATATATTCTCGTGAAAATCCTTTCAGTGTATTTTACCATGTTTTTATTAACTTCTATTCTTGTTTGTGTGTTTGTTTGACAGGTACAAATCGTGCAATCTATTTTTAACTAACTTCCCTACTAGCTAGACATTTAAAACTTTCACAGTAGCTCAGAACCCGGTGGCAACACAATAACTCGAAGTTGAATTTTCGAATAGTTTTGTTTTAATTAATTAGAATATGAAAATAAAAAGCTCCTAATAGCAATTAAAGTAACCATTAAAATATTAGCTATAATTTAATTGTTGCCAAAAAAATTTACGAGTCCATTTTCTTTCGACATAAAAATAAAAACATTTAATTCAACGTGACGTTAAAAAATTATAAAAAGTTAAATGATGCATCTAAAAAAAAAAAAAATTGACGTTATATTATCAGTTTAAAAACTTTATACACATTGATATGTGCTAATGTATGATGCTAATATACGTTGTTCTAAAAAGAGTAATATTTTATTTTTAAAACAAACTTTCTTTTTTTCTTTATTATTCATTATTATTATTATTATTATTATTATTAGTTCACTGAATTGAGTCCGCGTGTTTAAATATTGCTTATATATTATTTTTTATCCTCGCGTATTTTATTAATGATTCATCAGAAAATTTAAAAACATGATATAGAAAAAAGTTTTTTTTTTTTTTTTTTTTTATCTTATAATTATTTATGTTTATGAAACTGATAAAAATTTCCTCCGATATTTTTATTAATTTATTACTATAAATTCAGTGTCAAAGTAAACGGAATTTCTAACTTTCTTTAACACCTTATCTACCGCATTATGAAACAGAATTTTTTTTTTTTTTTTAGGACTGAGCGCCTATTAGTTTCAATCTGGGATTTTTGCGTTGTCGTTTTCGATAGTTGGACATTTGTCGAAATCTAAAATTTATCGAAAATATAATTGATTAATTTGAAAGCAATGTTATAATTTGAAAAAAAGAAAAAAAAAAAAAGAAATAAAACTAATAGTCCTCCGTCCTAAACTAAATTCTGCCTTTGCCAGAATTTCATCAAAATCTTTTTTCTATTACTATTATTGAAAGAAAAAGAAAAGAAAATTAATAATAATCAGTATCGTTACAATCGATATCGAAAAAGTTTTTTTTTTTTTTTTTTTTTTTTTTTTTTTAATAATTTTGAATTAGGAAATAAGAAGTGCGCGAGCAATATGAAATAAAAATAAGTAAAAAAATGAATTTAATGGTTTAATTTTTATATAAAACAAGATCGCGTGCTATCTTAAAAAGTAGATGTAAAATTTAAAGTTTAATTTTGTTTAAAATGTGCTAAATAAAAATACATTTTTTTTTCTTTGTGTGTGTGTGTGTGTGTGTCCGCGTGCGTAATAGAACCTACTTAAAAGAATTAGGAATGGGTTTTGAAATATCTTTTAAAAGGAAAAATATTAAAAATTAAAATATAACAAGAATCATATTAATACCCGTATAAACTACTACGTCAGAAACGCCAAAGAAAAATAGTGGAAATATTTTTTTTTCCCAAGTTACTTGAGTATTTTTTGAATATACATACAATAAATTTATGAATATCATCTCACCGTAGTAATTAATGAGGATTTTGGGAAGTGGCACTTTATTGAACCATTGGTATACAGATTCAAAATATCTGTTTGGATCTTAAAGTGTAAAAAATATTTACTTTTTCTAAGACTGATGGTTAGATTCTTGAGGTAATGTAGGATTTAATTATAACACACGTGAAGATGGTGGAAAAATGCGAAGCAAAAACCGCGAGAGCACTCTTATAAAGTCCTGTCTAGAACAAAAACTGCTACATATAGCGTCTAAAGGGTAAAGGCTAGTAGTGAGATGAAAGCGAGGTATATAATTCTTATAAATACCTTTGAAATTTCTTCCATAAATTTGATTTTAAAAGCTTTTAAACCTAATTTTACTGAATGTACTGTCGGTGTATAAAGGATTGAGCCATTTTGACAATATTTAAAACAACGGAGTTTTTTTATAAATGGAAATATTAATATTAAAATAATTTTTAAATCTTCTGATTCATAAGAATTTATAGCTTCATTTTCCTTTATTACTTTTAATGCATTTTATTAAAATAAAATATAATAAAATAAAATAAAATTATATATATTTAATTAATAAAACTTTAATGTTATGTTTTATGCGACTAAAATAACAAGTATGATGTGGCCACCACATGACTTTCTTCTACATAATTTTACACAGAATTTATTAAATACAAATTATTTATTAAATTATCAAAATATTTTCCATTATAAATGCAGACGATTTTTATCTGACAGAATTATATTATCACTAAAGATGACAATTTTTTTGCAAATCAGAAGAAATAAGATTATTTTTAGTTTTTTTCGTTAAAAGATAAAAAAAATCAATAACTTTGTTTTAAATTATCACAGATCTATAGTTCAACCATTCGTTTCAAAGGTATTGACGAGATCTTTCGAAAGATACTCATATTGAAAATTTACTCCCTCCGGCGTAATACTTCCCCCCAGGGGGGGGAGCAATGCTCCCACGTACACAATTTTTTTTTTCCCTAGTTAACTACTTACTATTATCAATAATTCATATTAATTTTACAATCACACGATTAAAATAACTCTCATTATGTACATTTATACGAAATTTTGTCCTTACTGCCGTGTTAAAAATTTTAGATAAAAATGCAATAACAGCGCTACCTGTTGAGCATTTGTTCCACAAATCTAATCAGCATCAGTTTGTCAGGGTCCAAGTTTGGTTAAATTTCGATCATTGTTTCGTACGATACAGCGTCCACAAAATTTGTAATACACTCAGACAGACATTTTTTAAAATCAGTCAAATCGTGTTCAGGACATCACAAAACGTGTAAATACATCGAAAACTGGAGTTCGAAAATTTTCACGAATCCAATACTTTCCTATATTACATATAGCAGAAAGTAAAAAAGCAAAATCGTGTGCTAAATAATATGAAGATTCAAGAAATAATAAATAAATAAAACATTGAAATACTAGTATTTGGTAAAAGAGAATTAAAAATATGAACATAATATCAAAAATTTAAATTGTTTTCCATGAAAATAAATGTTGGATATTCAAACTTAAAAACTTCTTCACTTGCTTTTGCCTCAAAGGCAGATAGCACGCGTTTTGCACTCGAAGAAGAAAGGCCACGTCCTTTTGAAATCGGTAGTGCTTTCATCAGTTTTATGGTGTGTGAAGAAGTTTTTAAGTTTCAATATTGATTGTACCCCAGTTCTTTTACTAATGTTGAATATTTTTGCTTGTTAAATATCACACTGCATTTTATAGAAAGTTCTATTTTAAAATGTTTCTATTAACTCGGTTTATTGTTAGTTTGTTTATTTATTTGTTTGTTTGTCCAGTACAAATCTTGCAATCGTTTTTTAACTAACTTTCCGAGTAGCTATACATTTGAAACTTTCAGAACACGATAAAAAACATGTTTTTAACACTTTTAGTTAATTGTTTCGGGTCCCCGCTGCCTTCTGTAGCATTTATATGATACAATAATATAACTTCACGACTAGCTAGACATTTGGAATTTTAAAAGCTGAAACTTTACAGCTCAGAACTTTACAACTCAGAACACGATGACAATGCATTTTTTAAAATACTTTTAGCCAATATTTTCAGGTCCCCGCTGCCTTCGGTAGCGTTTATATGATTCAGCAAACATTGAATTTCCCGACTAGCTAGACATTTGAACTTGTAAATAGCTCAGAACATGATGATAATGCATTTTTTAAATACTTTTAGCCAATTACTTCGGGACCCCGCTGCCTTCGGTAGCGTTTATATGATTCAACAATCGTATAACTTCCTGACTAGCTAGGCATTCAAAACTTTTACAATAGCTCAGAACACGGTGACAATGTATTTTTTTAATACTTTTAGTCAATTGTTTTGGGTCCCCGCTGCCTTCGGTAGCGTTTATATGATTCAACAAAAAATTTAAAAACATGGTATATAAAAAGTTCTTTTATCTTGTAATAATTTTCATAAAAACATAGCATTACATTTTCACTGTGGCATATGTGAAGAAAATATACACAGAACTTTGATGTACACACCGTAAATAAAATAAACGAATTTTCGTAAGGGTATGGAAATATAGTTGTTCTTATCAGTAAAGATAATTGTCTGCGTATCAAACGGAATAAAGAAATTTATATTCTAATTCATTTCAGTAAGGGATATTAGGGGTTTTCAGCCTATTAAATTCAGCTTTGCATAGAGTATAGTACTGATTTTCATAAATATTTATTACTTTACAAGTAAAGACAATTATAATTCCTTACCCTTAAAAAATCGGTTTTTACAATTACTTTCAGATTCACACGGTTTACAATTGTCTCTTTTTTAATTTTTTTTTTTTTTTCATTTGGGGGGGGGGGGGGGAGTAAACGAATGTCATTCTATATTAAGTTTAATTAAAATAAAAAGTGTAACACCTGTATAATTATTAAGTATTTTTGAAACGTAATTTAAAATTGTTTTGAGAATAAATTGAATGTGCTAACCTTTGGCGAAAAAGTCTTTAAACCATTTTTAATATGCTTTACAAAATCTATTAAAAATTAAACAGTCTTGAAAATTCTATTTATTAATTCTTGCACATTTTTTCTTTTCAATTACCTTTTGCACTAACTTTTGTAGAGATTTTCATTACTATTAATTTATATATGAATTAGTCACTACATTATTTTCACATTTTTCGAATAACCTATTTTAAAGGACATTACACAAAAGGCTGAAAAGACCGTGACCAATAATAAACTTACATCTAAAATATTTGAATATATCCTCGCACTCTATCAAGTTTTAATAAAGCACAGATTAGTTCATTTTTCGTTATTTTATTTAACTTTTAATTGGGTGAAAATATTTACATTGTTATAATATTAAGTGTATTGAGTTTTATTATTAAAAAAAAAAAAAAAAAAAAAAAAAAAAATCTCTCATTTTCTTTAAAAGATAACTTTCTTATACTTTGTAAGGCTCTTTATTAAATGAAGATATTTTTTTATTGTTATAACCCAATATTGAAATTCATTTAAAAAAAAAAATAATAATTTACAATTCAATTTTAAACTTTTTAACATTTGACGATACTTTTCAGAACAATGAATTTTTGGAGATAAAGAAAGAAATTAAAAAATGGGTTCTTATGCCATCGTAAAAAAAAAAAAAAAAAAAAAATATTCTCTAATACAGTTTAAATTCTTACATCCTAAACATAGATTAAATCCCATGTAAGAATAGGTTGATTCAAAGCGGCACGAGTGTTCTAGATTCCTCCATCAAAATCCCTTTACTATGAAACTCTTAAAGAATTACTGAAGCATAGTTTAATGATGGAGAATGTCCAATAAAGGACCGCTTATAAGTACTTTCCGAAAAGCGTATTCCATTCACTCTCAACTGTGACAACCAATTGCAATAATAGTCTTTATGTCGATACGATTATAAGCTATGGCATTTATATGTTCCTCTTATGTATTTTAATAGCATTTACTTAGCTTTTAATGTCAGTGCTGTGTCAATACTCAACAATATATTCGGCTTAGTAAATTTGGTCAATTTTCTAAAAATCTACGAATAAAAATAATATCTATAATAATAAAAATATAATAATAAAAATCCGGAATATTGCAAAAATGTGCAATAACTCTTTTTTTTTTTTTTTTTTTTTTCAAATGACATTGCTTATTATTATCTTTTCTTTTTTTCTCTTTCTCTAGTATGATGTATTTTATTAAGATTCTTTACATATTAATTACTGTGGTTTTAAAAGTATATTAATAATGAGTATTCCAAAACGATTTTTAGTAAATATTTAATTAAATTTAACTATTTAACTTCTTGATTAAAAAAAAAAAAAAAAAAAAAAAAGAGAGAAAGAGAATATGTTATCTTACCTTATATATTCAAGCGCAAAATTGTTTTTTAAAGACCAATTGAGAAATGGGATCTCCTAAAAAGAAAATCCTAAAATATTTATTAGGTTTTTTCCGTGAATTTGGTACTGGTTAACATTATCTCAGACCGCTGATATTTCACTAAAAAGTATTTAGAATGAAATAGAAAAAAAAAAAAAAAATACAGGGTATGCGTATCGGATTAAGAAAAAAAGACAGAAAAAAAATAATCCCTATATTTAAGAGACAGCCAAATATATACATATATATATAATCTCTATACATGTCCCATTTTTTTTGTGTGTGTGTGTGTGTGACAAACGAAAAAAAAGAATAAGTACTGTCTTTGAAAAGCCAACAAGTTGTCTTGCATGTTAAAATTCTTTTAGGTAAATGCTCTCGCTATTTATGTTGTTTAATTATTTACTGAGCTCTTGATATTACCTCGATTATATTTTTCAATGTAACAGTTTACAATTCTCTTTTACTCACCATCCTATACTAAATATGATTATATTGGGGGAGGGGGTAGCACAAACTTTCTAAGTAGTAACTAACATAAATATATTCAGGAAAACAGAAATTTTTATCTCTTTTTCGTAAATAGTCACCTCTGTTAAGCATATTGGTTCTATAATAACGATAAATCTCTATAAAATTGGAATGTTTTTAAATCTATGTGACATATATCAGGGATATATTTATACCATAAATTAATCTTAAATACTAAGATGTAATCAACACCAGTTCAAATGAAGCAGCTAGTAAATATTATATTCGGTTTATTGGTTCATGAGAATGTGTCCAAAATCTTTGGTCATATAGAAAGAGACTCACCCTACAAACATTTTCCAAAAATGGCCAAATCGTGTTCAGGATATGCCAAAATATGTAAGTTCATCGAAAACAAGAGAGCGAAAATTTTCACTAATCCAATACTTTCCTCTTTTAAGAAAAAAAAAAGTGAAAAATAGTTATTGAATTATACTTTTAAACTCATTTTATTTGCCAGATTTAATTTTCTAGATTTTGTATTAAAAAAAAAAAAAAAAAAACTGTAAATTAAAAATACACCCCTAATAATAAAGAACCAGTAAATATGCATTTTTATGAACATTTCTATCTGTAATACAATCTTATTCAATAACTGCACTTTCTTCGAAAAATGAGAGAAAAAAAAAAAAACGAAAATCAATTTTATTAAAGCAACCGAATTCTATTTTAAAACATAAAATTTGAGCGTTGATTTGTAAGATATCCTTTTCTCGATTTTTCCAGGAGATTTAAACAAGTTGAATTCGCGACGTTAATGATATACCTTCAAAGTTAGAGAACTGGTAAAAAATGCTTTTTAAGTTGTTTCATTTGATATTTCAGAAAATTATTTGAGCTACCGTTTTGATCTGGCTTTGAAATATGGGTTTTATTCTGGTATTTTTTCTCTTCAAAAGAAGTACTTATTGATTTCTATTCTTTCTTTTTCACCGTAACAGTCAGACTGGTCAGTGATATTTCTTTTTTCTAGATCTAAAAGAGAAGGAGAAAAAAAATTGTATTTTCAAGAGAATGTTTGGTTGTGATATGAATGATGTATCTGCTGCCTGCTAAAGTGTGTGTGTGTGAGGGGGGGGGGGGAGAAAGAAAGAAACTTTCAAGCCAAAAGCAGCCTTTATTTTTATTCTTGCTTGAAATTTATTCTAAATTATATTTGAAGCAAAAGAAAAATCTAAATTTTAAAAATTTATGTATGAACTCTGTCCATGGCGTCAAGTGTCGCCTTCCGACAGAACTACAAAATCTACAAGAAATCTGATCCAGAGCTTCCGGTCCAGGGACCATTCCTCTTCCAGAGTTTAGTAAAATGCAAAATAACTTGAAATTCAATTTTAAAAGTAATTACAAGACCATACCTTTATAGATAAGTATTAAAGCTAATCTCACAGCGATTTGCTCGCTTAATTTATATATAAAATGTTTATGGCATAATTTCAATTATAATTAACTTGTACATAATTTTTTTTTTTTTTTTTTTTTTTGTAACATTAATAATAAAATAAATTTAAATTAATGATCAATTATTATTGTTTATTGATCAAAAATAATTGATAATTATTATTTTATTATCAATTATTTTTTTAATATTAATCATCTAAATAATAAAATGATTAATATTTAAAAAAAAAAAAAATGTTTTATGAAATGTTAATATTTACCTTATACATTAAATACCGTAGCCAAACCAAATAACAATTTAAAACTAGTATTTTGAGGGCATCAGGAAACTTTATTTTATATTTTCCTACACAAATTCATGCCATTTAGACTAAAAATTATTCTTCTTTGTGAGTAAAGACTAGTTTTAATCTTAGAAAAATGGAACTCGAAATGCCAAAAGAAATTTTTTTTGCCTTACAGACTGAATCTTAGAAAATACTATTTTCAGTTTTTTTTTTTTTTTTTTTTTTTTTTTTTTTTACAATAAAAATGAAAAATCAGTAACTTTTTTTCGGCCTCTCGTTTTAAAAATGAAAAAAGCTTCTTATTTATTTGAGAGCTTAAAATATCTTAAGACACATCGTTTTACACACTTTTGAAGTATCTGAAATTCCGCTATCTTTGACATGACTACTGTTAGTATTGTTCATAAATAAATAAATAAATAAATGGTTGCGTGATATTCTGTTTACCTATTTAAACAGACTTTAGAATATCCTTGAATATAAGGAAAGCGTTAAAAATTTTACAAGAAAAATTTTCAATTCCCGAATCCTGGAACAGATCGACAACCAATTGATCCAGAAGCCAGCGTCATCCGTTTCATGCTACCATGATAAACGACAGATTCTGCTTGTATGATAATATAGATTGCAATATTCGCGAAACAAATAGCAGTTTTGTATTTTAATCGGCACTTTTCGCAATAAAGCTATCATATATTTAAAGCTTATTATATATTATTAAATTTTACGCGTAGACTGTAGACAGGTTTAAAATTATTTTGTAAAATGCATAACAAAAATGTGAAAATCTCAGTCTATAGTGTTTAGAAAACGATATCTTTTTTTTTTTTTAACTGATATTTAAAAGACAACGAACTATTCAGATAAAAAATTGTTGCTTTACATTTTACATAAAACTGTAGACAAACATGTGGAAGAAAAAAAATATATATTTTGTTAACGAAAGCCCAAATTATTAAAGGTTGTTCAGTTACAAAATCGCTTTCTTAGCTAAAAGATACTTGCATTGTACATCTTAATATATTGTTTTAATAGATGAGTTACTTTTATTTACACTCTCTCTCTCTCTCTCTCTCTTTTAACCAAATAAATTCCACGACTAAATACATCTTTTGAGTACTATTCTGCTTTGAAAATTTAATTTCATAAAGCTAACATAGTTTAAATAGCTTAACTATTGATTATATAAAATATTATATTCATTGAACGGGAAAAAAAGTTTTAACAAGATGCTTATGACGCTTAAAGTAAATTCCATGTGAACATTTTTCTGAGTAATAAAGGTTTCGTAATTTCTAAGTGTTTGAACTGGGAAATGTCTGAATTCCTGAGTGTCTAAAATATAATGTCTTAATTTCAGATATGTCAACCTAATTCATTTATCTCAATTCATTTATAAAAAGACACTTATGTGTTTTAAATTCAGATGAGTGCGATGTCTGAAATTTCACTTATTTATGCGTTTTTGACATTTATGTTGTTTGTGATTAAGGCTGATCAACTCTACGAGGATTCTAGGTCTAAGGGTGAAGTGCGTACCGTGAGGAGACTTTCTAAGGGGTCCTAGCCCGTATTTACAGGAGTTTCTGAAAAAAAAAAAATACTGAAAACTCTGAACGACTAGAGCAGCAACCTAGTATCGAACCCGGAACTTCTCGTCTACCAGCTTTGAGCCCAGAACTTCTCGGTCACTGGTGGGGCTTTCGACATTTGTGCCAGAATTGGTATTTCCGACATATTTCTTAGGGTAGAATTTGTAGCCATTTCTATAAAGCATCTATTTTGACGAAGTGGTTTATTTACGTTTGAAATATTTTTCTTTTAAACATGCTGCAAATTTTGAAGCAACTCTTTTATGCAATGAAGAATAATCTTTATAATAAACATCCAGGCCTCACAACTGTTTCGGACAAGACCCTTCATCAGGCGATAGAAAAAGTAGGCATGTGTGCAATATAAATGTACAAAAATAACTTATTTTTATCAGAAATATTTCCAAATTAATGGCTCATTTTTATTTTTATTTATTTATTTATTTATTTATTGTCAATTTCTTTTAAACATCAGTTTTTGATTAATCTTCTTTTTATCTTTTTGATGTGGTTACAGAAAATTACAAAGAAAAGAAAACATTTTTAAAAAGTGTCAACTCATAATTATTCTAAACGTTTATTTAAAAATTGCTGTGTGGGAGTAAAGATATGTTGAGTTTAAATAATTAAAATAAAAGCAAACTTAGGCGCGTAGCACCAAAAGATTATCCAAGACTAAGAAAATTTCCTTGTTAATTTTTAATAATTTCGTTTAACTACGAAAAATTGTATGTACACAAATTTACTAAATGTGTTATAGCCAAATTCACTTTACATTAAAAAATTAAAGGAACGTTCCAATAATGGCTTAGAGGTTCTACCCTCAAATGCTGGTAGAGTGAAGGTGTTGGATTCGATCGTTTTTTTATACTCTTCGGCTTAGTCTTTTGTATGTTTCCATTTTATCTAAAACTCGCATGGAGGTTAGGACCAGTTAGAAATATTTTCACAGAAGGCGCTTTACATAATCTTCAGATTCTCGCGTAATTAATATGCCTTAATATATACTAGTAATATTTTAATACAATGAACATAGAATAGTATATATTTTTTTTTAATGAAAAATTTAGGTATGTATAAAAAGAATACTATGTCAGGTTTATAAGAGAACATGCTTTGCCATTATATAATAAGTAAAAGGCAGTCAGCCTGCTACTCTATGACACTCATGCAATTTTCTATGAAGAAAAAAAAAAATAGCAGTAATACATTTGAATACATCTTATTTCATTTTCCTTTTGAAGTAACATAAAATCATGGAATCGAGTGTTTAAAATTTCACTTAATACAATTACTGCCTTCAGTGTATAAATTCTTTTGCTCTATAGTCGAATTCTAAATATATTTTTTTTACTCCAATGGCTAGGCAAAAGTTACAGGGGACTGTAAAGTTACAAAGCAAATTATAAACAATATAACATAAAACAAAAGACTGAAGTCATTGCCTAAGGAGCGATCTTGCCCCCCCCCAATATCTCGACTCTTCTGTAGAACATAAAAGAGCCCCACAACGGAGCAGATGGTCCCTGTCCATTACTTCTCCAGAATCAAAAAGTGGGCAAGTAGAATCGTTTAAGATACCTATGCGCTTCAAATGAGCGGTAATGCAGTCGTGTCCTGTAGATAGACGGAAAGTCGCAACTGTCATACGTCTTGGTTTATCAGGAATAATAGAAGGACTTAAATTCTTCCAGTTCTTTAGAACTGTACGATTCTCAAGATCTCGTAAGGCATTAGATGTAGATAAATTCTTTAAAAACAGTTTAATCCTCCAGTAAGAAATGGCTGTATTGGGATGTTATATTAAGGTGGCACCTCTTTTTGCAAAGAAGTCCGCTTGTTCATTGCCACAATGGCCGGGAACCCACTGGAGAACAATTTGTTCCCCCTATAAAGTGAGAGTTCTCAAGGATTATTGGCATTGGCATATTTCAGGTGTTAATGGATGATTAACAGCGCTAATTGACTGGACGGCTGCCCTTTTAAACTTGCAATGGAAAGCTAATAGTGCTTTAAGGCTATACGTATCGCCACAATTTCACCATCAAAGGAGGTACCAATACAGCCCGCAGGGGCATAGAATGAAAAAAGATCTGAGAACACACCAGCCCCTACATTAAGATGGCAATCGTACTGGGAACCATCCGTAAAATTGTGCAGCCACTGAGATGGTGGATATCTGTCCGCAATGGTCTCTAAGGCAAGACATTTCAACACACTTGGTGAAACATCTCTGTTTCTATGGATAGTTTCAAATAGATCCAGCCTCATATCGACATTTGTCACTTCCAAGGTATTTCTGGGTGTCAAAAGTGGTTGTATATCACCTGGAATTACAAGATCTTTCTTAATATGCAGGATTTTTTTAATAAATCCGTTTTGGGTTTTTAAATTCCTTGGCTTGGTCACATAGTCCCTCCCGTAGGGATCCTCTATCCGCAGTAGCTTTTCATAGACATAAGGCTTTCATTTTCATAATATCTTTGAAGTGTATATTCCCTGTCCACAATAAGATCGCATCAATGGGAATGGACTTCACAGCCCCTGTGATCAAGCGTAAAGCCTGATTTTGCAACACTTCCAGTTTATTGACCACAATTTCTGGGGTTGTGATCAGAGCTTTACAGCAGTGCAACATTAAAGGCTGTATAAAAGTTTTAAAAGTAGTGTTAATACTTGACCGAGCGCATCCCCAAGAGCATCCTGCTAAGCGCTTAAGAATACTCATTCTATATGAAATACGCTCGGTAAGCTTTTCAACATGGAGCTTCCAACTTAATTTATCAAAATTCACTCCCAGGTAGGTAAAGCTGCCTGTGTTG
This sequence comes from Salticus scenicus, assembly GCA_963930645.1. NCBI lineage: Eukaryota > Metazoa > Arthropoda > Arachnida > Araneae > Salticidae > Salticus > Salticus scenicus. Next base: position 135,453,153 of record OZ005650.1, on the reverse strand, counting down.
GCGATCGAAGAGCCTTGGTATTTTAACTCTAGCCGGAAAGCCTCACGGGTTAGGAAAAAAGACTGTGAAGCTATCTTTCCTAAATTTACAGCAATATCATTTTCTTCACACCATTTCGAGAGCATGTGCAGGGCGTTATTTTTAACGACTTTCATTAACATTTTTAGCTACATTTTTTGGTGCCTGGGTCCAGATTACCAAATCATCAGCAAATAGTAAACATTTAATACCAGATATTTATTTAAGTGATGGAATTAGATCATTAACATATATATTAAACGAGGTTACTAACTAGCTACTAACTGCTCCCTGAGTGAGCCTAGTTTGTAGATTAAAGCTTTTGGAGAAAGATTCACCGAATTTAACCCTGCATATTGTCTGGTTTGTGAAAGATCTAATCCAGTGAAATAACCTGGAAGAAATTCCATATTCAAGAGCTTCTAGTAAAGTCTTTCCCTCCAGACAGAATCATATGTCCCCTTTGAGTCAACATAAATAGCTGTTAAAATATTTTTGTTATCCAATGCATCTTTAACGAATTGGCTAAATTTTGTAACCTGACCACTTGTTGACCTATTCCTTCGGAAGTCGGCCTGTTCAGTAGCTAATGTACTATATTCCTCGACATACCAGTTCAAACGGTTAACCACCAGTCTTTCCATTACTTTTGAAAGGAATGACTAAAGGTAGGGAGGATGTAAGCCAAAAATGTAATCTCTTTGCCGCAAAGCGTTACCAGGGTGCACCACGGGGAGGTAGATCTACTTCGCACCCTAATATGCTATATATTATTTCAATTTTGCTGCATCTAGTAGTGAATCTTGATTAAAAAAAAAAAAATCTTACTGTAGAATTTTTGAATTATTCCGCATTAAGATTTTATTGTGCGAACTTTTAAATTAATTTTTAATATTTTACTGTTAGAGTTATTAATATCGATCATTTTTCAACTTGACATTTTTTTTCCCATTAATGGCCATTTTTCTAGAAAAAATATTTCAAACTGTAGAATTTCAAACCTTTCAAATCCGTACCTCATGTGTTTTATTTTCATTTCTTTTCTGGAATCACTCCGGGTTTCGAATTATTAATATACTTGATGAATTGTGCGAATCCTTTCTTTCAAATGAAAATGAGATCGAGTAGTTTGCAGATTTTTCTCAGTGAATAATATGCTATTCTTCGTGAATGCTGCAAACCCCAGTGGATTTCTCTTATACTATCCTAACGAAAGAATTCCATTTCCATCTTCTCATTGTGCAGATTATAATAATGAAGTATATAAAGAATTCCCTTTTATCAAGATGAATTTATTCCTTACTTTATCAATATTTTTCTTCCATATAATTTTTCGTTGGAATGAAGAATAGTATCATTTTCTTTTGAATATGAATGTCTTAGTTGAAGATTATGAATCATGCACATATTTAATTGAATTTTATTCTTCCGAAATGTCATTATTTTTCTTTTTAATGAAACGGATGCAAAAATGAAAATATCGATACATATGATCTAGTATTGATAGTTTCTTCTTTAACGAGTTTTTCTTCTGATATAATTTTTTATAATTGCTCGTTATATCTTTATGTATTTTAATTATATATGAAAAAGTATGTTTTCATTAAAATTGAAATAATTATTGTGAAAACAGGATAACGAATAATACAATGTATATTGATGTAAAGTCTCTTTAGTAGTTTTTATTTCACTGATGTTTAAAAATTACAAGAATATCCCTCCTAAACATTCGTTTTGAATGACGAAAAAAAGAAGGCATTTGTTAAACAGATACCATAAAATATAATGTACTAATTTAAAAAATATTTTCTCATTTTTTATGGTATTTGTTTATAAACTTCTTGTACTTGTAAACACACATTCAAATAATATGAGCTTCTAAAAATACATAATTAAAAAAAAAAAAAACTGTTTTAGTTAATTAGCCAAAATTTAATTTTTTAAGAGATAAGTGAACAAAATAGCTGAATGTACTAATTGTTTTTTGGATGTGCATATGAGATACACGAATATCATGATTCTAGGGATTTTTAAGTTAATAAATTTAACCTCCATTCGAATTTCATTCTTTGTAAAATTTGTTGTAAAGTCTTTAAAAAGTTAATTTAAAAATTACTCAGTGCATTAAATTTACAATTAACATATTTAATTACAATTATTAGGTAATGGTTAGTTGGTTTCTTATGGATATACATGAATGTAAATATTTGTCAATGTCAAATTCAAAAATATTTAAATTCTTTTACGCCAATTTGTTTACATTGAATGTATGTTTAAGCGTAGCAGGTAATTTAATTATCATCTATGATGAATTTAGTATTATTAGATATCACTTTTTTAATGGCCATATATTGATTTGTCTAGAAATCTGATTAGAATTTGCAAGGTATACTGCTAATAAGTAATAAATAAAAGCGCCTCTGTGTTAACTATATTTTATTAATTATCATAAAATTCCACTCTATTTCCTATGCATTTCAATGATTGTTTTGCTTATGTAAATAAAATATTACACTGCTCTTCAAAAAAAAAAAAAAAAAAAAAAAAAAAATGTTTCGAGATCTGATACCATTCTTGCTAATTCTTATGTAAAATGACCTCCTAAATTTGAATATGACTACCCAGTCACTCACCGTTTTCTAGATACACCACCCCTTCCCTCAATTTCTTTCCCTGTTGAAAATTTTATGACCATTAATTTGATTTGAAAAATTAAAAATAATTTATTTAACACCTAAACACAATATATATATATATATATAAAGTTTTAAAAATAACATTAATAACAGATTTAAAAAAAATGTAGGATATGTAATGCCTAATTTCAGTGGTAAATCAACCCCCCCCCCCCAAAAAAAAAAAAAAAAAAAAACCTTGTCGCAAATGTCCATGTTTTAGAATTTTCCAACTCTGTAACCCATCAGAAGATATTTGACGGTTTAAATAATCCTCCCCCTCCTGAAAATCAAATTTATAGCCATAAAATCACCGAAAAATGATAAAAATAGGTGGCCATTCCTAAAAAACAATGGGTTATAGGGCAAAATGCGCGTCATACTTGGATGCAAGAGGTCATTTTACATAAGAATATGCTGAAATAATGTCACAGGCAATTTTTATGCCGAGCAGTGTTATAAATAAAATTAATATTTACTATTAACCATTAGTGAAATATCTTTTTCAAAAGTAAATGTATTTTACTTCGTATTTATTGTTCTCTAATGTTGTTTTGAAATGTTTTTGAGATTAATTTTACGCAATTTTCAAATTAAGCTTTCCATACTCTTAAATGTAACCAAATATTTAAAAATATGAAAAGGTGCTTTAATCTCTTATTGATACTAACATATCGGTTCTTTTTAGTATTTAAATGTATGTATCTCAGTTAAATAAGATTTTAATGCTAATCTAGACAGACTTAAAATTATGTAATTTTGAATTAATAGTTTTTCGAAAGAAATTCAAAACCATTAAAAGGTCAAACATTAAACTTTAACACGTCATTATTTGCTCGACTGTTAATATTTATTGTTCCAAATGACAATTTTTCATTCTAATTCATATGGTAATAATTATTTTTAATTCAAATTTATATAATTTTGAATTGTTTAATACGTTATTCTTGAAATTAATTCAAAAATTCTGAGATACAAGGAAATACTTATATTTCATTATTTACTTGATTCTTAATGATTTTTTCAAAAGACAATTTTTAATGGTATTAAACTGGCAATTAAAACAAGATGCATGTTCACCAATTACTTTAAGAACACCACTCTACTAATATGAGATGTATCGCTTTAGACGGATATCTAGATTTCCAAATTGCCAATTAATTCGTCCGGTGCTCTAAATGCAATCTAAAACACTTCGTTAAGCACATTATGCTGTATCTAACCCGTAGTTGCTTCGTCAGATCTGCAGAGTCAATTTTGGTGTCTTACATGGATTTGGGAAGTTGTTAGTTCTTTTATCTTTGCATACGCTAATGGACATGCAACTGAACGTTATCTCAATTAGTTGCAGCGGAAGATATCTAAATTGAAACAGATACAAAATTTTGTAATTATGATTCCCACTATTCTTTGAAGCTTATGAAGCAGAGAAATATATACCGTTGAATTAAACCTCGCCGGTCTTTTAGAATCTTGTGTAACAGTCTTCATTAAAGTATCGTTGTGTTGTAAATTATTTTAAATATCTAACTTTCGTATTAAAATCGTTGTAAATAATAGGTTACTATTTTAAATCGGGCAGCATCTGAGGTTCTTGCCATATGAGTGGAAACCATATTTTCAAAAAAAATATTTACATTGAAATGGTATTAATTTTTTTAAATTATATTCTTTCACTATTTTGAAATTTTAAGAGAGAAACATGTATTGATAATTAAGTTGATATTTTGATAGATTAAGATTTTTTCCCCCAGGAGTTAGGGTTAAGGGTAGAATAAAGTTGAGTTCATATAAGACAAAAGAGGATTTTTATTAACAGTTCTTTTAAGCTTATGAAGCTGGCATATATATATATATATATATATATAAATCAGGTTTAGGTACAAATAATATAACTAATTTAATTCAGTCTTAAAAAAAATTAGTTTTTAAAAATGAAATAATGAATTCTATCATTTTACTTTTTGGTGTTCTTATTAATGTTTTCGGTTATGTTTAAAAATTACAACCATTTCAGTTTAAAATGGAATTAATTGAATAGAGTTTGTTCCGAAAGCACATCATCCCCCCCCCCCCCTCCCACCCACACACTTTAAAGACTTTATGCTATTATTTTTTCTCCGCCTTTCCCTTTTTCTCTGTCTGAGTGAGTGTGTGAGTGTGTCTGTGTGTGCCTGCACACATGAGAAATAAATGTTTTTATTTATAGTTTGAAAATATAACAAAATTTATTTTCATTTGAATTTATGATACCTATTGAAATATCTATTGTAATTTTTTTGTTAATTTAAATCTGGTTTATATATTATTTATTAAAATAAACACATGGACCCATTAGAGATGTTTAATTTAACGCTTTTTAAGGTAATGTTTATACATGCGATTGAATTCACACTAAAAGATCCATGAACATAAATTAAGTTATATTTAACTTTTCCTCTTACATAACTCAAAGTATGCAGTTGGAAAATTTATTAGATGTTTTTTTTTTCTTTAAATATATTTTACACATTGATCTTTTAACATTAAATAACCTCATCTATTATTTAATAAGAGAAACTGACGTATACCAGTATACCAGTGAATCAAATTAAACAAAACGGTGAATCTGCTAAACAGCAGAAAGTTTAAATTTACTTCGTTGCAGTATCTATTCAATTTAAGCCCACCAGCGGCCGAGCGGTTCTGCGCTCAAAGCTGGTAGATGGGAGGTGCCGGGTTCGATCCCAGGTCGCGCTCATCGACCTAGCCGTTCGGAGTTTTCCGTGGTTTCCTCCGAAACTTGCGTAAATACGGGCTAGGACCCCTTAGAAAGCCCCCCACGGAGGGCATTCCCCTTCTAGGCCTAGGACACATCAGGAGTCAATCGGCCTTAAATCCAACAACCAACCAACCAACTATTCAATTTAAATGTAGCTTTCAGTCACGGTAAGAAGTTCTTGCGAATAGAAATTTTTAAAAGAGTAGTTTTTTTTTTTTTTTTTTTTTTTTTTTTTCTTTTTTAAGATTTCGTCCAACTTAATGTTCTACATCTGTATAAAAACAATCTAAAATACGTTAAATCTACAATTTGGGGATTCACTGACATGAATTTAACCATTTTTGTGCTAAAATGTAGAAGCTCATAGAAAGATGTACCATCCCCCCTCTTTTTATTTTTTTAAAGGTGTGGGGTATAAAATTACTTAAATTACTACACACAAATGGCTACTCCACTTAAATGAAGAATCATCACGTAGTGAACCGGCGTTAACTCCAAGATCAATACTTGACCATTTCTTGGAAAGATACATCGACTGCAAATGCAATATTTATTAAATGAGTCATCGAACTAGGTGAAACATTTGGTTTGCTTTTCAATTTTATTATCTTTCGTAAAAGATAAGTATGATAAATTCTCTCACTCTCTCTCTCTCTCTCTTTTTTTTTTTTTTTTTTTTTAATCTTTATATAAGTATGACTAGATTTCAGCCAAATCTATAAAATTGTAAATTATTTTTATTCTTTTTAGACGACAAAGGTTAGTTATTGCTTTCAAACGACGATGAAAACGTTGTTATAGGCAACCGTGTAATAAAGTACCATTTTCTGTATTACGATATGTAGTATAAAGAATTATGAATATACACATCCAGTGTAATATTTCCTTACTATAGTAAATTTCCGTGCATAAATTATAAGGTACATTCTAAAATTATATGGTATCGTTATATCTGCATACACGTGCATGTACACACACATATTTACATGACCAGTTAGTTCACTGCACAACTGTGGTTTTAATTCATTATGTCGGAAGTTATCGGGATGACAAATATTTTATTACATTTAGAGAGATACATAGAGATAGGTAGAGAGATAGCATGTAGAAAGATAGTGGTTGCAATAGGTGGATTAAAAAAAAATCTAAAAAATAAAATTGAAATTAAAATAGATTAAAATAAAAATATTAAGAACCAAATGAGTTACTACAACAACAGGCTTTATCAGTCAGTTTTAATATCATATATATACTTATTTCATTTTGCATTGGGATGAGAGAGCGGGAACGGGGGAGAATTGAATCTAGGGCGAATAGCACATCCACATATTTAAATTTATTTTCACTTATTGTCATATACTTCCTTTATTAGCAAGTAATAACTCTTCCTATAATTGTTGAATAAATCGAAATATTTTGTATCTTTTCATCTTTACCTTCTATATACCACATTTAGAAACAGGCTGCCTTCGTAGGGGATTTTTATTGGTCTTACAATTTTTTATAATTTAGAGTTTTTATAATCGTGGCTGAGAAGTTTTAAGTTTTTTTTTTTTTTTTTTTTTTTTTAAGAAATTTTATTATAAAATCTACAAGTCAATTTTTGCAAGAACTTTTATTTTATTAATTTTATTTTAAAAGCTCGGATGTAAACGTTCTCTAAAGAGCTCTATAATAAAAAGTCTAACACAAAAGCTTTTGGATAAACCATTTCAAAAAAGTTCCCAAAAAAAAGTAAGTTAGGAAACAAGTTTTTCAAAATGAAAGTCCACCGTTACTTTAGAACCCTGCTTAACAATAATTTTCTATCATATGTTTGTAAGTAAAATAAAGTTTTAAAAAAAAGTTAGAATTGCAATAAAAATTTTGTTAGTATAAATAAAATTGCGATTGGAACATATTGATACAGAATGTTTTGATTCATCAAAACTTTTCTGGGTGTTTAAAAAAAAAAAAAAGTAACCCTGGAACTACTGCATTTAATAAGTCAATATTTTCTTCTTTATTCGATTACTTTAAAATTTATTTTAATAATAATAATAAAATATAGAACATTTAATGAAGCAATAAACGCAGAGGCTTATCAAAAGTCTTTTTCTGACACTATCTTGTATTCAGGCTCTCGTTCTCTCAACTCCACAGCGAGCTTTCATTAGAGTAGAAACGGTATAAAAGCAGGGAAAAAGATAGCATCAATTAATCTCAGTCTGCTACACAAACTACAAGTTGGCAGTTCTGTTCCGATAACGAACAACAAAATAGCAGGAATTCGCCCTTTACTACCTGATCATGTATATCACTAAGGGCCTGGAAAAAAAATCTTCGTTTCAACCAGATTTATTAGAGACCTTGTTATCCGTGGAAACCGATACAAGTAATTAATGGTCACAAATCGATTTCAGACATGACAGTTGATAATGGTATTTTTTTTGTTCTTTTTAGAAGTATAAGAGTTTTAGTTACGGAAATGCAATGCTCCTGAAATTTTTCGTTTGAAATGTATCGAGAGTTATTTAAAGCAGTAAAATTTAATTTAGAATTATCTTTATTCGTGTAATGATATGAAATTCAATAAATAAGATTATTATTATTTTTTAATTGTAAATAAATTTGAAGTAAAAATTCAGTTACGTATCAGCAAATAAAGTTGCTGAATTTAATTTATTGAAAAACATTGTAGAGAAAAAAAAAAAAAAAATATTAATCAGTATATCATTTATTTTCGTTGAGTATCTGTACCACGTGGATTCATCTTACGTGAATAAAAATCGCGTAAATAATAATTATAATTTATCAAGTTAAAAAATAAATAAATAGATAAAGCTCTTAAATGAAATGACAGGTGTACGGATGCTAGCTACGTAAATCTAAATTCAGATAACAACTGTTATCGTGCGTAAGAAGTATCGTGTATATTTATAATTTCTGGTGTTAAAAAGATCGCGTATTTAAAAAAAAAAAAAAAAAAAAAAAAAAAAAAAAAAAAAACTACGCTTGAAGGGACAAGGTATACTACTGGCCATTAAAATTGCTACATCAAGAAGGAATAATAATAACGGAATGAAATTTTTTGGACACATACATTATAGTAGGAAGAACAATTGATTAAAATTTCAGGAAATTTGGAGTTATATGTCCTGAGAAAACAGTACAAAAAGCAGCGACCTCTGTGAGCAATAATAATACTTATTTGCCTAGGCATTGAATCGAACAGCGATTGGATGACATGTACGGATAGAGCACTTCATGATGTTTTAGCACGATGCCACAATTCATCGATCGAAGTTACTGGTGAGTGGTGGGGGGCCAGTCGCTTTTCAACGATTAAACAGTCATTTTCATTGGTGCGAGATCAGGAGAAAGCGCTTGCCAGTGCTACAGTCGATAACATTCTGTATCAAAGAAGGTCCGAACTATACAAACAACTTGCGGACGTGCATTATCTTGCTTAAATGTTGCGCTTCGGAGGCCTTGAATATAGGGCAGAGCGATGGTCCATAACTCGTCAGAAATGTAATGACTGGTATTTAGAGCGGCCAGAATGAAAACAAGAGGTGATCGGGACGTGTATCCAATAGTACCACATACCATCGATCCAGCTGGTGACCCAGTGCGCGGCTGCCAAAATTCTGATTACCCTCAAAACTGCATCATTGATATGGGCGCCATTAATATGTGATCAACGATGAACCTGGACGCTGGAATGGCGTAAAGTCACCTTTCAGACAAATCACAATCCTGTTTACAGCATCAAGATTGCCTTATCCGTATTTAACGGCATTATGAATAATGCACATTGCCAGCTGGGATTCGACATCATTATACTGTCCATCATTCCCAATGATGTTATGGGTCCCCATTGGATACACGTCTCGATTACTTCTTGTTCGTATTCCTGGCACTCTGAACAGCGGCCATTAAATTTCTGATGGGTTAAGGCCCGCCCCGCTGCCCTGTATTCGAGGTCTCCGTTGCGCAAAAATTAAGCAAGATAATGCACGACCAAAAGTTGTTTGTATTGCTCGGACCTTCTTTGATACAGAATGTTATCGACTGTTGCTCTGGCAAGCGCGTTCTTCTGATCTCGCACCAATGGAAATGACTGTTTAATCGTTGAAAAGCGACTCGCCCCCCACCACTCACCAGTAACTTCAATCGATGAATTGTGGCATCGTGTTAAAACATCATGAATTGCTCTATCCGTACATGTCACCCAATCGCTGTTCGATTCAATGCCTAGGCAAATAAGTGCCATTATTGCTCACATAGGTCGCTGCTTTATGTACCGATTTCTCAGTACATATAACTCGAAATTTCCTCAAATTTTAATCAATTGTTCTTCCTACTATAATGCATGTGTCCAACAAATTTCATTCCGTTATTATTATTCCTTCTTGGTGCAGCAATTTTAATGGCCAGTAGTGTATATATATTTGTGTCTTATTGGTTCTTAATCTAAATCGCAACAATTTTGTGTCAGTCTTTCCTCTAAGTTAAAGTGTTGGTACTGTTTTAGATCTATTAATTGCTAAATTTTAAGATTAAATTTTATTACGTTATCTATCATAGATAGATAGATAGATAGATAGATAGATAGAGAGAGAGAGAGAGAGAGAGAGAGAGAGAGAGAGAGAGAGAGAGAGAGAGAGAGAGAGAGAGAGAGAGAGAGAGAGAGAGAGAGAGAGAGAGAGAGAGAGAGAGAGAGAGAGAGAGAGAGAGAGAGAGAGAGAGAGAGAGAGAGAGAGAGAGAGGAGAGAGAGAGAGGGGGGGGGAGATGGGGGGGGAGAGAGAGAGGGGGGGGGATGGGGGGGAGAGAGATTGAGATATTTTCATATAATTTTATGAAAATGCTTATACATATTTTTAATCATTTGACCACCGCTGACGGATATATCCGGTCACTGATATTTTCTTTTTCCTGCAACACATTTATAATTCAAAATTATATAATTATGAAATTTTAGCTTGTTTTTCAAGTTTGAAGCTCTTAACCCCTTGAACTGCAATTTATTTTCAGTCAGCACTGCTCATGCAGACAATTTAATTTGCTTAGTTTTAAGAGGAGGGATTGATATAGAAACTTACGGTTTTGTTGCTCAAATAATTTGTTATTATTAAAAATAATATTTGTTTCACACATCACGAGTACAGCTAGTCATGATCAGTTTGCTCAAGAAAATTCATGACGAGCTGGACTCGTCATTTCAGTTCAAGGGGGTTTAAATAGTAGTCATAAGGATTATAATCTGTACACTGTTCCTTTTCAATCTCAAGTTGAAATATACCTTTAGTTCATTGAGAAAACAATGCAGCTAAAACAGCATTACGATTTTGCACTATTCAAAGGGCAATGTAATAAAAACATATAAGTTATTATTATTATTATTTTTTTTTAATCTGAATTTCTTAAATTATAAAATTAAATGAAAGGTTGTGGTTTAGTGCTCTTAGATAAACGAACTAAAAAAAGAGAACTAATTATACGTGTTAAATATTTTTATTGCTGTATCATAAAAAATTTAAGATGCGGGAACATAGACTTGCACTTCCTCAAATCGTAAAGATGGCTTAAACCACTCTGTGAAACACGTTGCTTATTATATATACAGTGGAACCTGTAAAAGTGACCACCTTGGTAAAGTGACCACCTGACTAAAGTGACCATTTTCCTGACTAAAGTGACCATTTTCCAATTTTAAAGAGACTTTATAAAGTGACCACCTGCGTATAGTGACCATTTTAGCCGGTCCCTAGGGTGGTCACTTTAGACAGGTTCCACTATATATATATATATATATATATATATATATATATATTTGTGGAACGTATTCCTTCTTATTTTTTTGCTAAAATTATTTCAAATAAACCTTATTTATAATTTTTCTTTAATATTATAAATATAAGGTCAACTTATTTAATTTAAATATGGTTTTGCAGATTATTTGTGTTATTGCATCGAATAATTTATCACTAGGGGAGAGTGGGGATGAATGGGACATTTTTGATGTGTTTATTCATAACGTTGGCCATATGTAATTCAGAATTTTGTAACATGGCTCATAAGTACACTTCAGTAATCAGTTGCATATAAACATACTAACTTTAATAAAAAGTTATCATTTTTAATTAATATTTTTTTTATATGCACGTGCATTGTCACATTCATCCCCACCTATGTGAATGAATGGGACATAATTGGGGATGAATGGGACAGGATTGGAATTTACAAAAAAAACAAAATGGAAAGTAAATAAATTTTTAAAGTTAAATTGGTTTATGTGATTTTATTACACACTATGAATTTACTGAAATTAACATAAACTGATGTATTGACTCAAATTAACATCAAAAAGCCAAAGTCCTTTGTTTCGCACAGTTCCCAGTGCTGTAGGCTTTAGTAATTTAAACTAATAAGACCTAATCTAATAATAAGTAAAATAAGACACTAGAAAGATATAAATCGTTATAATAGAGTACAAATTATCCAAATAAATTTTTGTTTCCGACTGATCGGGAAAATCAGCATTCTATTCTGTATTACATTAATAATCACCTAGATTTATTTAATTAGCTTGATTGAAATTGTGATTTTAATCAAATTATTATTAGTTTATTTATTTTTAATTATTGATTTAAGTTGCATTGAATATTCTAACTTATAATTTTTTTTTATCATAACTATTTTAAACAAAAATAAAAACAATTTCATTTTTTTTTTCCTAATCCACAAAATTAAGAATCCTCGTAATCAATATGACTAATTTACGTTTTAATATAACTCTTGTGTAAAATTTTAATGTAGTACATAGTGGGGAGTGTCTTATTCATCCCCATTTAAACTGTCCCATTTATCCCATCGGTCACATGATCATATAAAATAGGAAATAGGCTTAATGAACAATTGTCAATATTCTTCTTGAATATCATAAACGCAATAAAAGATTGCCTTTTCATCCTATATGAGTTACATTAACTTTAAGCAAATAGTTAATGTCTTAACTACTACCTAATTGAATCAGCAAAAACTTACTTTGCCAGCTGAAAAAAACACTTTAATGTTTTTTCTGTCCTTCTATGGATAGCACAATTCTGAAACTAAACTTGATGAATGATCTCAGTGATGCCATATATCAGAAAAAAATGTCAAGTTTCTGGTGCTTGCAAAACATTCTAGCTATTGTCCCATTCAACTCCACTCTCCCCTATAGTCATGCATAGAATTCTAATATTCTAACTCAATTCTAATTACTTCTATAAATGAATCATTAAAAAAAAAAAAAAAAAAAAAGTGGGGCAATGTCTTGGTTTTAAAACATGGAGAATTTTTATAAGATTTTAATAGAAATTCTATTAGCAGTTTAAATTTATAGTGTTCATAAAATTTGATTTCTGCTCTCATAAATTAAAAAGCCTCAACTCCAACTGTTGAACGTCGTTTTATTGAAAACGTCCTCAAACTGGAATTAGAATTAGTATAAATTTCAATATAACTCCTCGCTGTATTGGATTTAGAATTTCTAATGTCATAAAAAGATGCAATTTTTAGACCAATTCAGAATTCTACAAACTAGAATTTAGATTAAAAAAAAAAAAAAAAAACTGGAGTTGGTGTCTTTTAATTTATCATGGCATGCTACTGTCAGTCCAATAAATGTCTGACCCACTTTTTCAGCGTAAATAATAAAAATATAGTTTAAAGTAAAAATGCGGCGCTTATTCCATTATATTAAGAAAAAAATAAATTTAGAAAACTGTATTTTATTAAAAATATTTGCAAATTACGCCCCGATGAAGCGCTGCTGACTGAAAAACTAAATTTATTTTTACTACAATTTTCAATTTGCACATCAACTCATTTTTCAGTGAAAACACAGCTGTTGCCAAAGCATGAACACACAGACACACAAAAAGAAGATTGACTAAAAACTAGATGTTCTATCTCTATTATTATAGAAGAGTGCCTGCAGCGTCCTGCACCGGCGGAAGTTGTAACTAATTTTAACCTATGCATTTTTTAGAATTTTTCTAATAGCAATGCAACACGCAGCACTTTTTTTAATCTCAAACCGCGTTTTTACAATTTATGTTCAAAATGCGTTAGTCGTTTACTGGATGCACGGTATCTTAAATTCATACCGCAGCGTCATATTTGTACTTAATCTAAAAGAAATTTTTAATTGTTTTTGATTCACGTAAAATCGTTTTTAGAGACATTTCCCCCCACTTTTTTTACTAAATTTCTTATATTTAAAACATTCTTTACTTTTTAAATGCTTTTATCTAGTAAAAAAAAGTAAAAAAAAAAATCCTTATTATAATAAATTTTTTCGGGAATTTAGATTCCTAAATATAAGAAGAAAGTATTAAATTTCTAAAGTAACTTTTGTAAAAAATAATATTACTTATAAAAGAATAATTTAATATATTACCTTTTTTTTTTTTTTTTTTTAATGTTCGAATTTTTTTATTCTTGAGTATTTTATAGATGGATACGTAAAAATACTTGTTGCTTTTGCTTTCAGGATAAGATATATTGCTTTATAAAATTTCTGTGTATTGATATTGATTATTAAGGGAAATGTTTTTTTTTTTTTTTTTTTTTTTTCTTTCCCCAAGTCCATTAGAAATTTTTTTATATAAAATATTGCTATTTTGCGCGCTAAAAATATTGTAATAGATAAGGCTTCAAATGATGCTAAAGAAAAGAAATTTTAAGAATGAAACCCTTCCAATGCTAACAAATACGTCAGAAATCCGGCTTTTGTCCACGTAAGCACTGTTAATCTAACCGTGTGGTCTAAATATAGTTGCCGCGAAATTCATAGTTTTGAAACTGAAACGTAAAAATCCTCTGCAGTCTATTCAAAATTAAGAGAAGTCTAGAATAAGCACTTTTAAAAAGTTAAAAATATACGTAAGAGTAAATGTCATTTAAAGATATTGTTGAAAGGGGTATTTGTGCGAAACCATTCCAATGAGGAAATAATTTTTTTATTTAACTGTGCTCAAGATTTTGTAAAGAAACCTTTTCTTCTAGATAAAGTCACAAGAATGTAAAAATAAGCGATTCGTATAGATTACTAACACTTTCTAACTGCACGTACACCATGCCTTGTTTAATTTTAAACATCCTTTTCTGTAATGGTTATATGGCAGATGCGTACATGACATTTGCGTACAAGCTGAAATTAGTGACACTTGCGTACAAGTTCAGGTGTTCCAAATGTTAGAGATCTGTTTTCGAAAAATCAAGTGGCATTTCCGTACAAAATTTATTTCGCTGTATTTTTCGTTTGTAACACAAAGGGGTTGTATCCATATGTTAAACTTGAAGATAAATACTCTTATATAAATACGTGAATTTTCTCTTTTGCATGTAGTCTTACGACTGACAAAGTTATGAGCTTAACCCTTTGCGGCGCAAGACAATTCGGATCATTTAAATTATATTGCCACTGGAATTCATGAACTAAATTAAACTAAAAGAAATTTTTAATTTTAAGGTTTAAAAAAACCGACCTTTTCTACTATGTTATAAACGTAAACTTTTGCTAAAATGTTTCCGGAATGAATTTTTGCAGCTGGATCTTAAATTTTGTGTCCTCGCAGCGAGGACAGCGCGCGTTAAGGGCATATAAAAGTTGCAAGCTATAATAGCCGTAGTTATTTTCTGAAATGACATTCAATTATTTATTCACTGAGTCAAGATCAATAAAAGGTCCTTATAAATGCTATTAAGGTCTTTAAAAATATTTTTATTTCTTAAATACTTTTTTACTTTTTAACAAGTATGAATTTTTTTGTCTCCAATAAAGAAAAAAAAGTTAAAAAAAAGATCTGTCTTCTTTATCAATAACGAATTGAATCCTATTCCAATTCCTGAAATTATTTGTCGTTCACCTATATGCCTCTCTTTCTCCCCCCCCCCCCCCCAAAAAAAAAAAAAAAAAATGTGTGTGTGTTAAAAATGAAAAAAAATCGATAACTTTATTTTAAATTATCGCAGATCGATGGTTCAACCATTCGTTTTAAAGGTATTGGTGAGCTCTTTTGAAAGATACCTATAATAAAAATTTACTCCTACATACACAATTTTTTTTTCCCAGTTGACTATCTCTATTACAAAAAACATATATTCGTTTCATTTGGTTTAGTGCAGTCCAACGAAAAGCTTACTGTAACATTCCTATATGATATACATTTAGAATACAGAGTTTAGGATTTCTGCTACTATTTGTTCTTGAGATATGCTGATAACACAGACACACAGACCATTCGCTAAAAACATGATTTTCGTATTCAGGGGACCTCAGAACATGTAGATACAACAAAAACGCACGTTCGAAAATTTGACCCTAAAACAATACTTTCTCGACCCTATGGGTAAGAGAAAGTAAAAAGAAAAGAAAAAGAAGGAAAGAATAGATAGAAAGAAAAATGTTTCAATGTTTGCATCATATGGATACAACCCCTTCATGCAATTATCCTCAAATAAAGCGAAAGAAATGTTGTACGCAAGTGCCACTAGATTTTTTGAAAACACACCTGTAATATTTAAACCACCTGGACATGTACGCAAGTGCCACTGTTTTCAGCTTGTACGCAAATGTCATGTACGCATCTGTCACAACACCTCTGTGGTTAATCACACAACAGGCAGACAGGCAGGTAAACTAATTTTGAATTCCTAATCACTCTTAAAAATTGTTGGAAAGTGTTATAAACGCTTAACACATACTTTTATGGAATTCCAGAAATTTTAAATTTCAGCCATTAATGCATCTGTTTATTTTAGTGCTGCGCTGTAACTCTTAAAGCATTCTATAAAAATATTTTTTAGCATATTACCAATAAATGTCAATTTCATTATGATTTGTGCAAGACAAAATTATTAAAATTTACAGGCATACCTCGCATACAATGCAATGCTTTTGAGTTCTTTCGGGTGTCTTTGTACACAAACGACTTGCAATATTTGCTCCAGTTTCAAAAGGGAATGTCTCACAGTAAACTTGAGTAGCACATATCACTTTCAAGGAATTCCAAATAGTCTTTATGGGTGTAATAGTGCGGGGGACAGACAAACAGAAGTCATAAAGACCTTTTCAGCCTAGTTGAGAAGCTTTAAAAATATATGTCGAGCATATACTATATTTAGTGCGCTATCAGCCCCCCCCCCCCAAAAAAAAAAAAAAAAAAAAAAGGAGGCACCAAGGAGGAGTTATCCGAATGGGATGAAAAGTGATAGATGGGATGTACATGTAGGAAAAATCAAATGATTGCAGGTCCAAAAAAATTGAATGACTTAATCAAGAGAAAGAGCTTTACAAAGTGAACAAGTCAATAACAAGTTGGTCCACGTCTGGTCCTTATGTAAGCAGATATTCGGTTTAGCATTAATTGATAGAGTTGGTAGATGTCCTCTTGTGAGACATTGTGGCAAATTCTGTCTTAGTACGTTAGATACTTCAAAAAAAAAAAAAAAAAAAAAAAAAAAATGCTTGTAGAGCCCTTTTTCTAATGCTTAAAACTTTCTCAGTGGGGGAGCGATCCAGTGACTTTGCAGAACAAGATAATATTCGACAAGCAAGAAAACAAGCAAAAGAAACTATATCCGTGCGCGAGCAGACATTATCATGTTTAAATATACACTGTCAAAAAAAGTCCTGTTTGCTGCCAGAAATTTTCTGTAATTCAGAAAAATACATTCTATCAACGTAATTTTTCCGTTGATAGAACGTATATTTCTGAATTACAGAAAATTTCTGGCAGCAAACTGAAGCAAACAAGTTTTTTTTTTTTTTTTTTGGGGGGGGGGGGGCAGTGTACCCTTAAGGTTGTGCGATAGGAAAGGTAACATAGCGGGACGTAAAATTTGACTGACGGATCGCTGTTCTATGTAGATGCCGCAGATGACAACCAAAGGGGGTCGTGCGATGAAATAAAATGGCACCCCAGACCATTACTTTTGGTTGTCGGGTTGTATGCCGAGCGACAATCAGGTTGGAAACCCCTTTTTTCCGTGCCGTAACCAGACTCTTAGCTGGTTATCGGGTTTCTTACCGGAGCAGGACTCATCATTGAAGAAAATACTACCCCAGTTAATTTCATTCCAGATCCAGTGGACCCAACACCACAGCATACGAGCTTGGTGGTGTACAGAGGTAATTGGTAGTCGGTTCAAGGTTCGCTGTGAGCTCAGTCTCTTTATGAGTTCGGTCTCCTTTCTTGTTAAAGATCTTTACAGTCACTGAAGAACCAGTTGCGCGTAGAATCGATAATAATGATGGATTTCTGAAGACTGACTCTGACCATTGATTGGTTCTCATGTTCTGTTGTCATTCTTTGTCGTTTTCGGATACACTAAAATATTCAGATACATTAAGGGCTACAATCGAAAATTGCTGGAATTGCATTTCCGTTTGTTGTAAGAGTTTTTAATACTTCACAATAATGTTTGAGTTGCGAATTCAATTAGATTATGTGTCTATATTCTAGTCCTTCTGTCTGCCCGTTGTTTGATCACACAGGCAAAATACATTAAACGTTTAACGATGCAACGAGTACGTACAATTGGAAAGTGTTATTAATATAAGCGAACCGCATAATTTTTCGTTCTTGTTACGGTTGTATTTTAAATTCTTAATTATTTTCTTGATTTCTTTACTGGTTTCTTTGCACTTTTGTGATGAAATATGATTGCATAGATATTTTGAATAAATTTTCTTTGTAGAATTATCAGCAAATTTTTATTAGAAGGTGAGATTTTTATTTATTTAATTATTTGTTCAATTGCAAATTTTATTTGTTCGTTTTCATAACATTTTTTCGTTTTAAAATATCGTTAATCTCAAACAATGTAAAATTATTTACGTTATTTGATTAAATATCGGATGTTATAACAGGTTTTGCCTACTTCGCTGGTTATTAAATTTAAGTGCATTTTGAAAAATATTGATTACTATTTTTTATCACTTAATAAATAAAATTAAAAACTAAATAAATAAACTCGTTTCGGCCGATTATTTTTCACTTTAAGTTTCTCTAACCTATCTTGCTGTCGCTAGTTGTATTTTGCCGCCCAATCGCTTTAGACAGTTGACACTGCTGTAGACGGATAAGAGGATCATTTATTCAAACTAAAGCAAGCCCCTGCCCCCCCCCCCCCCTCTTTAAAAAAAAAAAAAAAAGAAAAAAAAAACCATGAATATTTACAATGAGACTTATTTGCAACTAATAATTGTTAAATTAAAAAGAATCATAATAGTAATAGTTAAGAGGAAACAAATTATACGTACGAACTTTGCTTCCTTCTATGGTGTAATTTTTCACTATGAGTATTTTTGAAAAGAACTAGACTATACTTTTTAAAATGAATAATTGAACCACTAATATGATTTATTAAAACATAGCTATCATTTTTTTTCCCATTCTTAACAAAATTACCCAGGTCTATATGGCGTAAATACGACTTTTTCTCGACATTTAGTACTATACTTCTCTCAGATGAAAATCGTCTGCATTTATCAAGAAAAATAATTTTAATAAATAATGATTTTAAAGAGTTTTTTTTTTTTTTTTTTTTTTTTTTATGGGAATTTGTAAATGAAAATATAGAAGAAAATTTTAGTATGGTCACAACATATTAGGTTTTTTAAAGTGAAATTTGAACTGTGTCATAGATACATATATGAATCATAATACATAGGAACTGTTAAGAGTTTATTTATTTATTTTTTTCTGCATTAGATTAATCTATTTATAAACTATACCCAAAATTGCAGAGGTATTTGTTTTTATGATATCAAACTGCCACAATAAATTGTGTTCAAATTTAGTTACATATGCTTAGTATGTACACACGTTTTGCATGGGAAAAATTTACTTACTATAATAGACAAATTGAAAAACAAAAAATAATATAAATAAGTATATGTCAAACTTTTTGTCGTTATTTTTATGAAATAAAACAGTGGAAAAGAAGGTCAAAACAATATTTTATTAATACATACAAACATGTGAACAAATTTTCAAATAGAAATTTTATGACAAACGGTTGAACTACTTAATTCGTTGTTAAACGAATTAAAATCTTAATACACCGCATTGAACCACTATTAAACAGATTAAATTCGTTGTTTAGCTTGGAATTGATAGAAATCACTAAATATGAGAATAAAAGCGATAACATTCGTTTCGAAAATATATTACAAACGAAAGGAGCTTAACGGTGTTGTATCAGAAAATGCTTGGGACATTATTAATGCATCTGTTATCGAGGAAGTTTTAGAGTCGTCGTATTAATGAGAGTCTCTTAGTTGAACATGGCACTAAAGCTTAATAATGAGGTACTTAACTCTGCATGGTTCGTTATGTCTAGCTTTTAATCGATTTTTGGATAAAGAGATTTTCTCGACTTCCGATTAAAAAATTATCCTTGGCTAGTGTCAAATTTTTATTTAGCGGAGCGTTCACAATGGATATTCTTTAGAGGATTTTAAAGAAAAGTGTATGATCACAATGACTCGTGATATTATTTTTGTTCTTAGAGAAAAGATTAAAATATATATTCACTAAGAAAATTGTTATTTATATAGTAAAAATCAATTACTGTAAAAAAATTTAAATACACTTTACTCTTTGGATAAATACTTACAATTTTTCATCGATATTGACATACATACAGTTTTTTAAAATACTAATTTTAATAAATTTAGGTACGAATACATATTATTAAGGTGTTGATTATTACTGGATAAACTATGGTTGGACCCACATAAAATTCTGTTTAATACTAAATATTATACTAACTTAGAGGAGAAATCCTGCGTGTGCGTGTATAATTGGTCTTCTTGTAGTCTGTGTGTAAAGTTGTATGTTAAAGTTACTCTTGTTTTCTTTTAGTTTTCTTAAGTGTTTGAGTGAAATTGTCTAATATTTTGCTGATAATCAAGTTTGGATAATGTTGATGCAAATATTTTGGGGTAGATTTGAGGATGTCAGCTTTTGATTTGGAGGAAAGAAGTCGTCGAAAATTTTTGTTGTAAATGAAAACACGGCTATTAAATATAAGTTAATTAGCATAAATTCATTTTATTCGCAGAAGTATTACATTTTAATTATCTCCTTAGTTACTATAAAATACGTTTTATTCATTTTTTTTTTCACTTTTGGTTGTTTATTGAAGTTGAGCCGAGATTTATAAGTTAGAAATATTTATCTTAGATCTGGTTTTGGATAAACGAAAATTGATTTGTCGTATTAAACTTTGTTTCAGCATTGAATACAAATAGTGTTATTGACTAACAACTGAAGGAATTTAATTTGAAGTAAATAAAGAGCTTTACAAGAAATACACGCGCATAAATAGGGTGTCCCAAAAAGATTGGAACATGGTTTAATTCTTTACCTATTGGGTATACGTAAGCAGTGCAATTTACAAATGTGTTCAAAACTACTAAACGACCTTAAGACCATTTTATTGAACTCTTTTCCATTAATTTTCAAAAAGTTATACTTTGGAAAATTTTTGTAAAGATACCTTTATAAAATAAGGTAAATTACTTTTAAAGGTCAATTACTTTTTTTTTAAACTTCAAATGCAACTACATCATTCCAAAGAACCACATACCTATACTTAAAAAAAAAATAACTTTTAAGAAACTGAGTACGCTTATACTTAATTATAATGTGAACTCTGTGCATTGGGGCCATATAAACCCCTCCCCTCCTCCCCCCCCCCCTCGAAAAAAAAAATGTGATATTAAAAAAAAAAGTATGCTAAGATTTACGTTTTAACTCATTTTGCGTATTTAAGTTCGATTCTTAAATCCCTTTCATAGTCTTAAGTTTAATTTATTTTTAGTATCTTGACTTTCATTTTTTTATTTGAAATAATAATAAAGAAAGAAAGAAAAAATAAATATATATGTTACACTACAATTTATTTTCAAATTTATTCTACTTTTCAAAACAGCGTTTTCCAAGTTATTACAGGCAAATTGGTGGTTTAAAAAGCGTTACGTAAAACATCCCGTACATTATCATATGTGTACGGGAAAAATCTTTTTGAGAAAGAAAGCGTTAAAGTTTAGAAATTCAATTAAGTAATGCTGACATCAGGTATAATTTTACTTACCACTTTTGAACTAAAGTAACGTAGAATCATAAATGAAGCATCAAAGTGTTCCGAATGGTTCATACATATATGCTTTCAAAAAGTCTTTTTTTTTTTTTTTTCTTTTTTTTTTTCCTTTAACAATTTTTGTAATTTTTAAATTTGAATTGCCTTCTGGGGGCAACTCTTTATGTATATGCGTATGTATAAGCAAGTTTTATTTCTACATTAAAACGGATATATTTTAGCAAAGAAAATTTAACGGTATTAAAGGATTAATCCAAAAAATGTTTACAGTACCTTAATATTATCGTGTAAGTTACTTTATGCAGGATATTATCCTCACCTATTTCAGTTTGATAATACATATACAGTCGAACCTCGTTAGCATGAACACGCTTAACGTAAATTACTGTTAACATGAACTCTTTCCACAATCGCCGTCAAAATGAAGGTAAGTTTCTGAGTTACTGATCGCATGAACTCTGACTACGTGAACAATTTTTTTTCATTCCCTTAAGATTCGTGTCAACGAGGTTCGACTGTTTATATATACTTAAGGACTTGTCCGTCTAATTAGAATAATTAAAAGCTACTGGGGTTAAAAAAAAAAAAAAAAAAAAAAAAAAAAAAAAAAAAAAATGGTTTCTTTCTCAGTCTTTTCGCCACATTGCGTATAATCATAGGATATTCGTCAAAAAAAATCTCTCGAAGTTATCATTCATGATATAATTATTTTAATCCATTAAGGCCTTAACTGTGAAATACATCTAAAAAATATCCTCATTAATGAAACCGATATCTAGAATATGAATTTTGAAAAGATTTCTCTCTAGCCAAATCCAAAAAATCTCGATAGCAAGTACATTAAGAAAAAAAAAAGTTTTTAGTTTAATGGTAAAAAGGATTACTTGAATGCAAACTGTTCTAGCACATTCATCTTCCTAAGAGAGTTATTATGCATGATTAATTAATAAAGAGAATCAAGCGAATTCTCTGGATAGCGCGAAATTACTTGGAAGGTTTCATTATAATCGGTGAAAGATTTAATTTATTGCTCGAAGGAGATATTAATTATTTAAATGTTATGTGAAATGATATATTAGATGGTGTTATTCAGAAAGCTACCAGTCTCACTTTTACGGAAAATGTGATTAAAAAGCTCCAAACCATTCTCAGATATTATCCCATCAAATATTAGTTGGAAAACAGCTTAATATTTTTCCGGTTTTCCACATATCTTTGGATTGATATTAATAGTTATTAATTTTGAGTGGCTAAAAAATCAATTTAACTTAAAAACAAAAAAGTTTGCATACCTTCATTCTATAAAGTAAATTTCTAAAAACATATAATTAAAATTTAACTTCGTAGAATTACATATGAGTTTTAATCACAAATTCTGATAAATTTAAAGAATAAATGTATTTATTTATTATTTGTTTGCTTATTCTATTAAATAAATGTACTATTAAGACTTTTTACCTGAAATTTTAAATGATTCATATGAGCTATTGTTTTGTATTTATTTCTTGAGACATCTATTTACAAATGCAACCAGTTTTGTTTTATTATCATATATCGCTAAAAAAAAAAAAAAAAAAAAAAAAAAAAGGCTTTTGTTAAATTTATATCCATTAATATATGGTTACACATCTGCTATTTACATTTCTTTACACATTTTCTTTTATGTTTATTACACTAGCACATGCTTTTAATCCTTCTTGTAATCATGATTGTTACTTCCACTACCCGATTGCCATATGTAATGGAAGTATTTTTGGACTAAAATTTCGATATCTAAATTTCAGCTGATTTACATGTTTTAAAATCATCTAAGTACAAAAAAAAATTGTTCTTTCGAAAACTGGTGTGTGTGTGAAAGACTTCTGATTAATTTATTTTAAAAACAAATAAAAATTGAACGGCAAAAATTGAGTTTTAAGGCAGGTCCAATGAGCAAATGATTTTGCTAATTTTTGTTGAAAACTGAAAACTAGAAGCGGGACCTTAAGTCCGTATCTGAAATACAATTTTAACAATTTAATCCAAAGTTGCTAGGTAAACACAGTTTTTAGATGCCACTTCGCATATATTAGTTGGTTGATTCAGTAAATTTATAGGCATAAGTAGATCAACTAAAGTTATTAAATATAATAAGCAATAAAGGTTGAAAGAAATTCATAGACTGCAATAATTAATTCATTTTAGAAATTAGAATATTTGTAATTACATTTTTTAAACTAAATTAAGTTTGAAATGATTTACATTAAGTCATTTGAAATTATTCTATCATCTTCTGACAGCATTCGTTACTCTTTTTTATATTGTTTTCTTTCACAATTCTGATATACCTGGCACTAAACATTGTTTCTTATTCTTGATATCTTGCCGTTTCCTGGCGCCTTCAACTATTTAGAAATAAACAGCTGCGATTCGAAAATTTGCAGAACGGAGAAATTATGTATAAAATCTATTATAGTGCATAACGCACTCTTTGCATAAAATCTATTTTTATTAGAAAATTCTGAGAATTTGAGAATTTAAACATATATTCATAAACATTAGTGGTTGTAACATTAGACTTTGGTATAATTTCAATAATGTGCTAAATTTGTGCTTTGATATAAATATTTTGAGTTGGTTTCATTCAATTAATATGTATACATATAGGTTAAAATGCCATCAGTCTCATTATTTTAAAAATTATTTTTTATTACTTAAATGGAAATATAAATCAATATGTTAAATATATATGAGTTTTTTGTACGATAAGAAGGAAAGCAATTTTTTTTCCTGTTTTTGATTACTTAACTAGTTTGTAATTTCATTTTCGTACAACCAATTTTACAACTGTCATTTTTTGTACTTATTTGTATCACACATTAGGAAGGTTTTATTGCCGAATAAAGCAAATTTAACATTAGCAGCTGCATGCTACAAACTTGCGAAAAGTATTTCTCTTACTTTTATTACTACATGCTACAAAAAGCAAGAGGAACTTACATTTCTTTAGTTCTGTTAAATTTATCTCCAAAAATTAAGTTCCTGTACAAATCTGTTTATCTATTTTGAACATTAACATAAACTAATTTCTAAGAACTTATTTAGTCGTGGAAAAATGGGGGAAAAAAGGTCTGCTGTACATATGAAGTTTCCAAATTTTGGTGAAATGTGGAAAACCGGAAATAGGACATACGAAACCAGAAGTGTGGCCGTAAAGCCATATCTCAAAAACGGCTCGAACGATTTTCTTCAAAATTACTGTATAAACACTCTACTAGATGTCCTTTCGAATGATATAGTTGGTTAGTTCAGAAAAATTGATAGCCCTCCTATATAAATAGCTGAATTTCAGGCCCTAGAAGTGAGTTCCTTTCAAAACGGCTGCATGTATTTTTTTCAAACTTGCCATATTAACTCTTTTTTTAAATATCTTTTTGTATGTAATTGTTGTTTTCCGGTCAATAATTCATTATGTCAAGTTTTGGTAAAAGCTGGTATCTCAAAAACAGCTCTAATGATTTTCTTGAAAATTGTCACATAAATCCATTTTAGATATCGTTTCTTATGTTTTACGTGATTATTACAGGAAAATTAATAGTCAGCCTGATCAGATAGATCAGTTTTAGATCATAATAATTAGTGTTTCCGAAAAAAAAAAAAAAAGTTTTTTTTCCG
The DNA here is from genome assembly GCA_963930645.1 of Salticus scenicus. Classification (NCBI taxonomy): domain Eukaryota; kingdom Metazoa; phylum Arthropoda; class Arachnida; order Araneae; family Salticidae; genus Salticus; species Salticus scenicus. The sequence continues at coordinate 135,427,901 of OZ005650.1, read as the reverse complement.
GAAACACGATCTTTTTTTTTTTTTTTTCCTAATGTAATGTTCACACATGTATTAACTTTCTCTTACCAGAAAATTTTTAGGTGTCTGTTTCATCAGGTCAATTCTACTTATTCTGATCACATTATCTCCAAAAAGCGCATATGATATGTATAATAATGGGTAATGGAAGTCGTGTGGCTATTTCACACCAAATTTTTTCCCTTATGAATATGCCTGTGTGTGTGTGTGCGTATTAATGTCGTATATCTTTTATTTTAGTCATATAAAAAAGTAAATATATTTAAATCATGAAAAAAGGAATCTCATTTCCTGAAGGATAAAAAGAGAAATAAAGCAAAAATAAAATGTTTGGAAATATTTTAGTAATTTCGTTATAATACTCTGAATATAATTAGAAACTACAGCCCCAAGGGCTGAATGTGTTTCGAATTTAATTTAAATATAATCTATTTCGTTATTTGATTTTTTTTTTTATTGATCAACTTCTACTTAGAACAATGTAACCTTATTCTTGATGACTATTTTATTTTTCATCTTATTTTATTTTTATATCTCAATCATATTCAAAACTGTATAATGACAGGGTCGAATCATTATTTTTTTCTTATATCAACTAATATTTTACATTATCGTTTCAAAAGGATTTTTTTTTTTTTTTATAATATAAGTATAAAGTTATGTAATTGAATTATTTAAAGAAAACTTTAATTTATCCAAAAAATTTCGGTTCCGTTTTAGAACACTATAAGCTTCGATTTCCAGGAGTAAAAAAAAAAAAAAAAAAAAAAAAAATCTGTTTGAAGAAAAGTTATCCGTTGTAGAATCGGATATTTTAAAGGAGAAATATATAATATTATAAAGTGCATCATCCTATATTATGAAATCCCCTAAATTATTTTTAAATATTTAACTCAAAATTGATTTTCGTGTAACTAGTGCATGTAAAATATTGTATGATAGTTATTGTGACAAAAAACTCCTTATTGCGGGGCTTTTTATAATAATGTAAGTTTTACGCAGGCACATCAAACGAATACTTTATAATTAATATATTCAGGTAATTGTAGATAAACATTTGAAAAATTCAATGAAATTATTTTCCCTTAAATATTTAAGATTATATTTAACGGACATTTAGTTTAGTGCTAGTGGTCGTACTTTTATTTAAAACAAAAAAAATTTAATCTGAATTGGGCGAATTTTTCTTTTACGCATTTGTCCTTTAAAATATTAATTAATCACAAAAATTTTCGATTATTATTAATTGTTAATGATTTAGTTAAAGCTGGTATTTTTTTTTTTTTTCTTTTTTCCTGTTATCTTTTCTCTGCTAGCATATGTAGGTTTAAGAATGGAGACTAGTTTTCTTGGAGCTTTAGAACCTGAAAGATCAATTTCAAATCCTCCAAAACCACTCATCCGTGGGTTTTTTTAATTAAAAAAAAAGTCTCAGAACATGGAAATAAGTCTTCACCTACTATCAAAACGTATATATATTTAATGAATCATGTTTTGCGATTTAATAATTATGGAAAACGAGTAATTGAAAAACTCTAAGTTTTAACGTAATTACTTACAGGGGAGTGATAGTTCGAGAGTTAAAATGGAGCATGTTAGACGAAGTACAAGCTTTAGAGAATGAAATAATGATTAATAGGGGGGTGGAGGGGAGAAAAAACAGAAAATAATTATCTAGGCTTAATTACACTCAATAGTCGATAATAAATGTTGAATTACAAATTCTAAGATTCTAAGAGGTGGGTGAGTCTTCATAGTGGTCGCTCACCACTATGCAGCAATTTTGAGCGATTTCAACCTTTAGAGAGGGGCTCTGATGGCACTGTGGAGATTCAAGAGCCCGTTTCTAAAGATTAAACTTCCTACGTTGTTTATTGCATAAACAGAAAAAAAAAAAAAAATACAGAGGTCGCCAAAGCAGAGCTTTCACACGACAGAGGGCAACAAGGTATCAAGAAATAAAACGCACCAAAAAAGAAAATACACAGGGCCGCCTCAGTGGAAACTCGAACGCGACAGTGGGCGGCTAGAGTTTCTGAATACTTAAAAACAATAAATTTATTATTCGATAAAAAAATATCCAAAAAAAAAAAAAAAGTAATTTTTTAAGTTGGAAATCCTAGAAATTTGGAGACCACTGATGATTGCAGATTGAAAGAAATTGGTTAGGGCACAAAATAAATATTTCCTATTTAAAATAGTTTATCATTTTTATCTTGATTTAAATTTAGTGTAATTATAAAATATAAATATTCAATCTGTTACTGTAGAGTTAATATGAAGTGCTAATAATCAGTGATAAGCTCACAAGCTCACAATGCGACATGCAAGAATCCACGTTAAAGATTTCAACGAAGAATAAACACCTTTTTTTTTTTTTTTTTTTTTTTTTTTTTTTAAACTGTGCTTCGTATATCTCTCTTATCTATTAATCCACACATACATGTTTTAAAACTCTGCAATATTTCAAATTTATTTACAAAAAACAAAGGATGGTAAAAACATTTTAAAACAAAATTGAAATATTTCTTAATTTTTTTAGTACTTAATTTTGATATTTAATAGATAGTCATTGTTAAATTCTTAAATACCGTTGATAACATTTTTATTTCACTTTAAAGGAATATTTATTGCTCTTACATTTGTACTTATTTTATAGTGTTACGACGTAAATTATTTCAATCTGTGATATTAAAGATGTTATCTTTTTTTTTTTTTTTTTTTTTTTTTTTTTTTTTTTTTTTTTAGAGAATTCTAACAGTTTATTCTAATGCTAAGCATCTTAGCATTATATATCTCCACATACACATATTTATGATTGAATGACTTCAAGTAGGGTGGATCTGCATTAAAGATTTCTTTGTAGAATCACTTAATACTGCTTTTTCCTTCTCAACCCCACCCAGCGTGTTTGGCTTTGATATAGCTTCACACATTTTTTTTTTTTTTTTTCTTTTGTTTCGGGAGACTTTTTATCCGCAATCTGCTTTTTAAGTCTTTTTCACTCTTACATTGTTACAAAGTTTCGCACACCCCTCAAGTCCCTCAGGAGGAAGGGCTTAAAACCTTGTCCGTGTCTTGGCATCATCAACTAAATCAATCATTGTCTCGATAAAGCTAGTGGTCTTAAGTGGGTTCCTTGATTGGTAGGCAAAGCTAGTGTATAAATTTTGTGAAAAGACACACTTTGAGAAAGGACTAGTGTTTAAAATAGCAATACTTATTTTTATAATAAATTTAAAATTAAAGTAAATATATTTAAGAACATTATTTTTTAAAGAAAGCTGAGTCAGAAATCGCGAGTACATTTAAAAGACCTTTAAACGTGTTTATTTTTTGTTTAAAATATATTATTTAATAACTAGCAGTGTTCTATACATGCATGAACAACATATTGAAATATCTAGAAAAAACTTACCTCTTTATATATTTAGCACATTACGAAACAAATAAATGTATTTCATACATTCTTTTCTTGCTTACGAGCATTTTTTTTTTTTTTTTTTTTTTTTTTTAAATATGTGAGCAATAACAGCTATGCTTATCACATCATAGGGTTTAATAAGGTGGTATACTTTAACTTAATACCTATAGATAGAAAAAGTTTCGGGACTCAGTACAGAATAAATACTAATATTTTTTGCTTTATATATTTTTCTCAAATTGATGATAGATTCTTGACGTAATATGACGATTAATTATATAACACAGTTAAAGATTATGAAAAAAGGCAGACATAATAAAGGACATGTGCACTATATATCCCTTTTAAAACAGAAAATGCTTTATGTAACGTCTAGTGTCATAGAATGAGATTAATGTAAAATATAAATGTTGGGTCATGATTAATATTTTTTTGGAATTTCTTCCTCAATTTCGACTTTATAGGCATTTTAACACCTTAAGAAGAATGATGTTAAATTGATATAATAAAAATTGCCTATTTTACGAAATCTAAAGTTCGAACAGGTATTTTAAATACGTTTTAAAAAATGTAGATACCACATGTTTTGGGAGGTAATGGTTGTAGTGTGCCCCCATTTCAGTCTACGACTTAATATATGTATGCGTGTATGTATACGTATGTATGTATGTACGTAGGTGGTTTTTCCCCCCTCCCCCCAAGATTATACAAAAACATTTATACATACACACCGTTTATTTATTTATTTCGTTAAGATATAAATGTTGTCATCTTATGTTATATTAATTTACAGAATGAACTTTATTTTAAAATATTAAAATAAAAATTGTTCAAAAGTTTCTGTTGAAACAGCTAATTGCACTCTGCAGCCAGCACCCCTGACATGTTAAACTAATGCTAGATTAAATAACGGTAGAAAGATTATGGAAGTTATACAGTCAGTAGTTTTTTAATGGATATTCTAGTGCTAGGGTATATAAAACTCTAAAAAGTAGGTACTAAAAAAAAATTGCATAGAAACGCATGCAATTTCTTTCTCCTTTATTATTTTTTGATTGGGCCGAGCCATACATTGCTAAAAAATTAAATGGACCGGTCACTGTTCTAACTTTTAGATGTCATACCGGTCCGGTCCAGGGTAAGCAAAGCTTACTTACTGTCCTCAAAATTTCGGCTCGTTCTGACATTTAGTAAAATATATAGGAACACTATGTTTCGGAATTTTTTTAGTAGAATGTTTTTGTAATGTTTTCTGAATGTCATGTTGTACATTTCAGTTTTTCTTATTTATTATAATAAACATTTTCTTAGTCTCACCACGGTCAAAATCATTTTAAAGGAAATGTTATGTTATGTACTAGTTAAAATAAGATCTATTTATAAGAAAGAATTAATGTTAGAAAAATTCACATGAATGTCATGGGATATTTTTGATGCAGGTCTGTTTTCGAAAGAAATATTTATTTCCGTTACTATATGCTTGTAGTTCTGTTATGTCTTTTGGGAATTTGATTTCCGTATCGATACTTGGTATTCCTTGACTCGATATAAATGTACTAACTTGGAGATCTGAAGATTTTAAATGAGCATCAAAGGATCTTTTTTTTTTTTTTTCCCTTTTGAAAAATCCAATCATATCTTTAAGTATACTTTTAACGCAGTTTTAGTGCATCACCAGAAAGCTTTATTTTATTAAATTACATTGATATTTATAATTTATCTCCTACAAATGAGAAGTAAACATTCAAACCGTGTTTCCTCAAAAAAAAAAAAGAAAAAAAAAAAAAAGTGACTTTTCCTTAAACTTAACATGAAAATAGTATGTGTACATATCTCCGTAAATATGTCTACATATATTTCTAGTATCTAGAAATAAAGCATAATTAGGTTTTAAGTTTAGTTATCTTACCACGTATTTATTACCTCGCTTTCTTGTTTGTCCAGTATAAATCTTGCAATTGATTTTTAACTAACTTCCCGACTAGCTAGACATTTTATACTTTTTGAATAGCTCAGAACACGATGACAATGCTTTCTTTTAATACTTTTAGCCAACTTTAAGCAGAATTGAATTCATTTTTAGTAATTTTTCTTTTGTATGGAAAGTTAGTTCGGAAAAAATCCGCAAGGTGGTACAAAATTTTAAAAAAGTATTAATACATAGAATTGTCAAGTTTATATGATTCAACGGAAAATTTAAAAACGTGGTATATAAAAAGTTCTTTTTATCTTGTAATTATTTTAATTTATTAGTTTTTCTGTTGTCTGATTAATTGTATCCGAAGGAGCAAATATGATTTGAATGTTTGCTCCTTAGATATTTCAAAATATTTTTAAAAATTCTTTACTTTACGAAACATTCGTTAGAAGAAATGGCATTTATTAAAAGGGTATGCATTCGATGGACAAGAAATTCAAGGTTAAAAATTCCACGCTAGGTTCACTCTGTTTCAGAATGTTTTATTTTTAAGCTGTTAAACTTGTAAATAATAAAGTCAGTTAGAGTATAGTTATTACGTGAATTTAGAATAGGAAATAAGGCAGATGCATAATTTATAAGCAGACGCAAAGTTTTTGCTTGTGATTTTAATTTGAAGCACAGTGTAATCTATCACTTACTGAAGCGGGTGTGTATAGGTGATTGAAAAATACATTCTGTATACTATTAAGCTCACGAAGTCATGTTCAAAATGTATACGTCTTTTGCCAATATTTTTAAAAAGTGGTAAAAAGAAGCTAAATTTGGTTTCAAAGAATATTATGCTCATAAATAGAAAATTTAAATTATTATAGTACCATCCTTCTGTCTGTTACGTGCTTCTATGAACTATTTCTCATTCAAATGTCTCCCAGGCGCAGGATTCGAATACCGGGTCAGGCATGAATGTTAGTAGTGGTTTAGAAGCCAATATAAGCCTTGGGTCCTAGTCTAATAAGCCTAATTGTGAACGGGGAAAAGACTGTAAAGCGGCATCTGAAAGCCGGAAACCTCATTCAAATGTTGCCTGATAACAGATTTAGGAGACTCTGTATTTTTTTTTTTTTTTTCTTTTTATCCTAAAAATATTTTACAATATTTGAAATATAAGCAACCTTTGTCTTATTTTCTAACTTATTGTATATCCAAAGGTCATAGCGTTCCTATGATTTTGCGATCGTTTTATTATACTCTCACCACAATTTTCAAAAAGAAAATTTTCTCTAGGGTTCTCATGTTAAAATTGCCTAAAATTATTTAAGAAAATTTTCTTTCTGAAAATTGTGGAAAAAGTATTATAAAACGATCTTAAAAATATACGAACGTCGCAATTCGCTATGTATTCGAAAACAATCATTTTTATATAATACGGTAATTAAAAATGAAATTTTTACTCGCCCACCGATAGCTCCGGTTCTGTTGACTGGATCCAAAAAAGAAACGAAAAACTTTTAAACGTGTTGTGTTAAATGTTTCTTTTTGCTTAAAAAGGGGGGGGGGGAAATAAAGAAGAAGAAAAAAAAAATTCACCGAGAGAAAGTACTTTTCTAACAAAAGCAGATGCTAATAAATAAGATACAAATTAATTTTGCGATAAAAGTTATTCTTGTAGCTAAAACAAATCACTTTACCGCAAAGATCAAGATGACAGGCAAAAAAAAAGAACGTCTATTGTTTTTATAAAAGAAGCTTATTTGTATAGTGTAACCACGTTTCCTACGCCTAGCAGTGAGGACGAGTCGAAAATCTTGGAGGGTTTCCAAGTTGACCAACAGGTTTGAATTTAGTAAACATCCAGTCATTCGGTATTCCCTTATCGCTTATTTTCGCTCAACGTAAAGCTTGTCTCCCCTATTTTACTAGAGGACTTGTTGAATCCGCACTTGCGCAGAGGCTTCCATGGTCGCAAGAAATGTAGTTAGAGTATATGACTAGGATGCAAAGCGCTCATCTGTTGCATCAACAGCGCAACAAGCATCATCAGTTTAAACAAAAAACTGTTGGCGACTTTTTAACTTTTCTTGACGTGAATTCCAGCTACATGATCTATTTAACACACGTTTGAATTTTCATTGTATTCCGATCAGTAAAACTGGAGCTTATTTAAATTTAAACCACCCTGTACTCGATAGAGAGTTCCAGAACTCTGTGCATAGTTCCAAAACCGAGAGTGGAAAGCGTAGGTTTATTATGTTAAATTAGATGAGACTGAGCGCAACGGACGAAACTGCCAGCAAATGAAACAAGTGTTGGGAGAGTTTTTCGTAATTTTACTTAAAAAGGTTAAATAAAATGACATATGGAAAATTTAAAACATTAAAATGCAACTCTGCACTACAAATCATAGATTGATATAATACATAGCGAATGCTGTTAGCGTTTCATTCTCTAATACTTAGGCCATTAGTAGTAGCAACGTACAAAGAATCACCATTACCACTACATCTTCCTATCATATACATAGTGTAGTTAAAAGTACGTAACACTGCATATTTACTTAGCTTTATTTACATAAACATCAAGTAATTGAATACTAAAGAAATATCGCATTCAAAGTATAAATTATTCACAATCAGTCAAATTTAAAAGTTAGGCAAAATAAGACACTTCAAATTTCTAAGTCTGCGAATTCCAGTGGGAACGAAACATAAAGAATCGACAAGTGCGAGAGTAAAATGTCTTGCTCATAATTCGGAATAGGAGCAAACAAAAACATAAAAATCAGGTAATACTTATTTAGATTTATGATAAGCCAACAGGATATTACTTCCAAAATAAAATTTCACTAAAAAAAAGTAAACAAAACTTAAATATCTGAACGCCGGTTGGAAAGGACACAATGTCCATTTTGTAAACAGAGTTACCATCATATCTTTGATGTGCTACAATGAAACAAATTTGTCGTGAATAAAGTCAATGGACATGGTTTTATTTTCCACTGTCTTATCTTCTCTATAGTAATTGGACACTAGTGCTTAATGTTATCGTAAAGATGATTGTTGGAAGAAATTTACATGTAGAATTATATAGTTTAGGTTCGATAATTTCCATTCAAGCTGGCCGTGAAGAAGCACTCATGAATGACAATTCAAAAATGCTTTTATTTATCAGTCAAAAGAGCTATACGACAGTATCAGGAAAAATATAGTGGCATCATAAAGAAATTTAAATAACAGTACATTTTTTTTTTTTTTTTTTTTTTTTTTTTTTTGGGGGGGGGGGGGGGGAGATTGCAAGGAAATAGAGAGAGAGCGATCCTAATCCGGTATTAAGAGATGTTCACTTGACGGTGATCAGTGAGAAAGTGTCCAAAGTTTTTAACGAACATCCAAAAGCACGATCATTTCGGCATACAAATTTTCACCGCAAAGAGCACCCCAAAAACGGTTTCTTTTAGATCCGTTGTATATTCATTAAGTTAATAATTTTGAATACTGCAAGCAGTTTTACCATTTTATATTAACCCCAGTATGACACCAAACGTTAGTTATGAGAACTGAAAAACCACAGACGGCAAATGCATAGGAATGAAATATAATAAATTCTTTTTCAAGGACGATTTTGAGAAACTGATCAAAAGTATTTTTTTTATTCGACTTTGATTTACGCATAACATAAGAATGAAATAAGTCATATGGTATTCTTTTAAAACCGAAATGATACAATGGGATTTTTATTACAGCAGTATTTTCTCTTCCACTTACTTTTTAATTTATTTCATTGAGGGAGAAAGGCTTCAGTGGATAATTAAAGACTATTATTATATACAAGACAATAACAAATGTCTTGGTGCTAATTTTTTTCACAAAAATGGACATCATGTCCTTTAACTGCGGGGTACATATATTAACGTTAAAAGAAATTCTGCTTAAATATTAAAGTGTTTAAGTTTTTAGAAAAATAATTGTGCCGGCCATACAGCATTGAAAATATATTCTACATAAAACAATTAAAAACCAATAAGATAAATTGTCATATGAGAAAAAAAAAAACTTTTCAAAAGAATCAAGAACAGAAAAAAAAAATTTAAATGAAAGATTAAATTTTGTTTATAAGAACAAAAAAAAATAATATTTTCAAATTCACAAGAACTTTAATATACTCATGGAAAAAGAATATATATATAAAAAATAAAATTGGCAAAGAACTATTAAAAAACATTTATAATAAACCATTAATTTTAAAGAAGAATTTCTTCATAATAAATTGCTGCAATTAAAATAACTTTCTAAAATAATGTAAAATGAACGAAAAAGTTTCACTTCTGGAAAACAAAATTAAAGAGAAAATCTATATTTTTTTATGACTGAATAATTCTGATAAATTCAATTTCTCATTATATGTGAAATATATAAAAAAGAATTTGATAAGTATATTTAAATAATCAAAAAAGACCCAAAAGAACATTTTACTCGGAAAATTAATCTCGCGTGGAAATTTCGAACAAAATAAATTGGGAAAAGTTTTTATTGAATATTTTTTTTTTATTTACTTGTATTGAATTAAAAAAAAAAAAAAAAAAAAAAAAAAAAAAAAAAAAAAACTGGAAAACATCGTTTTTATTTTTTGTTTATTTAAAAATAATTGTTTAGCAAATCAAATCAAATAATGATTCGATACAAAATAAATGCAGTAAATCTACTTTATGTAATATGCATTCGTAAAAATGGTGAAGTACTGAAATATTGTGCGTAAATATTGTAAAGGAAAAAAAAGAAATACTCGCCAAAATAATTTCAAATTTCGTAAAAATTTACTTTCAGAAATAACAAATAGGCATTTTCGAAATTTAAAATGAAATTGTAAAGAAAATGTAATGATGAAAATGCTAAATTTATTACAATATAAATAAACAGAAAATGGATGAAGTAAAAGAATTCTATATAGCTTTACTATTTGCTTCAAAAAATATATATACGTTCATTAAGCGGGAATTTTTTATGCTTTGTGAATAGTTTATAGATATTGAATATCATATAGACCCTGTAATTTTGCATTGTTAAGCATAAACAATGCATGTATTCATAACGCAAAATACCTGAAAATGTCTGAGAAACGTAGAAGATAAATACACGCAAAATTCAAATTATCAAATATATCACTGCTAGAAAAACAAATAATTTTCATGAACTTGTTTTTTTTTTTTTTTTTTTTTTTTTTTAAGAATAACATGCAAAAGACACATCAAGAATGAATTGGCATATCTATATATATATATATATATATATAGGAAAATGCTCACGAATAATAGCATTAATTTTTTTATTACACATTCCTGCACATTCAAGAATGGAATGGATAATCTATATAATATTTCTTTAACGTGGACCAGTTAAGATTATATTTTGTAGAAACGATACGATTGTGACAATAAAATACACGACGATAAAAAATAATGTACGATTCAGCGATAAATAACAATAAAACAAATAATAAAAAAAAAAGTAAAAAAAAAAAAATAACGCATTTGTTTCATTAGATCATTTTATAGGAAAATTTATTTTTAAAAGTTTCATCTTTACAATACTTGCAAGCGTCATTTTAAACCCAGCAATACTTTAAAGATATAAACAAAATATGAACTTTTTCATAAATATATTGAAAAACGCAATATTAAAAGCGTAATCAAAATACGTACTAAATGTTTTTAACAAAATATTATGCCAAAATGAATAAAAAATTAAAATAAAATAAAAAGGATCTCGCCAACATGGTGGTAAAAATTAAAAAGTCGCCATAGTCCTTTATTAAAGCTGTACCTGGAGAAAGTATGAAAATTGGGTCGTAAAAAAAATTAATTTTGTTTTGAAACTTTTCTTTGAATGATTTGGTTTAGTTATCATTAGCGTTTCATCCCACAAAAACTAATAATAATTTGGCTTCTGATGAGTTAAAATTTTAATTCGATGATGAAATTGTTATCAGACTTATAAGTTTCAAACTTTGAAGCTGAATTAAAAAAAAAAAAAGAAAAGAAAGAAAGAAAGAAAGAAGCTACGAAAATTTCGTATGGGTATGCTAATTTTATAATACTTATGTTTGTAAACATATAACTTCGAATTTCTTTTAGGGGAAAAAACTAAAATTAGTTAATACCTAATGGAAAAAACAAAAATTAGTTAACACCGTTAGGATGCTATGTTAACAAAAATTTGCTTCTGAACCATGCAAAATAGTAATAAAAAGATTATTATACGCATTAAACATCACACCACATAGACAGACACTGTTATTAATGTCAACAAAAAACTACTCGTAATCATTTTTCTTAAGTCTTATGTAAATCTACAGAGAAATAATTACAAGATAAAAAGAACTTTTTATAAACCACGTTTTTAAATTTTCGGTTGAATCATGTAAACGCTACCGAAGGCTGCGGAAACCCAGAACAATTGGCTAAAAGTATTAAAAAATTCATTGCTATCATTTCATTGTGTTTTTAGTTATTATAAAAGTTTCAAATGGCTAGGCAAGCCGGGAAGTTAGTTAAAAATCAATTTCAAGCTTTGTACTAGTAACGCTGCCGCAGGCAGCAGGGTCCCAAAGCAGTTTGTTAAAAACATTTTAAAAAATGCATTTTCACCATGTTCTGAACTATTCAGAAAGTTTCAAATGTCAAGCTAGTCGGGAAGTTAGAGAAAAATCGATTACAAGCTTTGTACTGGTAGAGATGTCGAAGGCAGCAGGAACCCGAAACAGTTGGCAAAAAGTATTTAAAAAAAAAAAAAAAAAAATGCGTTATCACCGTGTTCTGAACTATTCTGAAAGTTTCAAGCGTCTAGCTAGTCGGGAAGTTAGTTAAATAAATTTTCTGTTGAATCATATAAACGCTGCCAAAGGCAGTAGAGATCTAAAACAGTTGACTAAAAGTATTTAAAAAATGTATTGTCACCGTGTTCTGAACTGCCCTGAAAGTTTCAAATGTCTAGCTTGTCGGGAAGTTAGTTAAAAACCGATTGCAATATTTGTACTGGACAACCAAACAAACAAACAAGAATCGAAGTTAATAAAATCATGGTAAAATAAACGGAGATGTTCAAAGACACAAAGCGTAAAAGTTGCCAAGTATGCATTTATACGCAATTTTTGTGACGATAGAACTGCAACTTTTTAATTTATACCGTAGTGTTATTAGTACCAACCATTTTTCATACCATTATTTTAAAAGAATGTCTTATTTAATCGTAATTACATATTGGAGAAGGTTACGGTACAAAAACAGTAACGTGTAATGTAAACTAACAATGATAAAAAAATTTAAAGTTTTCAGCTCTTGAAGGATAATCTACAATTGTCTTTAAATATTTTTCATTGTGTTTACAAAATATAGCTGTTATACACATATTTGACTTTCGTTTTAATATGCATATTAATATTCATTGAATTTTCCGTAATGGTGTTCATATAAATTCACTGCGTGGCCAAAAATGTCTAAAATATATTTCAAACACGCAAATTTTAAATTAAGTAAGGCAATAAAAATTTACTTAAATGACCACTCATTCTTTTCTACAAACAAATGTAAATTAATTATTGGCTTTTTTTTTTTTTTTTCTAATAAAGAGTACTTTAAAAAATATATACAGAATCGCCTAAAACTCTCAGTAGTGCAAGAATCTTTAAGGCATTGCTTTACATCAGTGTTTGTCGGACCGACCAATATTGTTTGGCATAATTTACCATTATCGGTCGATATCGGAGTATTTCGGATCGGCAAAAATAACAAAAAAAAAAAAAAAAAAAAAAAAAAAAAACAGCGTATACCGATTTACAGTATTTATATTTATTTTAAAATTATTTGCTGTCATCCATTTTTCACAAGTTTAAATTAAGAAACAAATGTTGAATATTTCAGAAAATTCAAAATGATAGGTCTAATAATGTGCAATATCGGGCAACATTCGACGAGATTGGTAAAAATATCGATTCTCACCGATGCTTATCGAATTCGGATGGTACTGGTCGGTATTTGAGCAATATTTCTGTGCATCTAGAAAGATGTTTCATCATCAAAGAAAGGGCAAATTACTGACTTGCATAAAAACCCCAGAAACACCGTAAATCGATTACTTAAATGATAATTATACATTATTCAGTATAAATTTTTAAATCTTTAAAAAAGATGTGAATTGATATATATATATATATATATATATATATATATATATATATATATATATATATATATATATATATATATAAAATATGTGTGTGTGTGTGTGTGAAAAATGTTCAATTTTGAAAATTAAACGTTAAAGATATTGATCCGAAGATCTTTTGAAACGATTAATAAAATGAGAATATAAAAAATGAGCTTCAATAAATTTTTAAATAACTCCAATAAGGGGAAAACAGGATCTTTCATATTCCTACGAGATGACATGTTAGTGATAGAGCTTAAAGTGTTGTATTGCAAAAGAAAGGGTAGGGTAGTTGTACTGAAATTTTTCTAAAAAGAGGCTGTAGTATGGCAAGGAACATTTAGCAATAGCAACAATTTATGTTGCCGAAGGAGTCTAAGTTTACTTTATTCAAATATGATTATTGCATCAGGTTTAGGCGAGAAGTACAGTTGGTATTGCAGCCATAGAGTACCGTGCCCACTCTAGAAAGCTCTGTAGAAAGTAATGTTTCCGTGTAGTTATGTAGGTATAAACATTACTCAAAAATACTAAGCCGATTTCTTCAATGGATTACTTCATTTCTGGAAACAGTGGCATTTTTTAAGATTACATTGCTTTGGTTCATTGGGTTTACATTGTGGAACATCAGTTCCAAAAACATAAGGTCGATTATATGCACTTAATTTATATTTACAAAGATTTAACCTTGATCTCATTGATTATACGAGATTACTTGAGAAAATATTAAGCATAATAAGAGTCTTCCTTTACAAATTTAAGATCTCTGGAAAAGTTGGTGTTACTGAAGCTTAAAAATATACTAGATATTATAACTTGATAGAATCAATAGCAAGAATAATAGGGGTTGTGATTCGGGCTAAAGATTTTTTAACAAAGTCTGCGACATTTTTTTTTCTTTTTTTTGTCCAAGTAATGTATTTCGACTAAATTTTGTTTTAATCCTGTCTACGAACAGATGAGGACTTTATGTACGAGCAAATGTAGTCAACAAAATATAAAAAGTTAAAAAAGAAAAATGTAAATAATATGAATTTTACTTTCAAAACTGTATAAAGTTATTTTACAAATTAAAACTGTATAAAACAATACCCTTTAAACTTTATTTTTGCCTTAAATTTTTTATCCAAATATGTTTTTTAAGGTATTGTGTTACATAATTGTAAATATAAATTTTCTCCCTAAATGCAACTTATATTATTGCTTTAAACCGGAGGCATATTAAACTCGACCATTGAGCTAATCTTCGATAGGATAAAGGAAGTTTATAATAGGGATAGTGTATAATCTCTGGAAAGCGCTATATAGATGCTATTTTATGTTAAAACCACTCGAAAAGTTTTAAATAAAACGTTTAATGAGCATTTAATATACGGGGGGGGGGGTTGTGTGTGTATATATATGTATACACACACGTACATAGGATGAACTGTACCTAATTCTCCGAACGAAAGGACGATAGTAGAGCAGTTGCGAAGCAAAAAAAAAAAAAAAAAAAATAGGATCCCTGTTCTATTTTAAATGGCAATTTTTTTTTCTCTCTAATAACTCAACTTTAAAAAAAATTGATAAATTTGCATGATACGTAAGGACACATTTGGAAAGAGTTTAAATAAAAGTGCCTTTTCAAGTGGCATCTTTATACATCAAGATATCTAAAGTTAAGTCAAGCGCTCAGACATTGTCAAAGTTCAAAAATAATTCTCCGAATTCTATAACCAAGAATTCCTAAGACATCCTTTTATCTGAATAAATCAATTTTATTAAATACTTTCCCTTTCTATCAGTTTTCGAATGATTCTACAATGAGCAATATTGATATGTTATTTTAAGACTAATTCTGCTTTTATTTTGATTAGGTAATTGAAATTGGCATTTCTTAAAGTAGACACTCGATAACTTTCTAACAAACAAAACAGTGGATTGTATACAAATCTGCGTAAAAATATCCTCTAATACACACAGTCTTCCAACATTCATTCCAACAAAACCAACAGTAAATGCGCTGATATTTTTCCATAATCCGAATTTTAAGCACTTTTGACTTGCTTAAGTTGTTAGCATCTTACACTCATATAAAGCTTCAGTTAAAAAAGCCTAATGTTCATATGATCAATCAGTTAATTGGATGAAATTTTTACGTAAATTAGTGAACATATGCAAAATTTTGATTACGTATAAATGACGCATTTTTGGAAACTTTCAATTTGACGAAAATTATGGTATATAATTTAAATTTTTTAAATATTTTTCAAATTTTTAAAGCTTTTAATTTCCACTGACAGCTGAAAACAAAATCTTAAAATATGAATAAAGCTCCGCGTGATTTACTGTTCAAGAACACATAAATAAATTATTTCATTTCAGGTATTATTTTTAAATAATTCTTGGTGATGCACAATTTATCTTTTACTATACTATCAAACGTTCGATTACGCATTTTTTGTATTAAATCTGAAATTTACGTTTTGGTTCAAATGCCAATTTCAAGACCGTAATCCCTTTTCTGACGGGTTATTCAAGCAAATGTAACAGATAAAATTTCAAATTCGAACAAACTGTTTCAATCAGTTCTAGAATAAGAAAATCCGGGATATATCTAACAACACCTGATACCAGAATTTTTTGAAGAAAATCCCTTTTTATGTTCATTTAAATACAGTTTTTGTTGCGATCCTAGTGAATTTATTAGTGTTTCTGCGTATTTTCTTCAAATAGATTTTATTTATACATTTTATTAACAGATTTTTTCTTTTCTATAGTTATGCAAACATTCAAAAATTCATTATACAAGTAATTTCATTTTTAATACTATTTTTAAATATCTTTTAATAAAAATGATGATTTAAATATTCATCTTTTCTATTTGCTTTATTATTATTATTTACAGAATTTTTCTTTTGAAAAAGACATTTCCCGCCAACTAAATATGTAAAGATATAATTTTAACATTTTATAATCTTTTATGTATCACTAAAAATATTTTAAAATATTCAACTATTTTTTTTTTTTTTTTATCTATACCTTTTGGTAAAATTTCTGAAAATTTTAAATATGATCCTATTTAATGTGCTTGAAAACAAATTTGTTGTTCATGCTTTGTAAAGTGCGTCTCGAAATGATAGTGACAATCAAATATTCTGGTTATGCAAAGAAAGAGGCTAAAAAAATATATATATATATCTTTCAGCGTGCAATATAAACTAAGCAAACACTCGTGTTCATTAAAAAATATAAATGATCCCAGTTGCCATTTTTACAGAAAGTTTCCAGTAGATTTATATATGAAGTACTAAAATAATAAAACATTTGGCTAGTTGAAATATTTTAATTTGATCAATAAAAATGGGCTTTTTTTTTTATGTTAAGATTTCTCTAATTGCTTTCGTTGTAAGTTAACAAATCATTATGAATGTAATCTCCCCAAATTATGAGATGTTTTTAATAATTTAACAGTGAAATTTACAAAGAAGTTGGACTTTCCACAAGGCATTCTCGTGCTGTCGAAGTGATCTGATCAGTCATCAACCTGTCACCATAAAGAATTTAATGTTCTTTAAAGGATTTAACTTGAATAAGCATGCTGTTCATTCCATATTCTTGGTTCTTCAACAAACAAATGTCTTTTTACAAGACTGAACTGAACCTGACACAGACTGAAACTGACACATACTCTCTGTTAAAATAAATTTACAACTAATGACAGCGTACAATAATTTTCAGTTTTGCCACTATCTGTGCTTTGTGCTTTCCAAATTCTTATACGTATGATGCACAAATCATTACATCACCTTCATTTTCTCAAAAGATTAATTCCTAAATCTCTATATTTTGATTTTTTTCACGCTTAAAATTGAAATTATTTCGATTCAACTTCTCTATTAAAGTCACGACAGTCATCTAATTTCAAACAAAATCTTGACTAGTCTAAGAAAAGGACTTGTCTGTGGACTACTATGCAAGTCCATAATGATATATTGAAGCACAATGCTTAGGTTATTTTCCAGCATAGTTTCTACCATTGTTAAAGTATTTATCATAGTGGATTTTTGAAAGCTTTCGTCGTAGAAAGATGCCATCTGCTATGCCAACCATATAGTAATAATGTTTTTTTCTTTATCGTCTACCATGAAGAGCGTGAGAGAAAAAACGATTTATGATGCTGGAAAAGATTATAGTTACTTGATCAGGACTGTATCTTGCCTTCAACTTCTGTAAGCAAATCATCAATCGGAGATGGTCGCTTACTTCGTTCTTCATCGTGAACGTTTTCACGTAATTTATTGAAATTTAACACTCACTGCCTTAACGTCAAATCATACAGAAATTTTGTCCGTAAATTTCATAAATATTTGTTGTGAATTTCAATTGGATTTTATGTTCCTAGCATTCAGAAAGCGGAAAAAATTTCGTAACTCGCGTGCAGTGAGATGTTAAATATTTTTTATGCATTTTAAGAGCTCAACATGGAGCCGACACAATCCTCGGCGATCTACAAATGACTTCAGTGCTTTACCAATAAATGAAAAAAAAAAATTAACACAAATGTGTAAAATCACGAACTCTGTGCTTTCGCGACCAAAAAACTTTATGGATCGCCCTCATCTTATCAGTGAAACGTGGATTTTTTTCTTTGTTAGCTTTAAGAAGATGGTTACATACCACATATCGCAAAAAACTTTCTAGAAGACTTTAAAGTCAACTTGAAATTTTGTTTGTGTGTTCTGTAATTTTTATCCTGAAAATTAATCGGTACTAAAAACAGGTGTTTCAGAATAGAGAAAAATATTCATACTTCAAAAGTATAAAGAAATCGATTTGTAGCAACACATTTATGCCGTTCTAATATCTTCTCTACCGTCTACTTACTTGCTTTGGTATTAAACTGTATAATAATATAACAAGTAAATCCTGTTTTAAATAAATTCAGCAATTATTTTTTAATTGCACATTTTTAACGTATTTGTATTAGGAAAGAGTAAAAGATGTTTGGACCAACTAAGTATTAGAGTTTTTGATAGAATGGAGTAGAAGGCTGACTTTTTACCAACAACGTTAAAAATACCAAAACTAGGATTCGAACCCGGGCCATTCCGCTTAACGCGCGGATGCTCTAACTACTGAGCTACCCTGGCTGATAACCAGCTCGGCACTTCTCACATAATTTACGTTGGCAAGGTCACCGAGTCTGCATTAGAGCAGCTATATCAAGTGACAAATTTTGAACATGACACAACTCCAATAGGCCACGAAATTTCAATTTAGAAAAAAAAATTAACAACGTTGACGATTCATTTTTGATAGAATATCAGCCAGGGTAGCTCAGTGGTTAGAGCATCAGCGCGTTAAGCGAAATGGCCCGGGTTCGATTCCTGGTTCTGGTATTTTTCACATAGTAGGTAAAAAATCAGCCTTCTACTCCATTCTATCAAAAATGAATTTTCAAGGTTGTTAAAATAAATTCAAAATTTAAATATTAGAGTAACGCTTTTATGTCAGATTTTATGCATCGTTAATAGCTACTAGATTTTTTTTTTTTTTTTTTTTTTGAATTATCATTCGAGTATGCATGTTGCTGAAGCATTTATAAAGTTAAAAAAAAAATGTATCTTAATATATTTAATCTGCGTTTATCCTTTTTTGGGGGTGGGGTGGGGGGGGGTATTTTTTATTTTAGAATTAAGCATATTATGCTGATTACTATTGTCATACTATTAATTACAGTTATTAACATAGTAATGTAACTGAATGGATTAATTACATTTCAACGAGTATGTGATAATTTTCATTATTTTATTAATGACTTTTTTCTCTTTGCGTGCAATTTAGATTAAGGTATGGAGATATTCGCAGAAATTCTCGTATATATATTTTTTATAACTGAAAGGAATAAATGTTAAGTGGTAAATATAAATGATGTAATTGAGCTTTTATTTTATCCAACCTATTAATTCAAATGTTCAGTAAATTAGTAGACATATAAAAACTAGAACATATGCAGAAAATATTAGAGTATCATTGGCTAAACGAGTACTTAAATTGATAACTAGCTCATACACAACCTTTTCATAAATGATCGGACACGTTCGATTTCAGTCGTTATGTCAAATATCTCAAAGTATTAGATGAATCATTTTGAAATTTTAAGAATATAAAGAACATGTTATACCTCCATGTATTTCAGTGGAAGTTTTTCTCCGAAAGCAAAAGCGGACCAGTAAAAAAAACTAAGAATGAAAATGGTCGGGATTACACTGTAAAAAGTAATGCCGGAAATGCGTTCTGGCTGTAGCATGTGATTATGGGCTGTTTAATATCTATATAAATTTTAATGAGGCTACCGCATATATTTATGAAAATTAAAAATATAACTGTTTCTTTAAGAAATTAAAACAATATAAAAAGTCACTTTTTAGACTATAATACGGAAGGTATTAGACACGGTACAAAGCCATTTTTAGGAAACGTGTGTCCTACTACATTCGACACAGCATAGTGCCATCAGAATGCTGAAATATTAAATAATTAATGAAATGTGAGCATTTTTACTAAATGATTTTTAACTAAGCATGCACCAAGTTTTACAAAATTTTATTTGCGTAATATAATAGCCAAGAGTATTAAGCTACTCATAAGGAAACCCCAAACACAGAAAATAAATTTATAAAATTGTGCGGGATAGAATGAAATGAATTTAAATTCGTCTCGAAAATAAGAAAAATAATAAGAGGGTTTTATCAATATTTACGATCAACGAACACTGTGTTACCATCAATTGAATCAAAATAAAAATGCTAGTAAAACAACTTATATATTTTTATTTTTTATTTTATTAGATTTTATTTTTTTTATATGAACTAAATAGCAATTTATGTCCATCGTGTGCAACATTAATTTACACGATACTTGATTGGGGCTTTTATTTAAGTAGCTTTTGGCTATTAAATTATGCAAATGAAATTTCGCTATAGATTGAATATGCGCAGTTAAAAATTGTGTAGTAAAATAGCTCACATTTCATTAGATTTTTAATATTTTTTTCATTCTGATTGTAGTATGTTGTGTCTAATGTACTATGTCAAGTTTTCTAAAAATGACTCTGCACTGGGTTTTTTAATATCTTAATATCTTTTTTATATATCTTTTTTTATATCTTTTTTAATCTCCATGAATATATGTGGCAGCCTCATAAGAATTTACAGAGATAATAAGTAGAAGCCTCATAATCACATGCTACAGCCAGAATGCATTTCAGACATTACTTTTAACAGGGTGATACCAAGTATTTTCTTTTATAATTTTTTACTGGTCTCCCTTTTGCTTTAACGGCAAGACCTTAACTGAAATATATGAGTTATAACATGTTATTTACACTCCTGAAATTTCAAGATGTCTAACATTTTTTGAGATATTTCAAAAAAGTCTGAAATCAAAAGTGTCCGGTCATTTATGGAACGGTAGTATAGCTGCCAACTTTTTCAATTTATTCTGGAATTTTGTTGATACCTGCCCATTTTTTGCACATTAATCTTTGTAGAGTAATTTTCTACATATTTAACCGTAATTATATATTGAAAAAAATTATTTTACAAAGCATACGGTAAGAAAAAATGGCGGGTATTAATATTCCGGAATAAATTGTTGTCAGCTATGTTAATTGCTATGCCTGTGTTTTGATCGCTATTCTTGAAATTGTATACTGGATTTCTTAGTTATTTACCATGCTTTCAGTTTCTAGATTTAATCTGGTGCTTCTTTGATTGCAAATGAGTAACTTAGCAAATATCTAGAGCGTAAAATTAGTGACATAATTTCGTTTAGTGTGACGTGAAAGGAATTGAAATTTAGAAGTTCATAGAGCTTCTAATTTATTGGACCCAATGTAAAACTTATTATTGTAATAGTATTAAAATATTTATTTGGAAAATATTCATTTAAGTGAGAGATTATATATATGTATGTATGTATTATATATATAATGCACAAAATGTAAAAAAATAAATAAAAATTTTGAAAATTTTTGCATACTTTATTACAGAGCCTGCTCTGGAATTACCTCCTTGTGTTATAATTTCACATGTAATTCTTGTGTAAATATTTTTTCAACCATTATTGAAATTCATAAAATGTGTCTTTTGGTTAATTTTTAAAAGTATATTGTCATATAATCACTAAAAGGTATAAAATTATCAAAGCCATAAAAAAAATTAACATTTTTCTTCTTAATACAGGCATAATTATAATATCTCAATTGATCGAAACAGATTTCTTTAATAAAATCAAAAAGTAAATTTTATTCAATTTTAAAATCGGGAAAATTTTTAAAAGATAATGGTAAAATTTTTATCAAAGAAAAAACATAATTTAAAAAATATCATTAATCTCCAAATGTACATTACGGTACTTTTCTTTCATGTTGACAAAATTAAAGTTTCTATCATATAAAGTATACTAAATCTTTAGCAAACAGTTTATTTTCTTCGTTTAAAATTTATGCTCCCTCTTTTGTTCTCATAAGGAACTTCCGTAGAAACTATTTCCAAAAACGTTTTCCTTCTCATCCCTTTGCGCATGTTTAATGGGTAAAGTTATCATTTTCTGGTACATTAATTCGCCAGACTTCAATAACTCGTGCACGATATTAAGTCGTTAGCATTTCGTAACTTTCTGGTTTTTATCCCTTTTTATTATTAAATGTTTTATTCTGCCTCGCAGAAAGTGTCGCGAAAATTAAGCGAGAGATGTTTTAACCATGTTTCATTTTGAAAAACATCCCTTTTCCGGTAATTAAAAAGGATCATAACCGATGTTTTCAATGCAATAAAATATTTTTCGCAAACAAACTCGCTTCGTTAAACACGTTATGTGTGTCTAATGAGTTAACTTTAATGGTTTGACAGCTATTTATTTTAATGTTTATTTTATTTTTTTACCTTACGGTTTTAATGGTCGTTGACGTTTCTATTCACACGTTTGCTAATTTTACTCTTTAAGGTTTACCAGAAGTCTACCTTTTTTAATGTGAAAAAGTTGAATTTTTTTACTTTTTATTTCTTCGTCAGATTATTTTTTTCGTCAGATGAAGTTTATAGATATTGCGTGTCTCTCTAAATATAAAATCTGGAGTTATATAAGGAAATAATTATGAGAAAATAAATCCGCAGTTCTTTTGCTTACCTTTCGCTCATTATGCTGTTTACTAATTACTTCTACGAAGTTTCTTAGAAATATGCCTAAGATTTGTACTTTTTTTTTTCTTATTAATATGATTAGAATTTATAACTCATTAAACACCTTAGTAATAGAAAATATATATAACTACTTTAATATTTCTAGTCTTTCTTTCTTTTTTTTTATTTTTTTTTTAAATCTTTGTTTTCTGTTGAATCTCCCCCCCCCCCCCCCCAAAAAAAAATAAATAAAATAAAATAAAATAAAATAAATAAATAAATAAATAAATAAATAAATAAATAAAATAAATAAAAATATCATGATTAAAATACCAGTTAGTTGAATGAATATTCTACTGGCAAAACTTAGAATATCAATGCATTTATTTTTTGTTTTTTATTATTATAAAAAACATATCTCTGAGAAATGTACCTTTTTAAAATTGATTCCCACAATTCTGATATATTTATGTTTATACTTGCATATTAAAGTAATCTCTTAAAATATTATTCAAGACCAATAACTACTAATAAATGTGTTACCAATTTATGTGTCCTGAACAATCCCGTTAAAAAGCATCATTAACAAAAGTGCTAGTTAATAATTGCCAATGCAAATTTCAGCTTACATTTCGCTGTATGGGGAAAAGAAAATCACTATCTTACATTTTCATCATTAAAGAAAATTAATTTACAAAATGACATGTATATTAAACAGATAAGCATTATATATTTGCTGAATGTATAACTTCATGAAATGGTAATGTTCCCTAACTAGGGATTGTGGTGTAAAATTATCAAATAAATAAATAAATAATAATGCAATAAAAAGTAACGAAATTTTGCTTTAAAAAAAACAGATTTTTATTTTTAAAGTTATAAATTCCAATGTTTTTCTTCGTTTTCCAATGTTTTTCTTTGGCGTTTCTGGCGTAGTAGTTTATTCGGGTTTTAATATTCCAACGCCAAGTCTCTTGTTATTATAAATTAACACTGTTGGTTTATCCAGCCGTTTGCTTAGTTATGTTTATGACAAAATAAGTTAAGCATAATTTAATATCGATAACCTACGGTACATTTTTTATATTAGTCATGAATGCAATGCTGCCATGAAAAGGAATTTGTTTTGCTTTCTGTAATAAGTAAAAATTATTAAGAAAAGAATTGTACATTCTCTGTTTTGTAGAAAAACAAAATCATTTTAAATGAGTAAGAAATGACCGTAATGCTATAAACCGCCCCTCCTTCCTTAATAAAAACATTTTCTTTAGTTAAATTTAAATATCCAAGTTAAAAATGCATCCGAAATAGATAAAAAGCACATTCTTGATTTTTATTTATATATATTTTTTATCGCAAGACTCCCAACTATAAAAAGTATGAAAGTAATGCTACTTTTCAAAAAATAAGAAGAAATAAACTCAATATAAAAATAAACAAATATTTAAATGATAGTTAAGTAAATAAAATAAGTGTCGTCATACCTTGAGTTTTTCATTTAATGATATTGTTAACTTGTAGGGTAGGTGCTCCAATGATTGGCATGCTCCAGTAATTGGATCTATCCAGAAATAATTAATAAATAAGAAAAATAATAAAATCGTATCTTTTACATATAAGAATTTTAACATTTTATGTCAAACACTGGAGCATATGGTGGTAATAACTGTTAAAATGAATAACTAGCAGTGTCAAACACTGGAACATAGGGGACCAATTACTGATAAAGTGAAAAACTGGCAGTGTCAATTACTGGAACATTGAGTGGGTCTCGCATAAAAATTCATAAAAAAAAGAATTGCTTTCAAATGTATATATTTTAACATATATGTAATTCTGAATGTCTTTTATACCATATGTAGTAACTTAAGATTTCTAAAATTATTTTCTGATGACTATGAACAGTAAAAACATCAGAGATTGCTCTAAAAATGTCAATCACTGGTGCACTTACCCTATATAGATTTTTTTTTTTTTTTTTTTTTTTTTTTCAAATTATGCTTCCACATGTTTCTGCTTCAAAACCACCGCATTGTCTTAAGGGCTGGTATATGTACATTACCAGAATGCTTTTGTGTTTGTGTGGATGTAATAATATTTTGCTTAACAACGCATTTTGAGGAGTTCACTCCTTCGTTAATGTATACTCCTCTAACAGTTGCTTAAATAAGTTAAACAAAAATAAAGGCTTTGTTTACTAAGAATTTACAAAAACAGAAAAATCTTTCTTAAAACATATGAAAAAATAGGGTTTTATTTTATTTGCCATTATTTTGTCAAAGAAAACAAATAATATTGAGATTGTCTCTTTAGAAAACAGAAAGAATAAAACCTTTTTCGAATACTTTTTAGGAAGCATCTTTCTGTAAAAAGATGTTTAAAAACAACTCCGACTTTTAAAATATACAAAACAAAAACAAAACGAGTTTGAGGGAACAAAACACATAAAGAAGCAGCACAAAGATCCATAGTTGAAGTAAATAGAGTCAATATCTTCTGAAATTTAAGGAAGTGTTACCAAAAATTCTCTTCGACATTTATTCCAGTCCCTCCCCCTTATTCTTATATAAGAGTGATATTCTCAACCGAAATAAAAAGGACTTTTTTTGAGAAGAAAAAATTCGAGTTCTAAAGAAACAAGAAATGGAAGTCGACTTTCTTTTGACAAGACTTCGACAATACTTCACGCCACATTTCGTCTGTCTATCAGCAATTTTTGTACGTGTATGCGAGAAAAATACTAAAGAAGGAAAAAAAAACTGTCGAAGAAAGCTCATGACTGTCGGCATCTTTTCTTCATATCCAAAAGAAGACGGTTATAACGGGGTTTTGATTTTGTTGAAGAATTTAACAAGTAGTAAAGAGATTGAAATATTGCTCCTTTTCTTGATCTACGATAAAAAAGATGCAGTAATATTTTATCTATGTATTTTGGGCAAAAAAATATCTTGACCGTTAAGTGTCACAATTTTTTTTTTTTTTTTTTTTTATGAAGGTCTATCGTTTTTATGAAGCCCAAATTTTTCAATGAAATTTTACTGCCTTGTAAGAGGGACCCTAAATGAACAAATTTTTGTAGGAAAAAATAGTTTTAAAAAAAGAAAAGAAAACAGAAAATATTTGGTTATATTGCTCTGTTTCCTTAATTTTTTTGCAAATCCATTGCCTTCAGAAACAGATGCGTAGTCAACAGAAATTCTTTATTTAAAAGACACATACTTTGATAATTTTACAGACAGTGGTTTTATTTGTTTACCCTATTAGAAGAATTATTTTATGTCTAATAAAACGAATACCTATTTCCTATTTATTGTGTAATAAAATGTCATTGATTCAAAACTTCTAATGAAAGCACAATTTTATTCATTGTTTGTGCATCTAATTATAACTGGATTTGAATATTTGAAACAAAATATAATATTTCCTGTGATTTGTATTTACCTTTCTGATTAACCATCTAATATGCATATATCAGGGTTGCCACGCTACCTGGAGAACCTGGAATAGTCAGGAAATTCGAAAATTGTCCATAAAAGTCAGGGATAAGACAGGGAATTTGAATATTTTAGCCAAAATCTGGAAAAGTCAGGGAAATTCATACGATGGTTGCTAAAGAAAAAAACAATTTTTTTGCCAACATAGGGTCATTTTTCTGTTTTTTTCCTTAGCTTCCATGATTTTTTTAAACGTCGCCAGCCTTCATTTCTCTGCTCGTGAAAGAAATTTCTTATTCTACCTATAAGCGGCAGATGCTATCACTGTATGTAACACTTTTGACATATGTATATTTTTGTGTTTTCAAGTAATACCGTAATTATTTTGCTCTCAACACAACCAGTGCTCAATATATGGTTAGACTGGAATTTTTTCAGGGAATTTCATTCTCCTGTTTGAGTAGCAACCCTAATATATATTAATTAAAATATATATATATATATATATATATATATATATATATATATATATATAGAGAGAGAGAGAGAGAGAGAGAGAGAGAGAGAGAGAGAGAGAGAGAGAGAGAGAGAGAGAGAGAGAGAGAGAGAGAGAGAGAGAGAGAGAGAGAGAGAGAATCGTTATGAAGACTTGGGAGGGGGGGGGGGTTACATTGTTGGTATTTTTACTAAAAGAAAGGGTGGTTTTTGAGTTTTCTCTTTCTTATTAACAGCATAACATTAAAATTTTAATATTCGACAGATAATATTACTGTCATGTTTCGGCAGGAGAAGAGTGGGAGAGATTAGTACTAGAATATTTTTAGAAAAATCATTTTATAGATTTCTGTAATAGTTTGCACTGATTATTGTTATTATTTACACAATTAAAGTGCTGTTTGAAAAGCGTTAGAATCTATGCAATCATTAAACACTAATAAAATTCTTTCAAGGAAACAATACGTATACTCGATGTATTCTCAATGCGCATGAATACAGACAAGCTGATTTTTATCTTATTAATAACTAAGCCAATCTTTTTTTTTTTTTTTTTTTTTTTTAATACGTAGTCATTTAAATATACGTAATTAAACGTAAAGGTAAATTATTAAAAACAGTTCTCATTGGTAATTGTGAAAAATATCTTTTTAAAATTTTACTGAAAAGATTTTTATCTTAAAAGTATTTTTAAGAATATTAAATAAATGTATGAGGAAAGGATAAAAGAAACCACACAAATTATTTTATCACATTTTATTCTAATATTAACTTAAATGTTTGAAAAAAAAAATTGCATGTCTGATTATATTAGCATATAAAATTTCCCTTAACAGTGTCCCCTTCTCCTGTCTTCAATGTGTATACATACATACATATAAATATTGTGTGTGTAGATAATATTATATAAAAAACAAGACTTTTCCTTAGAAAAACGAAAACGTTACTGGATTCAGAAAGATCCCATTAACAGCATATATTAATTAAAAGAAAATCGTTCGTGCCGTTTTAAAGATATTTTTTTATGATTTTAGACCATTACAAACTTACACCATCGTTTTTCCCCATTTGACGTTAAATTCAGATTTCAGATCTCAAAAAAAACTGCATGTTCAAATGAAAAAATTTTCAGGATAGATTAAGACCTAAGAAGACTCTTTTGAAAAGATCAAAACAAAATATCGCATATTTGCTGAGATATTAAGTGTCGGCTTTTACAAATCTCTTTGATGTCAAACTAGCCGTATATATAAGTTCGCAGCGTTCCGTTTGTCCTTCCGCTTGCGTCACTCGAAAAACTACCGTATTTCATGATAGTACGATACATAATATAAGAAGCTTTTTGCATCTCTGTTTTTAAAAAATTCTATATTTTTTCAACTGTACAAATTTTCAAGCGTTTTATCAGAAGTTTCGCTGATTTTATACTATATTAAATTTTATACTTTTTTCTACATTTTTCTACTTAATTATTGATTTATTCAATTATGCTTATTTATGTTCTTGAAATTCTGTCGGGTTGAATTTGTGGTATTTTTACAAACATCACTAGTCGAGCTTTTATTTATTAAGTACCAGTTTTAAAATAAAATTTTTTCCGTGTAACATATTCAGCTAAATTTTGTTATAAAAATATGAAATTCTACTGCAGATTTGACATAAAAAAAATAAAAAAATAAATAAATAAATAAATAAAATTCTCATTATACAATTGTTGCAGTGTTCTGTATTCAGTCTTGCGTAATAGTATTTGTATAATTAATACTGATGAAATTTGATATCCGAGGAATTTAATCTTTTTTTTAATTGAACAGGAGTCGCTGCTTTCTTTTATCTAAATACTTTTTTTTTCCCAAATACTATTTTTTTTTTTTTTTCTTGGCGTTTTTAATATTATAACATTGCTTAAAAAATTATTGTTCAGAAATAATAGTGACAAAATAATAAAATGGCCTTAAAAAAATATACGAATGCTGCAACCCTTGATTTAAAATATATCTAATGCACATATTTTTCGTTTAAAGATAAACATTAAAATTGCTTGTAAAATTCGAACTAATAATAAAAATTCCTGATTTTCTTTTCATTTATTTAACAGTTGATGTGCGTGTTTCTAAATCTGTACATCAGTTTAAAACCCGCGGTACTTAAATTCCTTTTATTTTAATATTTTTTTTAAACAATGAATTTATAATTGTATATGAAATTTAAAATTTTCAACATTCAACAGCGATTTCACTATGCGTACTTCAAATATGCATGTATATTAAGCTGTGAAATTTGTTTTATATAATTTCTTTATGTTTGTGCTATTTAAAAATTGAGATAAAAAAAAAATGAAGCCTTATCTATTTTATATTAATATTTTAAGCTTTAAAATTGTGCTGCTATTTTTAAAAAGGTATTTTTTTAATAATGGGATTCTTAAGAAAAATTAACTCTTTAAAGCATTAGTATGTTTGAAATCTTTTTTTTTTTTTTTTTTTTTTTTTTTTTTTTTTTTTGGAACGAAAATTATCAACTACCAGTTTCTCACTTTTAAATGGTGATTTTTAAAAAGTTTTTTAAAGCTTTTCTTTCTTGTTTTCACTTTAAATTTTCTTTAAATCTACAAAAGAAAGTAAAAACTTCGGCAGATGTTACAAAATATACATAAGAATAAAGTAGATACTTCTTTGTAGTGTTTAGGGTAGGTGCATTTGTTAAATGTGAGAGGAGAGAAAAAAATGTATCAAACTTTGTAAGAATGAAACTACAAAAATAATGAAAAAATAAACCACAAAACGATGCTTTTATTCCTTCCAGCAAATTTTCTTTCTTACTTACTGGCAGCGTATAAATAAATCGTTAGTAGAATTTTAAAAATGGCGTGCTTTTGTCACATGGTCTTACGATGATCTCTATTTTGATGGTCTTCTCTTTTATACAAAATACTTTTTCCTCGAAATAATTTTCTGGCGAAGACTTTTTTTTGTTCAGCGTCATGGCAGATTTTTTTTTCTCTGTTAATGGTAGGATTTCTGTGTTATCGAGAAAAGTTTTGATTTAATCTTGACTAAAAATTTTGCCTTAAAAAAAATATAGAACATTATACTTAAAGATTTTTTTTTAATTAACGACTAGTTTATATAGAATTAATAAAAACAAAAATTCCAAATCGGTAACTTTTTACAATCGGTGCAAGTATTACTTTTATTATTTTTTAGTCTTAATATCTTACAAACGTTTTTTTTTTTCAGAAATTAACTAATAGCTGATAACTCTACTAATAACACAAATTCTTAACAAGAAGTCTCTATTATTATTTTTATTATTAATTAAACAATTTTATACACTATGTATAAAATATTTCATTATATTGAACTGCTGTTCAAAGATAATTGCAAACATAATTTCATTTCAACTCAAACTTTAAAAGTGATAACTTTCATTTTATTATTATTATTACTACTACTCATAAATGTGTGGTATTAAAAACAGCCAGGTAGAATGTAAAAGTAAGTAAAATTTTTGCAGTATACAGATACACCATACTTTTAGGTGACCATATACTGTAAAATACTTAATTAACCACTATATTGTTGTAATGTGCATGAATATAATACGGTAGAAGTTTTAACTTAATATTTTCCGGATTCTGTAGAGAAGTTTATTTGTTATAATATCTCTAAATGAAAAATATTTTTAAGAGAGTAAATTGCTGCGAACGCAATATTTCAATAGTGAATATATAAGGCTTCCTATAACCCTATCGAAATGCAAACTTTTAAAAAAGTATATATTTACTTTTAAGCATTAAATTATATTTCAAAGTATATTTTTACAAATTATACTTAAATAACTACCTAAATGTATGTTCAGATATATTAAACTTTCGATTGCTTTTAATATAGTAAAAAGTAATTTCATAGTAAGGTTATTAACAGAAAATTTTCCTTAATATAAAAATTAAAACATTAACCATCAAAAGCTAGTTTTTTGTTTAAAACAGCCAAAAAAAATTAAATAAATAAAATAAATAAATACATTTTAATGGCGCAAAACAAAGATCAGTTTCAGTAAAAAAATTTATATACCTTACCACTCTCTTCCCCTAATCATATTTAAAAAAAAAAAAATAAATTGAAGATAACTGCTCAACATACTTTGTAATAAAAACCATCTTTTTTCTTTTCTTTTTTTTTAATAGGTTAAATGTTTTTAAATCCTCTTCTATTAATATTATTTCGTCGAACTTTGTAAATACCTTTCCTTATTTAACAATAAAAATCTATAAAAGTATAATTTAAATAATAATAATAGCAATAATAATAATAATTTTTACTATTGGTAAACATTACAATTTACTTCTGGTAGTATCATAATTGCATATTTATCGAGTTTACAAAAAAAAAAAAAAAAAAAAAAAAAAACTATATTTACAGTGTACCGCGAAATACAAATCACTAAAAAAAGAAAAAGTGTACTTTTTCTAAACTTAAAAATTTTCTTTTTGAATAAAACTGCATGCTAAGTTTTGACATTAAAATCAGATTACGAATTTTGTTTTCCACTTTTGCTCTTAAATTTCTCCGCAGAGTATTTTGTTCATATTATAAATTCACTTTTAGCTGAAAGTGCCTCTCAGCGAGGGTCTTTCCTTTTACCAGCATTTAATAAATATGAACATTTGCATCGTTAGGAGCTAAGAGACCCTGTTAAAGCATTTTAAAAGAGTTTAAATATGTACATAGTTTAAAATCTTACAAAATGCATAAAAGAAAAATAAGAGTTCACTGGAAAGCAATTCTTTTTATGCATATATATTTTGTTTAACGAATGAAATTTAAAACTTGCGTCATTATAATGCTTAGATCTAAATTTTAATTAACGAGAAATATTTTCTTTAAGTATATATATTTTTTTTATTTTATAGCATTAAAATTTTTCTCTTCCTCTTTTTCATGAAAAGAAAAAAAAATGTTATCCTATTTAAAATTAATGACTTTTATCTTTTTGATTTAACGTTTTCTCTAAATTTTAGTATCTGTTATAAAATGTTTATAATAAATAATCTCTCTCTCTCTCTCTCTCTCTCTCTCTCTCTCTCTCTCTATATATATATATATATATATATATATATATATATATATATATATATATATATATAGTAATACAATATTAAAATATAATAATATCAGTGCAAAAATTTTATGAAATTCAAAGATGATTCAACCTCAGCAATAAAACAATTATTCAGATCATAATCGCAGACCACTCATATCAAATCAGAAAAGAATTAAAGATAAATCGAAATGAATATTGGAGATGAGAAAAAAGCATAATTTGCATTCCAACGTTTTCAAGGGCCTGGTAGAATGCAAATATGCTAAGAAATGGATGTTTTTCTGTCACAAAGAAAGCAAAAGCTAAGAATTTCTTTGTTCACAGGCCCGAAACATCCATATTAAATCCATAAAAAAGAAGATAAAAATCACAATATTACCTGAAATAATCCAAAAACATATTTATTGGAGATTGAAATAAACATACAAAATTACTATATATATAAATGTGGCTGCGATATTTTTACCAAGAAGCTTTTACTGAAACTATTCATACGTAACAATATAATTAAAATTTTGCATCAATTCGCAAATGAACAATTTTAAGTGATTTTTTTTTTTTTAACAATAAAGTGAGACAAAAATAAAACATTTTTAACACATTCGCTGCGCGTGGTGTGAAACATTGTTTCAAATGGAAACGCTGAAAAAAAAAAAAAAAAAAAAAAAATATATATATATATATATATATATATATATATATATATACACACACACACACATACACTCCTTCTCATAATTATAAGGACACCCGTTTTTCTATATTAACTAAACACTAAACAATATTATTTAAACAAATATATTTTTTATTAATTTGAATTTCATTAATAGATGATATTTTAAGTTTTATCGTCTTACTATCTTAAAAAAAACTTTAAATATGGTAAAAAGATGATTTTTCAGGTGTTCACAATTAAAAGGACAGCTCGAATTTTAGTAATATTTTTCAGTTATTCTTTAAATTAATATTTTATGGGGTCTCTTTTTAGGGTTAAACAGTCAGACATTCTCTCTGGTATATATGTATACACTTTTTTTTTTAAATATTCAGTTTCAATACCATTTCATATAGCATATATGATATTCTTAATACATTTAAACTATTTAAAATTGCTTTCCACTTGCATGCACTTTTCTAATATCAAGTTAAGGTTTTTTCAACTTTTAGGCCATGGGAAAGGCAATAATACAGAAGTTTCTTTCTTCAAACTATTTCCTATTGCTGTAAAAGTATAGCAAAAATGTAAGTCTTGTTGAAAAAAAATATTATTACCCACCAATATCTAACAAAAATCTGATAATTTGACGTTTAAAATTTGCGGATATTCTCTTGATGTTCATAATAATAGAAAAAATTACTAAATTCATTCTGCCATCAGTAGAAGCAGCTCCCCAGAGCACCATAGATCCACATTTAAAATGCCTGATTCATATCTGCCTTTAAAAAATCTTCTCTGTCTTTCGCCATCTTCAGATAGTGCTAGTAACTGTTAAAACCATTTGGTTAATCAAGAATAAAATGTTTTTCATCCAAAAATGCAACATTTTACCGTTTAATATTGTCTTTATTCAACTTTAAACAGGCGTTCTTTCCCCCATAAAATGCTGATTGATTATTACAGGTTTTTTATTCATTTTAACATATTATTAATTATTTTAAACATGCATAAATGTGGACCCTAACCTTTCGTTAAAAATTACGAGCAAATTCAGCAGCAGTCATTATGAGTAGATCCGTAAGAGGAATTATGAGTCTTCGATCTCTGTAAAACAACTCTGATTTTGCATCAGATCTCTCTCCTATCGAACCAGCAGTTCAACGTTTGATCACATTTCCTTCTGCAATTTTAGACTTTCGAATTTCATTAGAAATTTGGTGGATTGAAATTATCCTTCCACTTAAAAAACACATTTATCATACTTCACTACTTGAACGTTCTTTTTTTTTTTTTCGAGGAATTATCGGTAATGTTCGTCCAAGAAAAATTGAAGGCTTATATAAAAATTAATCTAGCCCAGTAGTTAACAAATTCGCGTGTCAACTGTAATTTATCCGCTAGTAAGATAAATAAAACGAATAAACATCTAAAAACGTGGACAAAGTATATTTTGCATTATTTTTTATTAATTTTGTTTCATATTAAAAAAAATATAGCAGTTGGTTTTTAGAATACTAGATATATTAAGTGCACTTTGTATGATCTTGTTCACAATTATTTTTACATTAGTTATTCCAAAATATAAAGTGTCCTAAAAATATGAGGAGGAGTGTATATATTTTCTTTACTCTCTATGGCTTTTTGAATCGGGTATTGCATGCTATCTATAACTTTTATACGTATAGCGTAATTTAAAAAGATATGTAAAGTATACTTAGAGGCAGAAATAAAAAATCTTTTATGGCATGAAAAATTTAGAATTATTCTAGATTTCGAAATACTCGATGCATATCTATGTATGATAATGAGAGTAATTATTTTTAATAATAATAAAAGAAAAACAAAATCATACATTTTTGCAAATTTTCATAACATTTCTAATTTCTTTATCCTAAAATATTTCTTCTTATTTCCTTCTGTAAAATTAGGGAATATTTAAATGTATAAGTTATATATTAATTCTAAATTATATTATCATATTGATCGCGAAAAAAACACTAAATAGATTTGCTACATCTTTTATATTGTTACAAAGATTATTATTTTATAATTTTTCAAATACCAAAAGAAGTATTAAACATCATATAAGTATTTGTTTAATAACAAAGAAGTAAAAAGTTTATGGTCAAAAGAAATGGTCTTCCTTTTTGCAAGTACTTAGATGTTTTACAGGTATGAGATTACTTAAATTTGATTGTCCAAGAGGTGCTTCATAAGTGCGATGCGGAAGTGGTAAAGCAATACGCACCAATTAATATCAGAGTACCAATTTAGTACCAATTAATATCAAGTTTTCATGAAATTAGGTTTCATGGAAGTCTGCAAACCAGTTTTTGAGCATCATCACTTGAAATATTTTTTTTAAATACTCTTACAGACGGCATTCTAAAAGTTTAATTTAATCACGATTATAACATCGGTACAATTTGAAAATTTTCCTTTTATTTTATTCTTGTAAAAATGACTAATGAATATGTGGGACAATTTTTATAAATGTTTTAAATGCATTTTTGGTTTAAAAAATCTAACACCCTCTTCTTTTTCTTTTCTTTTTCTTTCTTTCTTTTTTTTTTTTTTTTTTAGTACCTGTTTGTGTACAAATAAAACTTTATTTTCCACGAATCGGTTAGTTCAAGGTAATGTAAGCTAATTATAAGCTAATATACTAGAATGAGAGAGATCCAACGACTGCTATAAATGTAATGTTATCATATGTTAAATATGTATTTAACTATATGCCGGGATATTTTTTTTTTTTTTCAAATAATTATAAATAAATGTTAGATGTGGTAAAAGTTTAAAGTATATTTTGTAAAATATAATAAAATTTTCAAACATACTATTTAAACCCAAATCGAAATTTGTTGTATAAAATTAGTCTTTCTAAACTTTGCTTAAACATTTATCACAATTATAAACAAATTTCGCTTGTACGAAGTAGTTCTTTTCATTTTTTGATACACCATTGCTAATTTTTATTTGTGTTTTTAAAAAATAAATTTCAAAGCTCAACTTTTCTTTTCATATCATACTGAACAAATTCTTGAGTCTGTTTTACATGCAACATTTTTACTAAATAAATGAACAAAAGAATTAATATTTAGTATGTGTACGACAAATACTTTTTCTTTAACTTATGCAAATGTACTCTAAATATAATATGCTGATAACTTTTCATTTTTTATTTCAGGTAAGATGCTATGTATAACGAGGTTATTTTTAGTCTTAGTTTGTAAGTATTAAATAAATTTTCCCTCTTTGGAAATTTTGTTATAACTTTTCTATTTGTTAATGATTGGCAGACATATATATATATTTCTAATAGAAAATTTAACTAACATCTGTCCTTCTTCAATTATTTTTTAGACTTACTATTCTGTAAAATATCCTGTGCATTATAACAAGCCTAATTTAATTAGAAAGTAAACTTCTTATATCAAATTATTATTATTTTATTATATAAAATATATAATTATATCTTGTCTATAGAATCAAGAGAAAATCATCCCGATAAGTGGAAATCATTAATAAAACGATTGAAAAAACTTAAAACTTTTAATAACTGTTTTATCTCATATCTAATATTTAGTTATTTTAAACGATTCCTTTATTCGGGAGAAAAGTAAAGTTGAAATATATTTTTTCTTACATTTTTTCCTTGTATTTCAAATTAAATTGGGGGAGAAAAAAAAGCAAAGTACTTTAGATGTCAGAATAATAATTTAGGTATTTTCCTTCAGTTGATTAATGCTTTTAAGTACATGTGTATTAACTTTCTATTTTTTATTTTTTCAACTTGAATTTGTAAAAAGCATTTTTGAATATTGGTTAGTTGTTTTTAGTTGATTTAATGGTTTTGAAATCATTCTTGATAACTTATCTTTGATATTTATATAACGAAATCGGACCTCTATATATTGATGCATATAATGAAAATATACATGTACGGAAACTTGCTTCTAAGTTATCAAAATCTTCTTTTAAAAATATTTAGTATTTAGTTAAGTGTAATACTGCACAAGATAATGAAAATTCAAGCATTATGTTCTAAGTAGAATCGATAAAATTCCTTGCATCTATATTTTTCTTAAAATATTTATTTTAAATAGTTTTCCTTTTCTGAAACATATGCTTCTATATTTGGATAAACTTCTATTATTTTTTACAATTTGAATAATATATATATATATATATATTATTCAGAAAATTAAGGCCTACAAGCTGTCCTTTACACTCCAGCCCTTTCTCGCTTCGGCAAACCAGCAGCTCGAGACGATTTTCTGCATATTTGGGAATTACTTATATCATAAATTGATTTTACACGCAATTTAAATTTTAAAACTTTCACCTTTTTATACGACTTCATACTTCAAAGGATATTTATTATATTCGGTTGTTCGATAAATAATTTCGTTTTTTAAAACCTTCGCTTCTAAAAACCAAGGCTTCTTCGAACGTGGAATTTTTCAATTTACCGAAAGATGGCAAGAGGTCATCCAACAAAATGGTCAATATATCATTGATTAATGTTTGTTGTTAATATAAATAAATTCACTTTGAAAAACATGAAAAAAAAAAAACGAAACTATTTATCGAACAACCCAATACATATCAAATGTTACAGTATCAAATCAAGTGGTGATCTATAGTCACTTCTTGTGAGTACAAAGGTTAATATATTATTTCTACAGTTGAAAAATATGAATTACCGGCATTTCACTTAAATATTGAATCTTTCAATACAAGTCTAAACCATCTATTTAAAGAGAAATTTAGCACTTCCTTATGTTTAATTTCATTCCGATTTTACTGTAGGGTGTGGAAACCACAATTTTCTCCCCATGCATACATAATTCCCGTCGGCGGATGACTGTACCGTCACCGCCCGTTCAACACCTGCTATACCTGGAAGAGAGTAATTTGTTAGTACACTTTCTTCTCCCATATTAAACACTGAATCAGGACTGTCTTCTACAGTATTTATTCCACCCTCAACGTGTTCCTGTGACTAGGTCATTTTTGCAGCTGGGGGACAGAATTTCCTTCTTATGTTGCGAACATTTAGAGGTACTACAAAGGGTCGTATATCCTCATATCCGTGGAACATATACAAGAGCAGTAATCAATTCTTTTCTTTTCGCTAAGTTACCTATGAACAAGTGATAAAACATCTAAAATCTTACCTCAGC
This sequence comes from Salticus scenicus, assembly GCA_963930645.1. Lineage (NCBI taxonomy): Eukaryota > Metazoa > Arthropoda > Arachnida > Araneae > Salticidae > Salticus > Salticus scenicus. The sequence goes on along the minus strand of OZ005650.1, from coordinate 135,390,288 downwards.
TCTGAAGACTTTTTTTTTTTTTTTTTTTTTTTTTTTTTGGGGGGGGGGGGAGGGGGAGGTTTACTTTGTTTAATATTATATTTATTTTATTTTGCTTGGTTCGTAAGTATCAAGTTAAAGATTTTTATTATAAGATTTACTTTAAAAGTTGTAGTTATTAATTTTCGTAACAAATTATATTATTAACTTACGTTACTTCAAAAAAATTAAGGCTTATTATTATTATTTAAATAAATTTAATTTTTAACTAGATTGCTATTACCATCAACTATTTCACTTTAATATGCTTGTATAATCTGTTCTTCTAGAAACTAAATATTTTAAGAGTTCATGACTTTTATAGAGAAATCACTTTCTATTTTTATTTTATTTTATTTTATTTTTAGTATTTTAGTAATCAATAAATTTATTAATTTGATATTGTAATCGGGAAAATGTAATGTAATGAGCCAATTTCAAGACAGCCTTAATGCAAGTATTTTTTCCGAATTTCTTAATACCCATTCAGTAACAGATTATTGATTTTGGTAAAAACGTATTAATTAATTTATTATTATTTATTTATTTATTATTATTATTATTATTTTGGGCCCGAAAATTTTATATTTCCTATGTCTAAAAATTTAATAGTTTATTTTTCCGTAAATTTGAGCTATTTTCTGTTACAAAATAGCATTCAATATTTTACTGAATTGAAAAGAATACTTTTACAACGATTACTTTTTATAAAAATTCTTAGATAAATTATGTTAAAGCTGAAATTTTTGATGATGGGTATTTAGAAGGTCGTACAAAAGGACAAATAATTTGTTATAACAATATAGATACGGTTATACACAAATCTTACAAAAGAAGATTAACATGTTCTTATAAACGTATCATATATCCTGAATATATATAATTGTAGTTATATACGTACAATAAAAGTAGTAGCATTTTATCAATTAAAATGATGCATAAAAAAGAACTGTAATAATGAAGTAATATTATTGAAAAATTGGGCATAATAATGTGCTTAAAATGATGATTGTCAACATTTTCTAGATGATAACAAAATAATAGTAGTCTATTTTAACAATCAAAAAGGAATTTGATAAATTTTTGGCCGCCATAAAGCGTATTTTCATAGGGTTCATAAAAAGACGAAAAATGGGAATTGATTTTTTTTGCTACTACTGTTTCCATACAAAAAATCATTTTCGTATTACAGTATTTTTGCGATTTAATAATAGATATATTACTTTGATAACAATGGTAACAAAGGAAAAAAAAATAAGTACATCCCCGGTTTTTCTAGATGAGGAATCTTTCATAAAATTAAGATTTTATAAAATTAAGTTTGTGCTGAACTGAACCTAAATTATGACACCGATTATTTAATTTCTCCCATGTTATGTTTTTTTATTCCAAATTTAATGTTTATACATTTTTATAATTCGTAATATACCGTATAACTGTAGAGAGCACCAAACGTCATGAAAATAAAATATTCATGGAACTGTGTAATCTAAAATTATTAAGATCATATATTAAATAATAATGAATCTATAAAAGAAAAATCGCATGAACCATTATTCGAATATTAAAATTTTCAAGATTGAAATACATATTGGAAAAACTTTTAGAATGATAATAAATAGCTTAGTATTAAGTCGTTAGCGTTTTTCGACTTCTTTTGAAAAATGAGCTAAAGAAAATAATATTTTATAGACATGGTAAGAATGAGCAGAAAATTTCGTTCAATTATTGTTTGTTATCCAATTGTAAAAATTTTATACTCATAATTTTGACTAAAACAACGTAAATTTACCAGTCACGGAATTCAGAAAAAATATGTTTTTGGAAAAATCTTAAAAACTTAAATAACTATTTTAATTTTTCTTCGGATCTTATTGATTATCCTCAGAAGGGGTATTCTGTTTTTCTTTTCCTTTTTACCGATATTAATGAATTATAATTTTAACTTCCTTAATTTTAAACAATCAAGTAAAATTATCACAAAATTTATTGTTAAATAATTGTGGTTCAAAAATATTCGAAAGTCAAACATCCCTCTGCCTGTGATATTGAAAAAGGTAAAAATAATTTAAAAAAATGTTTTTGTCGAATTATTGGGCTAGATTTTCAGTCAATTGGGGAGTTGGGGGGAAGTTTCGATGAAATACACATCTTTTAATGCTATTAATTTCAATTTTATTAAATAGAAGTTACCAGGTATATGGATTATTTAAAGTAAATTTGATTGAGATAACTAATAAAAAGACTTATTGAATTGATAATGCTTGGATGTTGAAAAGAAATTACTTGAGTGAACAAATCATATAGTTTATGTATCAAATTATGGCGATTCTATAGAAAATCTGCGTTTTCACCTTAAATAATTTTTAAACTAATGTTAAAATTATTTTTTTTAATATTTTGCATATTAAAGTAAAATGTTCTTTTAAGATTTATTTAAAATTTCTCGAAATATTAAATAATTATTAAAGAAATGTTCTTGCAGAAGGTGATACATCACTTCTGTGTACTGTCACAAGCCATATTTACTGTAATATTTCAGTAATTATAGCTTCTGTATCTTACATTATATTACGGAGTAAGCAAGTATATTTTCCTAAAAAATAAAATAAATTCAACTTAAAATATTTTTGCTCTTTTTATTGGCCCAAAGAATGTGTTTTTCCAGAAAATTTGTCACAAAGTTTTTCATTAAATCAGGACCTTCTATAATTTAAAATAAATAAATAATTATATTAGATGCAGGTGCTTGTCTTTTCATGTTCACAAATGGGAATGCGGGGAGGGGAGGGAGGGTCAATTTGGAAATGTAAGCTGTTAATTTAAAAATGAATTATGTAAATGAAAGATGTAATTAAACTCCAATTCTTGAAAGTTTTAAAGATTTAAGATTTATTACATTAAAAAATATATTAAAATAGTGAATTCAGTTATTAATGAAATTGCTCATTTGTAGAACCTTTATCAATTAATCGGAATTGGTCTCGATATTAATTATTCTTAGTAGAAAAGATCTGTTGGCAACTTATTATGTGTTACTCTCTGAGTTTGGTGTCCGAATGACGCTAGGTTGCGTTAATAATTTGTTGAAATTTAATTCATTGCTTTTTAAATTTGGATTTTGTCGCAAAATTGGAACATGAACTGTATATTTGGCTTGAATAAGCTATTCAGTTTTCCGAAATCTTGCAATCTGTTTACTCTAAGAAGGACATGTTCCCTGATGAGTGAATCCTTCTATTTTTGAGCATTTTCATTCCCAATTGTCTTTTGCAGTTATATTTTATTCATATTTTTATAAAATTCTTGGTTTCCGTTTGATAACTTCCTTGAATGTCGCATAATAAAAAATCACACCTTCTCCACCTTAGTTTTATGGTTCTAACTGCAAACATTAGCGTAAGTAATTTTAAAATGAATTTACATATTAATTGATATGTTATAAATGAAAATAATAAAAAAAAATGAGTGATAACATTTAAATTGAATTTAAAAAACTTTTATTTGCGTGTTGTTGGTATTAGTCATGTATCTATTAATTGCTAAATTTTATAACGTTCTTAAATTCTTCACTTTATACACACAAATACACGTGTAAGCTCCTGTTAGCGACGCTATTTGGTTATTATTCAGTTCGTGGCAACACCTTCACTATCTTAATAAATATAACTTTAAATTTGTCTTATATTAAACGTACATTGAAGTTAAGACTTTTTTTTTTTTTTTTTTTTTTTTTTTTTAAGTTGACTAATTTGTGAAGTTAACTTTTAAATACTCTCAAAAAATTAAATAATTGAACATAAAATATCCCCAAAATTTTGCAAACAAAAACACAAGAAGATTAGGTACAAATAAATGTGCTGTTTCATTTTTTTTTTTTTTTTTTTTAATGTGAGTTAGTTACTAGTACTTACATTAAAATGTGTATGTTTGTCAATATGTCTGGAAATATTAACTTTGACACGCTAATTTCAAAATTCCGTATAATTTCTTTAAATATCTAAAACATTCTCTTATCTAACTGTTCTTTTAAAAATATTACGCATTCTGTGAATTTTTAATATAAATTTATATATTACACTTGACCACTTTCTTCTAAACAAAAAGAAAAGGAAAAAAAAAAAAAAAGGTTTAAGTGATAGTCAATTTATTATCTTAACGCTAAGGAAATTTTGTATTTATGAGCTATGGTAAATGTTTAAAATACATACATATTCGGAAAATTATAATAAATATTTGAGGCAATTCCTTTTTTAGGAAAGTACCTTTAACCACACGTGACCTCGGTGCAGTGTTGAAACGACCTAGCACGTGTTAGTTGCAATTACTGATATCAGTGAAGCGTTTCGCAGCGTCTGGGCTGATTCATCCTGTCAACCCCACTTCTCTGCACAGCTGGGGAGCCCTGCAGGGTTGCGATTGTTTAAATGTCTACCGCCTCGTGACTTTTTATTATACCTTTACGCCGCGGCGGTATTGTTTCGTACTTTTTGTGTAGACGCTTTATAATGTATACAGGTAACTTGTAGCATTATAAGAAGTTAGCGAACTATGTGAATCTGAAAACAAATAATGTATTTATTATTAATTGTATAAAATATTTCAGGCGAAAAAATAATTTTAAGTTAAAATAATTTTAACTTAATAAATTTAACCTTGGCAATAAAATGTTCAGTAGTAATTGCTTTTTTTTTTTTTTTTTTTTTTTTTTTTTTAAGGACCTCAATTAGAACTAGTCGTTAGGAGTTAGAATATGAAATTTAGATATCTAGAAAATTTTATAATTTTTTTTGTTATAAAGGGTGGCCTAAAACTATATATATAGCATTTCATGTTAGAAAAAATATGTATGTAGAGACTTATCATTTTCTGGCAAAAACAATTTAAAACAGTTTTACACAATAAAATTTTCAAAATTAAGTAACTCCAACATGCGCACTATTTGTAACACGCAAAATATCCAGCCTATATTTAATTTCACGACAAGTTTTTTCAGCAATTTAGCAAGTATTCTTCTAATGGCTTCAGTGATTCGCTACAGATTACACTATAATTTCCATAAAAAGATGAAATTTATAAAGAAATATAGTAAGAGGGAAAAAAACATTTAAAACATACTGCGTTGAATTTTAAAATTTTGTGCCATTACTTTGTAAAGGTAACTTAATTTTTTGTGTAAACTATTTTATTTTTTATTTATTTTTTTATTTTTTCAAGTAAATAATAAACATGTAAATACTCCCATTTTCTTCTTTTTTTCAAACATGCAATGAGCTCAGTAATTTTTAACCACCTGTAATGAGACTGCAGAGGTACTATTTCGTACTTTGTATGTATATAATATAGCGACATATAGGTTAATTTTAACATTATAATAAATTAACAAACTATGTGAATGTAATATAAAATAATTTTTAATTATTAATTATATAAAGTTTATGTTATATTTCTATTTATCTGTAGTAATATAGAGAGTAAGTAATATTTATTTCTTGTTTTATTTTATATTGTGCGTACAGGTAAATTGTAGTATTATAATAATAAATTAGCGGAGCATGCAAATTGGAAAAATTACTAATATATATGTAAAATATTTAGGTCGATATCATTAACATATTTATAACTGGATGAGAAATTTAAGACTCATATCTTTTAGGACGTCGTTTAGAATCTCTCTTAAATTCTGGGAGTCAGTCTAGGGATGCAGCTCAGTAGTAAAAAATGTAGGGGAAAGTGGTGTACCTTGGACATAAGTGTACCTCTTACCTATGCCATTTCTAGCCTTATTTATTTAGATATATAATCACATGCAGTTCAAATATTTACTGTTAGGGGTCTCAGTGAAGTGATCTATGTTTGCTTGGAAACTCAACTTTTTGAAAAGTTCTTGAAAAAGTAAATTCACCTTGCAAAAGTAAATTTTTCTCAGATACTTTTATGTATTTCTATACACACACATACATTATATAATCTGAAATTAGTGTTATGCATCATGAAGTAGCTTTCTAGCTACAACCTTGGACTGGTCACATTGTGTGGTGGATCAGAAATGTAGCTCTAAAAGTAAACATTTGGAATTGACCTATCAAAATTACAATCTTGATTATAAATAAGTGTGAGAATTTTTACCAATAAACACAAAATGACTTAATGTAGATTTTTTTAACTTAATATTTAATATTTTTCAATTTTTACACTCAAATTAGACTTAATAACAATACGATTGTGAGATTAATGAATTTGAAAAAAAAAAAAAAAAAAAAAAAATGTTTATTTGAATTCATTAGTGTTTAGTTGATTAATAGATTTTCTTACTTAAAATTGAGTTTTTCTGTATCTTTTAATAAATGGTCCAAGGTACACCACCAGTGGTGTACCTCTGACATAAATGCACCTTTTTTTTATTTTTATAAAATATAATTGATATAATTTCAATAAAATTTTGGAAAAAAAAATATGTTGTATGTAACGCCATACACTATTTAAAAAAGCTATTTGCATTTAGTTTTGGCGAATAATTACAAAATTAAAATTGGTAAAGTTAAAATAGGTTCGAGGTACCCCACCTTCCCCTACGTTAGAAAATACACTATGAAGGTAATAATAAAATTTCATATTTTTTAGGTAAATATTCTGTTCATCTACACGACTAATTCCGCAATTTTTTTTATGTACTAATTATTAACAACTTTCTCGTAGTTAAAATTACCTAAATGAGTTTATTTTTAAAAATAATTTATTAATTATAAACTTTCAATAATTTATTTTCAGTGTGCATGAGTCACACACGAACTATGAAAACTACCATAACTGCATTTCTTTGAAAAAGAATACAACCGAAGTGTTTTGTTTTATTTGAGTCTAATTAGAATCGAACACATAATAGGCGAGACGTATTAATCCTGGACGATAGGACCAATGCCCCAGTCCACCCGTTCCCGCTCTTCGATGTCTTTTTCTAGTCAATTTTGTCATTTTATTACTTCCGGTGTAAGTCTTTTTTTTTTTTTTTTTAACACACTTGACATAGTTTTTTTGGTTTTCGTCCCATGCTATTTCTAAGGGTTTTTAGCTTTTTCCCCCTCTTTTTCTACATTCTAAAGTGCGGTGGCGACTTCAAATCAGTGGCGGCTCATGAACTAAAATTAGGTGAAGAGCTCAAAAATATTTAATTATTTTTAATCAAAATTTTTATTAAGCATGGTCTTAGCTAAAATTAACTAAAAATACTTATTTAAAAGTAAATTTATATTCTATAAATGAGTACAGTGTAAAATACAGTGTGCCTCTTCACCAATTTTCGGTGCACGAGCCACCACTGCTTCAAATACAAGAATGGATGAATCTAGATCATCAAGCGCAAATGTGGTAATGTCTTAAATAGTCACAGAACAAGATACTATAGGTTACCCTATTAAGCACATAAAATCTGCTGTCATAAGCATTTTATCACTCAATCAAACAATGGCTTGTAATGAAGCTTTAAAAAATGCACGAAGATAAAATATCCGTATGCAACAGAACACAGGAGAAATCATAGCAACTAACTCATCTCTCAATCGACTGAATCGAGTCTAATATGGAAAGATTAAGACATTTTTATCCATTAATTGGCCTCAAATCAGACTCAGAGATTTAACAATAAAAATGTTTGAAACTCATTAATCAGTAACTTTTAAAAAGTGTAACTTTAATCCTAAGTGATTTTCTTTTTCTACCATTGCTGCTACAAAGTCATGATACTGTTAATATAAACAGTATTGGAGAATTTCAATTAAGAAACATAAGGTTAAATTTTTGTTATTTAAATTCTTGTTAGCAGTTTTAAATTTTTGTTAGCTGTTTTTAAACTTTAGTTGAAATAAGATCAGTTTGGATTGGCAATGTAGCTTCATAAGCAGCATATTTATTTTTTAATCCTATTTTGAGTTTTAGATTCAGGTAAAAGGTTTTCATATACTTTATTTGTTGCTTTCTTTTTCTTCATAATCTCCATGGCCCTTGTTTGGTTAATTGATGTTTGAGTATTCGTATTTTCAACTTTTGGATTGTTTTTTTTTTTTTTTTTTTTTTTAATATATAGAAAAGCGTTCATAAAAAAAAATATATATATATATTCAAATTCTATTCTAATATGTCAGAGTTATTTTTAATTTTCGGAAAATGAGATGTTCGATTTTTTTCGTTTGTAAGGTGCTGAATTACGCACTTAAAACCAGAAAATAATTGGTCTCGAAAGATCTAATTAAAATATTGTACTATTTTTTTTCCTTTTATCGTTTATTTAACAAGTTATTAATTTAAAGAAATCTTGGCAAACTTTATTGATTTTTTTTTTTTTCACTGGTTCATTTTTAAAATAAGTTACAGAACACTAAACTCGATTGAAAAGTATTTGAGTTACTGAATATTCTTCATTTTTTTTTTCTTTTTTTTAAATGACTGATGACTGTTAAAAATATACGTGCCATTTTATTAGCTGTCCTCAAATGATGACACTGGGCGCTAACGGGTTAACATTAGACTGTATAAATATTTTTAATATATCATCTTTGTTTTAATTTTTTTTCACAGACGATAAATTAATATTTCATACTTGTTTATTCAATTTTTCGTACAGTTACGAAAAATTAAATAATAGAACGATGCAAAAATACAGAATTCTGCATTTATATCAGAAAATAAAACACACAAATTTCTCTCTTCAGCTATCTTTAAATCCGATAATGGTAAATGTATACTCTAATATCTTATTTATTCTTCAAATATTCTGAAAATTTTTTGTGACTTAAAAGTGTATATTTTCTTTTACTTCTTTTCAAATTGTATGGAAATCGGTTATTTGTTGTTACTTATGATTATTACCAACAGAATAAGAAATTTGATTTAGGATGCCACATAGACAACTAGTTAACCATAATTAATAGAGAAAAAAAATCGGAACTATCGTTGTCAATACGAGTTTTTAAATTTATGTAAAATACTGTATAATGTAGAGAGAAAATAATCATCATTAAATCCATTTATATAACGAACCAATTTTGTAATCTACTTTTCGAGACAACAATACTGATGTTTCATTTTAAATCAAAATTTTAAATAAAAAGATTAAAGCAAAAACAGAACAGTTAAATGATATTTTTAAAATTAATCTCACTCCGTGTGAATTGTGAAAGCCATTAGAAATACCGAAAAGATGTAGTTGTTTGTTTATTCATATTATTTTTATAGTTAGCATATTGTCATTGAATGCCAGAGTCGTACTCTGAACAATCTAGGCATAAATGATAGTGGACACCCAGTGTTTCTCTTAATTTTGTTTCTTTCTCTAGATAGACTTGTTTATTTTTTTTTTTCCTGTTATGTTAAATTAATATTTAATCTCCATTTACCACTTGATTCCAGAAATAGTTTTGTTGACCAGCAAGAAGAAAGTATTGTATATACGATTTAATTTGTTCCGTTCAATCAAAATGTGCAGAATCCATATATTACAGCAGAAACAGTTAATGTGAAAGGGTAACTGAGCATAGCATGCTTTTCTTTATTATCCCTTCATTTGCTATCATGCTTAAAATAAAGCCACTGAGGTTGTAAGCTACTAAATGTCCAAGTTGTGACAGCGACCATACTCTACTGAAAATTTTGGCCTTTAAGAGAGCAGCGATTCTTAAAATAATATGCCAAGGCGCATTGGTTAGCTCTAAAAAATTTCCAGGTGTGCTCTATGATGTATTTCAGGAAAATATGTGTACAGACGTAAAAATATTGTTACTGTATTATGCCAATTTATTATGAATATACTGATCTTATATATGTATCAATAAGTGTTTTTTCTTGCAAAACGCAGCCGTTTATTCTTGTATTTAATTTGAAAGTTTTGTTAATGTTTTTTATGTGCATAGTATTTATTTTTAAGCCGTCGCATTAACTACGTATTAGCAATTGACGACGGTCTGGGACTAACCCCCTAGAGGTTAGTCCGAAGTCATGCCATCACAATTCTGAAGCTCTGCTGAGGGGATGTTTCGGTAACTCCAAAGTTGTTACATGTACAGATCATGGTGAACATTGAGGCCCCGTTGGATTTTATGTGCATCAGCCACTATTAGTATACACGACAGTCTTTGGGTATTTATCTTTAGATAAATGTATTTTAAAATAATCTGGTGTGTCCCTCGCATGAATTTATCTTGCCCTGCATTTCAATACTATAAAGACATATTGCAGGTTAAGGTGTAAAATCATAAAGGTAAGATACAAAAGTTCAATCTAGATTAAAAATAATATAAAATATGTTTACGGACAGTTTTATTTGACATATTATTCTGTACTATTCTGTATTATTTCTGTATTATTCTGTACTAGCGCTACCATTCCCCTCAAATCCCTTTCAATTATAGTGATTACATTTATCTTAAAAGATAAAATTAAAGTTTGTTATTTGTCTTGAACTTTCCAATCTTGAGAAAATTTACCGGTGACAATTACATACCAATTTCAAAATACTAAATTTAAATTTCCTGCAGTTATTTGTTTAAGATATGTTAATATCTGATATACATTCGGAACAATCGCTAAAAATTTGACCTTTGTATTCAAAGGACATGAAAACGTGATGTTATACAAAAAATCCAGTATGGGAAATTAAACTTCAAAAAATACTTTCTTTACAATATAAGCATGAAAATTTAATTTTCCTTCCTGAGCAGTCGTCTTCTACATAATAATGTAGCAAAGCACTTCCATCAATTTCATTCAATAGAAAGAAGGCTTAGCTTAATTTTCTGTAGCCCTGTATATTGCTTTTACACTATATACACATCACACTGTGTATTTAAATTTAGTCTTATATGAAAAACACATAACACAAAATGCAATTACTTCCATCTATTTCCAAATGTAGCCCCAACGTATCGAAATATTTCAGGTAGCCCTGTAAAAGAATGATTAATAATTTCCATTACATAATTAAAACAAAACATGCTTTTACGCATAGAAAAAAAAAGTTCATATATTTTGGGCAGCCTGTAGATTTTACACTGTATTTATCAGTAATTTCGAACATATACGTAATGTATTGTACACGTAATGTAATGTACACGTAATTTGGCTTCTCTTGGATGGCTCTGTGCACGAACCCTTTACTTGAACTCAACAAATGTTTAGTGTAGCATCTCCATGCGATAGAGATTTAGAATACTGAAATTGGTCTTTTTGCTACTGTTTGTTTTTGATATACACAAACTCAGATCAACCACTAAAACATGTTTTTTGTAGGGGGACCTAAAAACGTGTAAATATACTAAAATACAATCAGGTTTGTGAAATCTGCAACACCAAGAAGGAATGAGAATATCAGAATAATATTTATTGGACACATAAACTCTAGTAGGAAAAACGATTGATTAAAATTTCAAGAAATTTGGAGTAATATGTAATGAGAAAACATTACATAAATAAGCGACCTCTGTGAGCAGTGACAGCACTTATTTGCCTAGGCATTTAATCAAATAGCGATTAGATGGCATGTACACGTAAAACACTTTATGAAGCTTCAGCGCGATGACACAATTCATCGATTGTAGTCACTGGTGAACGGGGAGGGGGGGGGGTAGTTGCTTTTGAATGATTAAACTGTCATTTTCATTGGTGTGAAATAAGGATAACACTCTGACAAAAGCGGCAGTGGAACACATTCTGTATCAAGGAAAGTCCGGGAAATACGGACAATTTTTGGTCGCGCATTGTCTGCTTAAGTATTGTGTTTTGGAGGCCTTGAATATAGGGCAAAGCGACGGGCCTTAACTCATCAGAAATGTAATGGCTGGTATTCAGAGTGGCGGGAATGAAAACAAGAGGTGACCGGGACGTGTATCCAATGGTACTACATACCATCAATCCAGGTGGTGACTCAGTATGCGGCTACCAAAGTTCTGATTACCCACAAAACTGCATCACTGATATGGGCGCCATTAATGTGTGATCGACGACAAACCTGGACGCAAGAATGGCGTGAAGTCGTCTTTCAGACAAATCACAATCCTGTTTACTGTATCAGGATTACCTTATCCGTATTTAACGGCATTGTGAATAATGCACTTTACCAGCTGAGATTCGACATCGTCACATTGTCCATCACCTGCAGTGAGGGCATGGGGTCCCATTGTATATGCGTCTCGATTACTTCTTTTATGCATTCCCGGCACTCTGAATTGCGGCCATTAAATTTCTGGTGAGTTAAGGCCCGCCCATCTACTCTATATTCAAGGCCTTCGTAGAGCAATATTTAAACAGGATAATGCACTACCGCAAGATGTCTGTATTGTCTGGACCTTCCTTGTTACAGAATGTGTTCAAACGTTGCTCCGGCCAGCGTGTTCTCCTGATCTCGCACCAATGAAAACGACTGTTTAATCGTTGAAAAGCGAGTAGCCCGTCACCACTCACCAGCAATATGATCGATGAATTGTGGCATCGTGTTGTAGCTTCATGAAGTGCTGTACCCGAATATGTCTTCCAATTGATGTTTGATTCAATGCCTATGCAGATAACTGCGTAGTTATTGCTCATGGAGGTTGTGTACTGTTTTCTCAGGATATATTACTCAAAACTTCCTGAAAATTTAATCAATTGTTCTTCCTACTATAATGTATGTGCCCAATGCATATCATTCTCATATTCGCATTCTTTCTTGGTGTTGCAATTTTCACAAACATGAGTGTATATATTTTGAAAATTTGATCCTAAGACAATACTTTCTGTACCATATTATTCTAGGTAAGGAAAAGCAAAAATACAGAGTTTTTTTTTTTTTTTTTTTTTTTTTTTTTTTTTAATGAAGTGCATTATATGAACAATCCTATTCTGAAGTGATCAGAAATAAAATTTCAATATCAAAACAATCATAGCTTATTCGAAACTATAATACAAGTTATTTTAATGTAATATTATGTGAATTAATAAGATTTTTTTAACGCTCACCACAGTAAGTGTAAAAAGAAATTTTCTATATGTTGACGAGGAAAGGAAATTTTGCTTTTTAAATGCATAATTATTCTAACATATTTTCCAAAAAGTTGTTTACAGTGAGCCTGCAATTATTTTGTAGTATTTTAAATGCACTCCGACTTCAAAACGTTCTTCGAAAATTATAATAGAGTATAGTTTTGATATTTTATCGAAAGCACACAGAGAAATGTAATTGAAAAGTAAAATTTCAGACATAACACTGCACCGATAATATGCAAGACAATTGAAAACTTATTTCTATGTGAGTATTTAGTATCTATGAAATGGAGACTGGATTAACTCACGTAAATAAAGAATTCTGAAATCATCATTCGTCAAACATCTTTAATCCACACACCTAGACAAAGCCGTTCAATTAAAAGTATATTCAACAGGGACTAAATTCATATCAATAATCAAATCATCTAAATAAGAGTATAATTGGAGTTTGAATTATTTTAGTAAAATTTATTTTATTTTTCTGCTAAAGCTCATAATTTTCATTACTAATTTTTTAGTAAGACAGGAGGAAAAATAATTCAATAAAGCTCCATGTTGACGGTTTAGCAAAGCAACATTTATCCTGTATGCAAAGATGAAATCAATACACGTTATTTACACGTTAAATAAATAAACTATGTTACTTTAGCCATCAATTGTGCTTATAAATCCAGTACCGCTTCTATGATGATTAAAGCTTAGACTATTAAGGCGAGTATTTGGTTTAGTTTGTAATTAAATCCTACGCTCGGCCTAAGATCATACACCATTAAGCTAAAATTCGTGAAAATCTGAGAATAATTTTAACTCGTTTGTCAGAACAAAATGTTAGTCCGGGATATGTGTAGATAAGAACTATTTATATTGCATACACTAGATCTAAATATCGAAGAAATAAAATTTATATATCCAACAAACTATGGGTAAACTAAACTAAAAGTGTTAAGTAAACTGGAAGTGTGTTAAACTTAAACTTAAGTTAATGTCGAAAAGATGATAAATTTTATTCTAAATTTGTTATATTTTATATCCGTTATTCATCTTTGTTTTGATTTTAAAGGTTCTATTCCCAGATTGTAGAGCATATAAATTATCTCTAAAAAATGAAGGGGGGAGAGGGGAAGTTGATCTTTAAATAGAACTTTTTTAATTATGTGTTTTACTGTATATAAGAAAGACTGAAAAATGAATAAACATTTGAGATATATATATATATATATATATATATATATGTATTTATTTATTTTTTCCTCGTATTAATCTAAACTTAACGCTTATCCATCTTCTGCAAAAATTATCTTGCCGTTTTTAACTATCGAAATTTATTCCTTTTTTGCATAATCATGTATAACTAATTGTCATCTATCTTAATTTATCATTTTATTACTTGCAATCGTGCCGCGAAAAGGCAATTTATCTTTTAGAGTCTACTAAATGAATAATTATTCAGTTTGGATAACAAATTTCTTTGCTCTGACGTTAATTACTCAGACCATTGCCAACGTTTAATGCTTAATAGTGACGTAAAATCTAGGAATGGTTTATACATTTTTTCAGTATTTTCTAATAAATTATTATTTCAATATGTTATATATATAATATATATATATATATATATATATATATATATATAACCTTATTTTTAAATGTATTATTTTTTTAGCAGTATAAACAGAATTTTTTGGTTGCATTTTCAAGCCTGATAAAAGAAATTTTTCTTTATCTTTGGCTGATTGAAGTGACATTGTTTTGCTTAAGGTACCTGCCAACCTTCGGAAGGCATTTTATATATATATATATATATATATATATATTTGAAAAAAGGCCTACTTATATGCATTATATTATAAAATATAGCTGAAAATTGTGAATAACATGTAAAAATATGCATGTTTTTAAATATTTGGATTTTTAGGATCAAAACATATATAAAAAACTTCTATAAAATGGCACTTTTGCGAAACATCAAAACTCAAATTTAAATGAAGATATTTTTATTCTGTAAATTTTTTTTATGATTAATGAAACTTTCTGAAAGTATTGAAGCATTTTCATAATCATAATTATGCTATTAAAAAAATTTATAGAATTTAACGTTTTTACACACAGAAAAATCAAGAAAATATCTGACTATTCACAACTTGTATCAACTAAAATGTGAAAAAATAATTAACTATATTCATAATAGAGGCACAATACCTAAAAAAAACTTTTTCAGATTATTTTTGCGAAGTTTCATAACGGTACCGTTATAAATTTTGGAATTAAGATGCTTTGCGATAAAGCGAAATGTTGTAAACGTCCATTTTTATCATTTAAAAATAAGTATGAAACGGATAGTGATTTGGCCAGATACTATACATCCGTATTCAGCATACACCAGTGTTTTAGATCAGGGGTGGGCAACCCGCGGCCCGCGGGCCGCATGTGGCCCACCGCGTAGTTTCTTGCGGCCCGCGAGGAGACTAACGATATTTAAAGTTTGACAACTTTGGTTAACGAATCAAAAATTAATAAATACGTTCTGACTTTTCGAAGTGAAAATACCTTTCAACGATTATGGTAGATAAGGAACTGTTGTAATGGAATGTTATTAGATCCATTATTCATTCTTTTTATTATAGTTTTAATATATAGTCGAAATTTTTTTTTACAATTCTATTGTTAATTTATGAATGAAAATAATTTAAATTAATGTATTCTTCTCCGAATTTTCACCCTGCCCTTTTCCGAAAAAAGTATATACATACATGAATCATATACTCACAAACATATATACACATATACATATGTACAGTCATAAAATAATAATAATAATATGTAGTAATAATTTCCTCCCCGACTAATTTCGCCGTAAATCATCGTAGAAACTAGCAGCTGATGCCTAACGATTGGTAATGGCATCTAATTTTTAATCCAAAAAGATTGTCAAAATTGCGGGTTGCCTTAAAAAAAAAGAAGATGCCAGTTTTAATATGTGTACATCCCTTAAGCAAACTCTAACTAAACCGTCTAAACTAGGCCTTATTACTAATCGATTGGCACCAATCTCAAGTCTCTACATTAATTTACGGCGGAATTAGTCGGTAAAGCAGGTGTGTGTGTGTGTGTGGGGGGGGGGGGGGTTATGACTGTACATACAGTGTGGCCCGAATGAATAAAATATATTTCTAATGCGGCCCACCAAGTGTTTTGGGTTGGACAGGCCTGTTTTAGATCACTATATATTTACTTTTTTTTTTTTTTTCAAAATCACTAACTGTTTACATCCTTACATTTAAATTTTAAAATTAGTGATTTTTGAAAAGAAAAATGGAAGCGACCAAGTGCGGCTTTTTTTTTTTTTTTTTTCTCTTTAGTATAATATATGAGATGTATGAGGTAGTATAATATATTCTCTTCATGGAAAGATTCTCCACAGGTGGCATCCTACCACACTTAGAACTCTCGCGTTGTCAATTGGCTTTATAACCATACCACAATAATTATATCCATAATAAATATCCAATACCCAGCATAAAAATAAATGTCAAAACTTTTCCAAAACAAGAAAATTATAAAATTAACTACCTTAAAGTCAGTCTTTGTTATAGTCATTTTTAAATAAATTAAACGACGAATTTATCTACCATTCTATTTAAAGATTTAATAGTTTTCCTAACTTGTGTAAACATTCGTTTAAATAATGGTCTCAAGAGAGCATTTAAGTTCCGAAAACCTTACTTTCTAAAGCCCGATATCATAAGTAGAATAAATCTCGTAATCATGCGGCAATATTTACTTTACAGGAAAATATAATACCTTAGGAAATGAGTAAGAATGCTATAATCCTAGGTAACTATCTCCCAGCTGTCTTAAAAGATCTTCTAGGTCACGTTTCGCTTGTTCTATTATAGGAACTAAGCAAACAGAAGTTTTGCGGATGGTGAGAGATTTAAGATGCCGTTTGAATTGTTACTGTAGTTCTCGATGAATTCAAGCAGGGAAAAAAGATAGAAAGAAAATACTTTTTAAGTTAAAGATCAAAATAAATGTGTTTTTTTAATGAACGCTGTTAAGGAATTGAACGAATATTTTGAAATTTTATTAAATTTTGTCTCTGTTCTAACTTTTATTTTAAAATATGGAATTCATTTTTATTTGAAGATAAAACAAATTACTGTACGGAGCAGAGGGAGGGAGAATTATGAAACGGAAAAATGATGAGACAGAGAAAAAGAAACTAACTGCAGTGGAAATGGATGCCCTACGAAGACCATGCAGGATATCAAGGATAAAAAGAATACGAAATGAAAAAATTAAAGAAATTATGAAAATAAAGGAAACAGTTTTATACAATCTCTCCCCCCCCCCCCCCAAAAAAAAAAAAAAAAAAAAAAAAAAACCTAATCTGTTACTGTCATATTAAAAGAATGAGTGATGACATGTTACCTAAAATTGCTTTTAACTATAAAACAAATCAAAAAAAGAAGCTAGGAAGACCAAGAAAACGCTTGATGGATGATACCAAAACAGAGTCTGGAGGAGGAATGGACTCTGGACCGAAAACTGTGTGGCAGACTTCTTGTGGATTCTGTCGGAAGGCGACACCTGATGCCTTGAACAGAGTTTATACATATAATGCCCATCGCTTAAAAAAAATCAGCTGCCTATCTGATCAAATTGCGAGGACCAAAATCAAGTCAGCACTAAATACTTTTAAAACCGAAGCTTAGTAAAATCAGCGTCGCCTGTTAAAAACTTTAAAAAAAAAAAAAAAAATCACCAAAAACAAATGCGTGATTGTGGGAAGCTGGAAAACTATTTTAAATTTCACTGATTTTTTTTTTTTTTAAGAAAATACATCAAGTCATTATATTATCTCTCTTATCGAAAATTTAACATTCTGCAGCTTAGTTATGAAACAAACATGTCCTGTCACGTTTCCTAGTAACAAATTTTATGGAATTACTTTTTCAAAGTGCAATATTGAGTTACAAATGTGCTTTGGTTCATCAGAGATTATATTTTTTTTTGTCTCTTTTAACTATTGAAAGAGAGTGTCTAGATCTTTCATTGAAATAATTAAGAAACAGGATGTCTAGTTGTAAAGATTTAAACTTGAAGAAAAAGTCCTAAAATTTTGTCCTATGATGATTTACCTCAAAATGTAACAAAGAGACGCGGCATCGAAAATTCGATTTTTTAAAATTTTCTATGCAGAAAATAAAGATGTTGCTGCACATGTTATAAAAAACAACAAAAATATAAAGTGCAAGCAGAACAAAGTAGAAAAGCAGACCTCGTCAAGGCAGCACTTTTAAATTTGTTAAAGAATGATAAGTTAAAGAAAATTTCCAACTCTTTTGCAGACTTGTGCGAAAAAGCTGAAAAGTTCTCACGAATGATGATTGTCAAGCACTTTACAACTTCTACTGATGGCTGGTTGTTCAGTTGGAAGATGCGTGATTCTATCACAGCTGCTTCCTTCCCAAAGTATTCGAAGTACAAAAACAGTTGTTTGGCACAAACTTCACGGAGCAAAGCAAGAGGTGGGTTTTCATGTTATTCCGACAAAACAGACGTTTAGCTGGGTTTGTTGAAAAATTGATCCAGCTCAGATTTTACACATCGATAAAAATGCACTGTCTTATTTGATTTTGCCAAAACACGCTGATGAATTCAAAATCGAAAACAATGTCGTGTGCGAGAAAATTAAACAACGTAATAACTGATCTTCTGATGTACAATATGACGAAGCTTTTATTAAAATACTTTCAGTTATTAGAGGAAGCAATAAGCATCGTTGCTTTAGAGGGGTAAATTTGCGCGTGGATTAACGTAATAATAAGAAATTCATGAATGATATATGGAAATAATCTGATATTTTCATGCAATGAAACAAAATACTAACTGAAAAGATTCTTCTGGTTTAGAGCAATTGCACTGTATAACAAGTTGCGTATTTAATGTTGTATACGTAAAATTAACGTTTCTTCCACCTAACTCAATAAGTATCGTTCAGCCACTTAATCAAGAAACATGGTTTTTAAATGTTAGAGAAAAGAATTAGCCAACAAATCTGTAACAAAATCGTTGTCTGATTAATCTACATCGTCTTCTGTAAACACCATAGCAAAATATGTTAGTTTCTTCGGTGCAGTGCATTACATAAAAATGTTTTGGAAGAGTACGATGACAGTCACAAAATGCTTCATAGCATCAAGTCCGAAGAAGATTCTCAAGAACAAATGCTCCATCTTTGAAGGTGATGCACAATTTGATAAGGACTTCATTCAATATGTTGAGATTTATAAAAATCTCATAATTTCAACCGAGTTATCCGACACTGAAATTGTGGATTAGTTCTCATCTTCAAAAGTTTCATTAGAATGGCGAGTAAAGAGGAAAATTTTAATTTAAATGTGATGACAGATCCACCACAGTGCAAAGCTCTTCCTGCAGGTTCCGCAAGGGCCGCCTTTTCCATCGAAGTCATCATTTTTTCAAGAAGTCCAATGTTTAACTAATGTACAAATATTAATTAGTTACACGTGTAGTATGTGTTTCTTAATTTTACACGGATTATGTATTAATTTATTAATTTTCAATTATTTATTAGTTAAATACCTATTAAAAGTTAAATCATGTTTATTATGGAATATTCGCCGGATATAAAAATCAGCCGTTTAATAAAATCGCTTTGACTGAGAACGAATATGGTTTTATTAAGCGGCAGGTACTGTATAAAACAAATTTAGCAGGAAAAGATTGATCTAGATAAATTATTTTACTTATTTTATAATATTAAAAGTTAATGTCTGCGAGTTCAACTCTCTACCAGTGTATCACAGTGCTATGATAATTGACATTAGTGCATTAAAAAATAAGGAGATGCAACATGAAAAATATAATTTTCAATTCTTTCTTCATTATTAGTATTAAATGTTTAATACGACTTTGAAAGTTTCACGTTTCATTCTTTAACGCTTAGTTTCTATATGTCTTAGAAAGAAACTGATAGCACCTTAGTAAGGAACAGCCAGTTTTAGTTAAGAGAGAGAGATGATATATATAAGCATGCATTCAGTTATGAATTTCACCGATTTTAGCGAATTCAATTTTTAATTCTTCACATTTAATTCTCAAAAATTAAATTTCGATAGCAATAAACTACATTAGCAGATATTTAAAATATTAAACCTTCTTTTTAAAACAAAAATAGTCCAAATATATTAAGAAATTTAAATAAGTATTTATTAAATCAATGTTTAAACAATTGCAGCAAAGCCACTATTTTCTCCCCGTTTATTATCGGAATGGTAACAAAGGGGAAATTAATCTCAGCTAAGCTAAGTTATATGAACGTGGGCAGTGTGAAATTTCATATTGTTCTTTTAAAAACAAGTAAGAAATAGCTGTTCTTAAACTATTAATGTTGCTTCTACAAATAGTTTATCTTTTAATTCGGTTTTTAACGATAGTGTGTATATATATACATATCCAACTGATATTTTTATTTTAATAAGTATTTAATATGAGTGTTTTATTAAAGAAACTTTTGTAAATTCGCGCTCTAATTTAATAATGAATTCTTTTTTTTTTTTTTTTTTTTTTAAACCATGATTTAGGAATAATTCGCTTTTAGTTTTCGTATTAATTTTTAATTTGAAAACGATTCCCCCCCCCCTTTTTTTATAAGGAAGTTTTTCTTTTTGAAGTTGTAAATAATGTTTTTAGCGATATATATATATATTTTTTAATATATAACAAAATATTTTGTTATTTCATGTAGTAAAGAAGGTAGTAAGTGAGCTAGTAATGAAATGTGTACTCTCAAACATTACTCTCAAAAAATATTTTTTGGAGTAAAATATATGACTATACAGATAATTCTACTCTGTCAAAAAAAAAAAAAAAAAAACGTAAATTTGCGTGTATTTTCCAATTTAATTTTTATGGTCAAAACAGTTTCCTACCTATAAAGGGCTTTTTTTTATTATTATTACTTCCTTATACAAAGTATAAGGAAGTATAGTAATCCCGATTTGCGAAATGGATTTTGTATTTCACATTGCTCGAAAACGAATGATCGCTGAATGTTGCCAATTTATACGTGTGACTGTCATGATGTCTAGTTGTACACCTGCAAGTGTCGTCTTAACACGAGCTCTCGTTTTAGAGATATAAGCGACTTTACACGATTTTTCGGGACGTCTGTATATATATGTGTGTGTGTGTGTCGCATAACTCAAAAACGGTTGGACGTAGAAAGTTGCAAATTGGTACATAAGTTTGTTATAACATCTAGTTGTGTACCTCCCTTTTTTGACTTTGTATGATTTTCCGTTTTGGATATATTTAAGAAAATTAGGTTCATAATGACCAAATATACTAGATTTTGGCCATAATGTATCAAAAATGGTAATAACTCAAAACGGTTTGGACAAATCTTACATTTTAACTGACTTCCCGACTAGCTAGACATTTGAAACCTTCAGAAAATCTCGGAACACGTTGACAATGCATTTTTAAAAATATTTTTAGCCAACTGTTTCCAATGCCTGCTGCCTTCAGAAGTGTTTATGGGTCATTGCCAACATAAGGGGTAGAAACCATGTCCCTTAGCCCTCAAAAATAGAAAATATTTTCAATCAGAAAAAAATTTACAACTAGGCTATTTCTTACGATTTTCTCTAGTTGAATATTATTATAAAAGTTTTTAATGTTATTTATTTTTCTTAGAACTCGATCGATAAAACCTGGAATGTCCACTCCGTGGACTGTCCCCAAGGGAAGTCTGCAGAATATAGCATTATTTTCAAGCTTAATATTAATGTTTTTTAGTTACATTTTGATTTAAGCAGGACATAATTATCCTTAAAAATATATTTATTAAATTTTAGAGTTATAAAATGAATCTTGTTTTTTTAATTAATTTATAACAAATGTCCCTAATAAAATGCGTCCACTCCGTGGACAACTATTTAATTTCCCATAAAGTTCAGTAGATGGCACTGCCTGTCACCAGTGTGTAACTGAGAAGAAAGAGGGGGAAGCCATCTTTGTTTTTACCTACATGTGCTGAACTCAATGCTTTATTTCGTTCTGTTAAAATAGATTTCATCTGTGATACCTCTGTTTGGCTATCTCATCAGTCCACTCCGTGGTCAGAAGTATACAAATAATTATAAGGATTATTTATTATCTAATTATTATTACAATTAATGGTTATAAGACTTAATTCAACACTAAAGTTAAATTGTTCCTGACGTTGTTGCTTTGTTCCTTAAAATTCAAAATCAGACATTCTGTCCACTCCGTGGACTTCCACTCCGTGGACATCATTTGATCACGAAGTGGACACTTCTTTCCACGGAGTGGATACTTTCAAAATTAATCTTAAAAATAGATACATTTGAAAAATAATCTAAATAAATTTGATTAATAAATTTTATCCCTTTATTTATTTATTTATTTTTTTGTTAGCCTACTGATTGCTTAAGGTGCAATGGAAATATATTTTCCCCCTAACTTTTATATTTTTATTCGTGATTTTCTAGAAATGTCATTTCAACGTCTTTAAAACAGTATTTGCTATTTTTTACTGAACTCTTAAGCATTTCTCTTCATGGTTTAAATGTAACAACAGAATTCGTATTAATATAATTTTAAGAACAGTTTTATGAGTGTTGTTTACAGAGTAATGCAAAAGAATGATGTATACTATATGTCCTTTATTTATTTATTTTTTTTTTTTTCTTTTTAATTTTAAAGGTAAAATGTAGAAAAGGTGACATAACACTTTAGAAAAATAATTGCAAAAATATAATTAAATTTAGTTTCAGAAGAAAAAATAAATAAAAATATTCTTGTTTTACAGCAAAACTAAAATTGTTTTGTATTTTTATTAATTGAATAACTTTATATATATATATATATATATAAACAATACTTAAAATATATATTTATTTTCTTTGCAGAAATTTATTATGCTGTTCAAGAAAAATGGAAATTCGCATGTAACCCAATGCAGGGCAAACAAATGTGCACAAACCTTCGCTCAAACTCAGTCAAAAAGAAAATTAGGTGGAGTTGAAAATCAAAAAGATAAGAAAAATAACAAGAAAAGGAAACTTCCCAGCCAAACTACAGAAAAACGTAAAGAACAAAAAAGAAAAAGTATGCAGAGAGCAGGAGACAGACTAATGCTCCTATTACACACAACACGTTTTCACACAACTTTTGAGATAATTGTAAATTTGGCTCAAATCACGTCAATGCCCAGTGTAATAGGAATTGGGAATACGATCAATTTTTTCTGGCAAGTCAGACTGTGATAAACCAGTGAGAATAAAGCTCTTTATGTACCGAGAAATGACAGCGCCGACGGAAATTCATTCACCGTTTTCCTCTTCGCTCTCCCATATCGTCCCCGTTAAAACAGAAATAAATAGGTGTGCCTTGACATGTACTGTACACCGTGTAAACCAGTTTTTCGAACAATTTTTGATTCAACTATTGTAACCTTCTTTCGGTTTACAGCTTTCGAAAATTGGAGCAAAAATTGGATGAAATAAAAGTCGCATGAAACATCTTTGTGTATAATAAGAGCATAAGAAATGATCCCGCAAGACATGAAGAAGGAAAAGCTAAAGAAAGATAAATATATCACAGAAAGAAGAATACTGTAGTTAAAATGTTTGAACAAATGAAATGAAGTGTTAGGAAAAAATGGAAGAACCAAAACAGAAATCAAAGGGAGAGATTGAAGAAACAGAATAATCTTTGAAGAACATCTCAGAGATGATACACCTCCTGAGACACCTCGTTCAGCAGCCATAAACATCACACTACCTCAAATTAATCCATCTCTGAAAACAAAACCATCTGTATCATCATCTAGCAGATTAGAAAGTGGAAGAAAAAGGTCGAAAAAGAACAGTGAAAGGCTTTGTGAAGAAAACAAAAAATTGGTTAGGAAGCTTGAAAAACACAAAAAGCATGTGCAAAGATCTAAGGATGTGAAGTCAAAAAATAATACTACTGATTCTGAAAAACCCAAGAGAAAAGTGAAAAAAATTATCACAGAAGCAAATTCAAAAGAAATTGAGAAATGTATTATTTTTGGCGAGGTAATAAAAAAGCCAATAAAAGAAAGTTTTAAAGGCGCAAAATCAAAGAAGAAACTTAAAGAAATCTTCGAAGTTTTAACAGGAAAAATAGCAAGGAAATAAAAGTGTCTTCAACATATTAGATCAATCACATAAAAAAAAAAAAAAAGAAAGAAAGAATATGCGGAACCAACAATTATTTTCCTGTTATTTTCATTTTTCAAAAGAATTAAAGTAAAAATATTTGTTGATTATTTTCTAAAACACAAGTAAAACAATAAGGATGAAAAGATACAGCTGCAAAATAACTTTCAGGTTTGGATATTTATAAGTGTCCACTCCGTGGTCAGTGATGTCCGCTCCGTTGACACATTAATTTTGAAATTAATTAATTACCAACCAAAAAATAGCTAACGAGATAGCTCATCAAGTAATTTAGATTCATAGTTGTCAAAAAGGAATTAAGGAATTTTTTCAAATTTTTTTTGGTAAAATTTTTATTTTTTCAAATTAGTCTTCGTTTTCTACCCTTTAGATTGGCAATCACCCTTATGTGATTTAACAGAAAATTTATTTAACTAACTTCCCGACTAGCTAGACATTTGAAACTTTCAGAATAGATCAGAACAAGGTGAAAATGCATTTTTTAAATACTTTTAGCCAACTGTTTAGGGTCTCTGCTGCCTTCGGCAGCGTTACCAGTACAAATCTCGCAATCGATTTTTTAACTATCTTCCCGACTAGCTATACATTTAAAACTTCCGAAAAAGCTCAGAACACGGTGACAATGCATTTTTTAAATATATTTAGCCAATTGTTTCGGGTCACTGCTGCCTTCCGCGGCGTTTATATGGTTCAACAGAAAATTTATTTAACTAAGTTCCCGACTAGCTAGACGTTTGAAACTTTCAGAATAGTTCAGCACACGGTGAAAATGTATTTTTTTTAAATACTTTTAGCCATCTGTTTCAGGTCCCTGCTGCCTTCGGCAGCGTTTATATGGTTCAACAGAAAATTTATTTAACTAACTTCCCGAATGTCTTTCTGGTCCAATGTCAATGTTTTTTAACATTATGTATATTTCTAAAAGTGTATAAGGAAGTCATGTGGTGCCCACATCAGATTTTTTTTTTTTTTTTTTTTTTATATGACTTGATAGTTCTCGCTATACCACAAGGTTCTCAGCAGTCATTTAACACTTTTCTTTATAGTAATCTTCATTAATCATTTGTTGTACGTATCTTCGAATGAAAAATATAAAAATTAATTTATATATAAAATACTAATCAAAATATTGTAATTACGGGCAAAACATTAATTAATGAGTATTTAGCTGAAACTTTTGCTGATGGGCAAAACCCCGTAAATTTGCTACAAATTTCCCTTTCAGTGTATTTTTAACATTTTTTTTTCAATATGTATATATAGAAGAGAAATATAATTTAGTGTTAAGCAATTAAATTTAATTAAGGAAATAGTAGCTGAAAGTGTGTCGCTAAAAACGTTATAAATTTTTAAATCAATGGATTCAGAACATTAGAAACACCTGTCTGCATGGTGAGCGAACAGTCTGTGGCATAAACCGGCAGGCTCTTCAAATTGATGAACAGGCTAGGGTGCCTTTATATCTCATCGAGGCACTCTAGAACAGGCTAGTGGTGCCACGGTCAGAATTATTTAAAGCAACACATCGCGTTGAAGGCATTGCAGCGCCATCGAGCGAATACTTGTTACGGACAGATTTTTCAGAAGTCACGGATAAACTGGTCACAGAAATCGGCCAGTTATATAGAGCATTATCCGCTCATGTAAACAAAGTCCGATACTAAAAATCTTAATATCTCATTATTTTATTTTGCTATAGTGAAAGTTAGAAAAGCTTTAAAGTCTGAAAATGAAGTCAAATATTTTGTTAATCTAATATTTTTATTTCGTAATGGGCAAAAAATAGCAACCATAGCGAATAAGGTACGAAATGAAATTTTATCGGTACTGAAACCTTTGCAATAGTAAATAATTTGGTCGTTAAGAAATTGTTCACGAACTGAGGTCAAATGACTATGTTGGTTGAAAAAGTGCAAGCTGATTCTTATAAATCACAATAGACCTAATTTAACTTTGAATGTTTCGTACATAAATAGGTCAGACAGTTTATTTCTTAAGTCGTTGATGTTATCGCAGTTAAATTTACTCTTAAATAAATATTCATATTAATAAAATCAAATTATATACTTATACTATTAGATAATTATATTATAATTATGTTTATAGGAAGGAAATATAATTTAGTGTTGAATAATTAAATCTAATTATAGTAACTGAAAATGCGACCAATTACGAATTTTGTTTTTTATTTAGTCTGATTTCACCAGACCTTTTTATTTTATTACTAGCAGGATGCTGGTCGCTATATTTAAATGAATTTTCGAAAGAATTCAATCATTATTTTTTATATCATATTCTAAATGAAATACTCAAAATCAAAAGCTACATTAAAATCGCTCTAAAACTCGCTTCGAAAACCCGCTGCCTACAGCATCTCTTTTTAGCCAGCACTGCAGCGGATCCATTTTCCCACTGCCTGCACAAAAGTATTTCAAGGGCACTCCAATTTTGGTATTTATCGACAACAGGTGGACCTGCTATTATTTCTGTACTGATAAGTATAAAGGATTTAAGTCCAAAAATGTCGATTTTGAGTTAAGTACATAGTCAGACTCAGAAAAATATTCTCTATCGATTGGTATAAAGGATTTAAATCCATGTCATTTAGTCTTTGAGAAAATCCATTGGTAAAAAAAGATTCAAATCAGAAATTTAGCATTAATCTTTGGTATAAAATATTTAATTCAATTTTTTCCCTTTATTAAATGAAGATTGACAATCACTGAATGGTATAAAGAGTATAAACCAACATAATCCCTTTTTCCTAATCGATTCTGCTGATTAGTTTTTAGTTAGTTTCACTTTATTTTTCGTCTCCTGAAAAATCAAGAATATGGACTTAAATCCTTTATACTTATCAGTACAGATTTAAGAACTTCGATTTTAAAGATGACGGTATCTCGAATCTATTAAGTATTTTAGTTTTTGAACAATCTACTTTGTAGCCCTCGACCTTTACACTATATTATCATATCATTCCGAGCAGTATAATAAATGAAATAAAAAGTAGATTTTCTTAAAAAAAATATATATATATATATTTTTTTTAACTTAAATTTTAATCATTTTAAGGGGACTCTCTACCTATCGTCTCCGAAAGCCGAAGCCAATGTTATTCTATAGGAAATTTTGCCCCATTATAATTCATTAAATAATACATATTTTTAAATTCCGTTTTCACCTTCAAAAAATTCGCAACTATTAAACAATTTAGCGCTTTCTAAAAATTGATTTATTTTTATTGTTAAGATTTCATTTTTAAACTCAAAAATGGAAATTTTCAGATTGTGAAAATTCGCATTTTTACAACCTCAAAATAAAATATTAAAAATTTAAAAAAATAATTTTTAGAAAGCTATAAATTTGTTTAATAGTTGAAAGTTTTTGAATGTGAAAACGGAATTTAAAAATATATATTAGTTAATAAGTTATAATGAGGCGAAATTCTCCATAGAATAACATTGGCTCTGGCTTCTGGGGACGATAAGTGGACAGGCCTCTTAATCATTTCTACTATAAACGACCATTTTTTTACGATAAATATCACAAATAAATAAAAGAAGGGGGTATTTTTCTCTTAAAGGAATTAAAAAAATGAAAAATAAAAAGTTGTTGTACTGTAAAAATTTACACATAAACATAACAAATTTTTAAAGATTTCACCTTCAAATGAATGAATAAATTGAATAAATAAAAAATAAATAGCGTAATAGCCGTTGCTAAGATACGCAGACTTCTGAAATGAAAGAATAAATTTCAGAAAAATGAAAAATCGAAGCCAATATTTAAAATCGAAAAAAAAAAAAAAAAAAAAAAAATTCAAATTCGAAATTTGGGGAAAAAAAAAGTGTGCACACCTAAAGGGTTCCAGGTACCAAACTGCTTAAGATAAGGCACTTCGTACTTATTTTATTAATATATTATAAATTTCTTTTATTTCCGGAATTTTCTCGGAAAAAAAACACTATCAGTTTTAATGCAAGCAAGTTCGATAAAAATTTTGAAAATGTTTTTAATATAAATTTTAAAATTGTTTTATCTGGTATCTTCTTTACTTTTTTTTTTTTTTTACAATTTAACATTATTTGAATAATTACGTGCATCCAGCTTCCATTTTTTTCATGAATGATATCTATCACAACGTATTTATTATTAAAAATATTGAATATTCTTCTAATAATTGGGAACGTTCGTGCAATTCCCAGGAGGAGAGAGAAACAGAAAAACGAGCTTTAATTACCACAGACACAGAATCTGATTAAAATATGAAATTACAAAAGCATTGCCTCGGTAGACTTTACTAAAAAGAATAAATGGTGGCGGGTGGGGAGCGAGTCCCTGAACTATACTGATTAAACTTTTTTCTTTTCATTAGCACGGTTCTTCAAATTTTATAGGTATTTTTGGTCCTCTTCTTGGTAATTAACGTTCGACAGAATCAATCTCAAAGGTAAAAGAGAAAAAAAAATGTAACACAAAATTACCTGTGAAAAAAAAAATATATATTCCAGTGATCTGAAGTTTTTTTTGTAATTTCTTTTCTTTCTTCGTTTTTTGCCTACCTATTATAAAGGCAAAATGAAGACAATAATGAGTCGAATAAATGATGTGTAGATATCGTTTAAGGAAGGCGGATGGAAGAGCAGAGAAGGCTGTTCATCATTTAGATATGTTCTTCTCTCATTGATAGGAAGATGAGCTTTTTGTTCGTATTATGTAAAATTTGAAACTGAAAATGGCCTGTCAGGAAAGGAGTAGTAAAATAAATTACTCAAGGTTAAATTTCTTTCTTAAATTCTAAATGCAATGTGGCTTCTTTTGTCGCACATTAACGCTGTTGTTTATCCTGGTGACAATTGGTGTTGGAAGTAATGCGTGAAATTTTTAAATTCTTAGATTCATCTTTTTATAATTGTGAAGAGTTTATAATTCGTACTACGTAACTGTAGAATCTCTATATATTTTTTGTCTGCGATCGCATCTCCTCCGGGACGGCAATGTCCTCCGCATCATGACAGGTAATGTGTGCCGAATACTCCAAACAAGACATTTCAATTAGAAGTTTCTGTTGTCTTAATTAACGAAGTTATTTATTAAAAGCGTCGGGTTAATAAAGATATTCTACTTGCAATTTGCAAAACGTTTGTGCAAATCGTTGTTCTTTCAGACTTATGACGTCATTTTCCACGGGAAATAAAAATGTGATCAAACGTTTGAAAAATAAATAAAATAAATGTTACTGTTGCTATTAGTAACAAAGAAATTTGTCGTTTCAAATAAATAATGAAAAGTGCTATCTTAGATATTTTCAACAGAAAATGAATTTGGAATTTGGAATTTGTCGTCTGCATATATATATATTTTTTTCTACTTTAGAAAATTAATTTTCTTACTAGCAATTCCTTATGTATATAATAATTTTTTCTTTTTTCTTTTCTTTTTCATTATGAAATAATATTGTGTCTCTATAATTTAATACATTTCTTTTTTGTCTTTAAAGTGTATGTAACTTTTTTTTATTTAAAAATATTTCATATAAATTTTAGCAAAAAAAAAAAAAAAATTCTAGATTCAATTTCAAATTTATAAATGGCGACATCTTCTAATTTAGCATTGATAACTTTTTAACATTAGAGAATTATATATTTATGCGATACATTTCATATTTCTAATTATAGCAAGAAAAAATTCATCACCTGAAATTCTTATCATTCAATTTTCCTTCATTATTTGCAGAAGTAGGTAGGAGAGAATTAAAAATTAAAGCTGTAGGAGATTTTTCCAAATTAAAAAAATAATAATAAACTTCAGATATTTTCGAATGTGTACAAATATATAGAGTATTATATACTGCCTTGAATTGAACTAAAAAAAATCAATAGTAAAAAGTATAAGAATTAGAAAAAAATTAGGTACTAGATTATTTTTTAACAAGTATACCAAAAAATTCATCGCCAGATAGTGAAAAAATAAGTAAATAAATAAGTAAGTAAATAAATAAATAAATAAAAGTCGCCAAGAGGGTCATATACTAAAGCTGTAACGCAAAATGGTCAACATATTATGAATTTATTTTTATTCTGAAATAAATTACTAATTTTTAACATAATATAAAATAAATAAATAAATAAAATGTATATTAAAAAAATGGTATTAATCAGTTTGACATTGAATATGAGAATTTCTATAACCTATTTCTGCTTTTGTCTTGTATTATGCATTATTAATATTCCTACAAAGCAACGAATAAACGGACAGAGTGCCGCACGGGTTAAGAAGTAAAACGAGTCGGGTGGCGGTGAAGCGTCACTGGGGAAAGGAAGGGGGGGGTGAGCAGAACAAGCAAGAGGCAGAGCCCCCTAGTTCCTTAAGAATAACTATGTATTTCAAAAGAAATACAAAATTACCCAAATCCTCCCCCCCCCCAAAAAAAAAAAAAAAAATATATATATATATATTATCGACTTTCTTTTAACAAGCGAAATAGAAACAATAATGAGACGATTAGAATAAATGATGTATAGATATTAAAGAAGAGCTAGTGGAAAAGAAGACAAGTATCTTCCTCATTTAGATATTATCTTCTTACTGTCAGCGATAGGATGGCTATCTTTTTGTTTTTATATGAAAGAAAGAATGCAAAGTTGAAACTAAAAATAACCTGTCAAGAAAAGGATCGTAAAATAAAATAATTTTTATAAAGGTTAAATTCCTGGTTTAAATTCCAAGCCATTTAGATAATACAGTTTCTTTTTCAGATTTTAAAGCCATTATTTATTATGGATACTGTTAGTGTTAAAATAAATGAATAAAACTATTTTTTTTAAATGTTCGAATTATCTTTAATAATACGAATAGTCGTTATTCGGATTATGTAATAGCTTTATTTCTTTTTAAAATTTATTTGTATTTTAACAGAAATTTCAAATTTCCTTTGCACAAAAAAGGAATGATTTTTACCCTCTTATTTTTTGAACAGCCCATTATAAGAACAAAGTGTAGACAATAATAAGGATTTGAATAAGTGATGTGTAAATAACGTTTAAGGAAAGCAAAACTATGTTTATCATGTATAATAAACTCTTCTTACTTTAATTGATAGAATAATAAACTCTTCGTTCTTCTTTTCATAAACATTGCTAAATTTGAAACTGTAAATTATTTATGATGAGGACTTAACAAATGTTTAAATTTTAAACACTTAACTCCATTTTCCCCAATTTTTCTATCCTGTTGGCTATTAATGAAGGAATAAATGTATTGATTAATTTCGAAAATAATTTCAGATTTTGTTTTAAAATATAGCAGAACCGTAATTCATAATATGTAATGACTTTATGCCTGTTTAAACTTTTATATTTTGATAGTAATTCAAAGTTATCTAAAAACGCACACAAAGAAAATAATGAAAACGATGATTAGAATTTTTTTCTTATTTTTTCACTTTCGTTTTCGACTCCTACCATAAGTACTAAGTAAAGGCAATAATGAATCTAATATGATATGTGTAAATATCGTTTAAAAAGAGCGAACAGAAGAAAGAGAACTATGTTCCTTATTTATATATACACTTTTTTCATTAATAGGAAGATAGATACTTTGTTCTTTTTAATAATAATATATGTAAAGCTAGTTTCTTAAGATACGAGTAGTATAATATAAAACATTTGTTTTAAGATTTAATTTTGGGTTTAACGTCTAAATACATTATTGATTCCATATAAATTTTTGACTCTTTTATTTAACATGATAAATGTTAGTATTATTATGAATTTGTAAATAATAGTAGTTATTTTTATGTAATTTCATTTAAAGAGGCGTAGTCAGGTTAAAAATGTTAATTTTCTACATTTCTAGCTCGTTTTGCCGTTAAAATAACTCATTTTCCTTTAAAAAAGCTCCAATAGGGCAGGTAATGACTTTGGCGACAAATTTGGCAGCTTTATATCTCCTTGGCGACCTTGGCCAGAAAATTCTAACCGATATATCCATTATCTAAGCTCTAACTCTATTATTACGGAAGTAACTGGAAAATTCTGGATGAATAGGAGATTATAAAAGGAATCCCGTTCCGTCCATTGAAGTCAGTTTTTCGCCAAGATATTGTGGTGCAAAAATTCCGTGCTTGGCCAATCTTCTGCTTGTTGATACAGTTTAGGGTGTGAGTGTGATTTTTATTTTGTCAGCGGTTATTTAAGCTGCGTTTCCTGGTGAAATTGAGGGGTATACTTGGTTACAGACTGGTAATCTTCCAGAATATTCTGGAAATGAACTTTTAAGCTTGTACAAGATTCGTCTTTTATTAACAAACAATTCACGACCTCCTCTATCCCTCCCTCCCCCCGAGTACGCAACAGTATTGTATTAAATGTGATAAATTAGGTTTAATTTTTTTTTCTAATTAACTCTACTTGTTTTTAAAATCGTCAGTTTGTCTCATGTAATTATTTTATTAATTTTTAAAAAGTTTTACTTAGCATTTTTTTTTTTTTTTTTAAATATATATTTTTACTGAATTCTTTTTCGTTATAATGAATGCAGCATGAAATCAACTACGCGTATTGTATTGGCGCTCTTTTTTATTTTATGTAGCGTTGTGACTATTTATTTCATCCAATTTTTTTTTCTTTAATTTTATAGCATTCGCTTAAAATTTTGTTTTTTCATGTTTTCGTTTACTTTCAAGTTTCATATCTAAATTTTACCACAATATTGAGATACGTTTTAGCTTCTGTACAACTCTCTCTCTATATATATTTTCAAAATTAAAGTAGTAAAAATTTGTTTTCTTTAATCTAAATATAAAAATTCAAATGAACTCGTGAAAGTATTTTTTATTTACAAATTGTGTAGGCAATAAAATAACGTATATTTACGCAGCCTCTGAGAACAATGTTTAACAAATAAATAATTAGAAGCAAAGATAACTTTTCCAAAATTCTTTATTTCGCAATTTTAGTTCACGATAAATTTACTTTATTTATTTATTTATTTATTTATTTATTTATTTTTTTAAGATTCCCCCTTCCCCCCATACAACACATATTTCTAATTAACAGAACACTATAATATATGTTTAAAATATATTTTTTACCGATTCTGAATAATTTACTCAATTTATAACGTTAAAAACAGA
Organism: Salticus scenicus; assembly: GCA_963930645.1. NCBI lineage: Eukaryota > Metazoa > Arthropoda > Arachnida > Araneae > Salticidae > Salticus > Salticus scenicus. The sequence goes on along the minus strand of OZ005650.1, from coordinate 135,356,865 downwards.
GATATTAGGTATTAATCTTCGATAGTTGTACAGACATTTCTAGATAAAAGTGAATATGCAGTCCCAGCTGTACTAAATATTTGGTAACGCCCTTCGACTACCACAAAAGAACCGATAAGAATTACGATCATTGTTTCCTTGTATAATACGCCCCATTTAATTGCTTGTGTTAAGGAAATTTTGTTCAATGGATTCTCGGTGACCTTTCAAAAAAGTCTGAGAGTACTTTCAATCCAAATATTTATTCTAGTTACTTAATGAATTCTTGATTTGATTGTTCATTAAGTAACATAAAATTTTATAACCGAACATATTTTTATAAGGAAGTACTTTTTTTCTGAATTTGAAAATATTCTTATATTATTTTAAAAAGATAAATGTTTTAAGAGTATATATCAAGACATATGCAAATTGTTTTTAAATTTTACAGATAAAACTCAATAATAGATTTTATGTGTGTTTATATATAGGGTAAGTGCTCCAGTGATTGACACTTTTTGAGCAATCTCTGATGTTTTTAATGTTCCAGTCATCAGAAAATATTTTTAGAAATCTATGTTAGTACATATGATATGAAAGGCATCCAGAACCACATATATGTTAAAATATATGCATTTGATTGCTTTTTATGAATTTTTATTTGACACCCACTCAATATTCCAGTGTTTGACACTGCTAGTTATTCATTTTATCAGTTATTAGTGTTATCCAGTGTTTGACATAAAATGTTAAAATTCTTATATGTAAAATATATGATTTCATTATTTTTCTTATTTATTAATTATTTCGGGAAAGATGTCAATTATTGGAGCATGCCAATCACTGGAGCACCTACCCTATAATAATTTTTATTATTATTAAAAAATTTCTGCGTCTAATTTTGATAATAAATTTGATCAAATTCATCGATAAATAATATTTTAGTATGCTTTTTTTTTGCAGTAGTAAATGTAGGTTGCTTAAAAGTAAAATTGCAGTTCTGAGTATTTTAATTTTAATTGTGAATCTACTTTTAAATTATATTAATGGAATTAAAAATTGCTCTAAGTAGGAACGTGGGCATAGTTAAAGGAGGATCGAAGTAGAAATCTATTATATGAGAAAAGTACTAGTCCTCCCCCCCCCCCCCCCCCCAAGAATCCGTATTGTTACGAATCTGTAAGTATTTAGTTTAGCCAATTCGGAATGGAGTTCAGACAGTTAGGAGTAAAACTTTGTTTTCACGTGTGGATTGTCTTATTACTATGAAACAACATTTACAGGTAAAGTTCGCAATGTTGAAAGCCTTTGAGTTCACGCGATCGAAATAATTTAAAAAAATAAACTTTGTAACGTCTATTTTGGAAATATTTCGACTTCTGCCTCACTTAAAATAAAAGTTTTGTTGAAACAACAATATATATATATATATATATATATATATATATATATATATATATACACACACACATACATTTTAACAAAAATTTTGTTAACAGAACACCTTTTTTTTTTTTTTTTAAACTAAAAGTTTTGTGTTAGTCAGTTTTGTTGATTCATAAGTTCATTTTGTTGATTTTGTTTAAATCAACAAATTATTTTGTTGATTTTGTTTAAATCAACAAATTATTTTGTTGATTCAGCACTCCGCTCACTCATATTCGCTGTTTACAGATATCTATGATCACGTACACTGTAGAACTAACCAGTGACAATTACTCTTCTTTCAACCATATTCTTTTGAATAATAGAGAATGTTTATTTGGTTCACCGAAAAAATTTTGGATTTGTTAAACGAACAAAAGAAATCTCAAAACTCATGCATTAATATAATGCAAATATTTTATTTATTTTTATTTTTATTTTATCTTTTTTTTTTTTTTTTTTTTTTTTTTTTTTTTTATAGAAAACTTCCGTTTAAAGTAATAGAAAAGAATCTTTGTAAAAAGAGGTTGATGACAGTTAAAATACTTTTTGCCTGAACTGATCAAATTTTAAGCTATGTACTAAACAGTGTATAGTCTAAATAATTTTTTGGAACTGTGTTTGGAAATCTATTCCTGTGAATTATATTGTATTAAGGTATGTTTGTATATTAAGTAATATATATTTTTTTTTTCCGAAACATTCTTAAAATTCTTACACGTGTAAAGGGGTATTTCAATGGGAATTTTTAGACTACACGTACTTCACGGTCACAATAGCATCTTCCTGTAGAACAAATTATGTATAATCATTGTTGTAGCTTAACAGCTGTCAGTTTAAATTTTTATTTGCTAATAGAACTCTAATATTTTTCTAATTCATCTTTTGAATAACTCGCTTATTCATAAAAGCAATTAGGACAGTAATTTATTTGAAAATTTACAGATAATTCACTCAAGTTGTTAAAATGATCTAGTTTATACAAGTAAATTTTGAGATTTTGAATATATTAAAAATTTACTTTTTATATATTTATGAAATAATTTCTAAAATGATTATATAAAATTTGTGCGAAATAAGGTTCAAGTAAAATGATATTTCAAAACAAAAAAATGCCGAATTACCAAGAATTGGAGTTAGAAAAATAAGTGAAATTGTCTATAGGCAGATAATTTCACGAGATAATCACACTCTGTTTTGCTTATTATAATAAAAATATATTCATTAAGCATCAGCTCATTAACAGTATTATAAAAGCAGCATTTTTATTTAACATTAGTAGTAATTTAAATTATGTACCTTCAATTTATTTTACGTGAACTAGAAACAACATAAAGGGAATTATTTACTTTCCATTTCTAATAAAAAATTTATCAAAAGGCTTTTGATAATAGGCATTCTTAAATAACATAAAATGCTCCAAAATCTCTAATTTTGTAAGATTACTTAAGGCTTTTTTTTTTTTTTTTTAAGGAATTTTCTTAATGAAAGTTACTAAATTAAATTTTTGTCACATATGATTATAATGCCCAAATTCATCTTATTTAAAGCTCAAATAGCTATTTTCATTACTTCAAATGGATAGGCATTTTATAGAAATAGAAATATTGAGCTCTTTTTTCAATGTATTCTCTTGTAAAAAATACGCTGATTCAGAAGCATTTCACATTTCAAAAAACTAGAAATTAAGTTTCTTTATTTATATATATATATATATACATATATATATATTGAAAACCTTTTCAAACATTGAATAGATGAAATCATATATATATATATATATATATATATATATATATATATATCAAGTTCGAAATACTTTGCATATTTGTAGCCATCGAAAACAATTTCAGTTTTATTCTTAAATGTACTCACATCTTCGATGACTTTTAAATTACTAAAACTATAAGCTATTTAAAGTTATCGCAGTTGTGTGATAACTTTCATAGCCGATAATGATATTTGAATGTAGTATTTCTCATAATTTCGCTCATTCTCAATTCTTTCCTTAGACAATACGTCAATTTTTATTGCTTTCTAAGAAGGCGGTGTAAAAGGCAGGTAATAGCCATCGAAAGAGAATTATAGCATCGGAAAAAACGATATTGGATATCCGAATTTAATTCATCTTCTACCACGCATTTTTCATTCTTCAGGTTTCTATGATGCTTAGGTAGAGCTTGCATTAAATGCCTTATACGTGACGCTTTTACCAAGTACTTTTGGACAATAATGGTGAAATAATGTCTCTTTTAGGGCGGACGAAAATTCAGGATGTTCCGCCCATTAAATAACCATTTTACTCATTAGTGCGAGATTGTTTCCCGTAAATTTTTCCTCTTGAATACTGTTACATTAAATTTTGTCATTGGGGACAAAAGAACGTTTAGTCTATGGCTACATTAAAAAAAAGAAAAAAATATCAAACTGCTCATGAACGTTCAGATTAATGAAACTTATGAATATGAACAGAAGATGGTATACCTTATTTCTTTCTATAAAAAAAAAAAAAAAAAAAAAAAAAGTGACAAATGATGAAGTCATTTGAAAAATGGCAAGCTTTAGACTTTCAATGATTAACTTTTGAGACTTTCGAGTATTTTGTTTTTGGATAACACAGGCACTTGATGAAGATTGATGATTTCCAAAGTTGTTTGAGAAACAATGAAGCGTCAGCACTTACTGTTAAGAAATTTTTATCAATCAAATTTCATTTAAAATGAAAATTCGGATATTCCTTTACGCATTAACTCATTTCATTATACCTCAATTCCTTTAAACTGTTTTATATTTTTACTTCCTTATACAAAATATAAGGAAGTATAGTAATCCCGATTTGAGAAATGGATTTTGCATTTCACATTGCTCGAAAACGAATGATCGCTGAATGTTGCCAATTTATACGTGTGACTGTCATGATGTCTAGTTGTACACCTGCAAGTGTCGTCTTAACAAGAGCTCTCGTTTTAGAGATATAAGGGACTCTACACGATTTTTCGTGACGTCTGTATGTATGTGTGTGTGTGTGTGTGTGTGAATATGTCGCATAACTCAAAAACGGTTGGACGTAGAAAGTTGCGAATTGGTACATAGGTTTGTTATAACATCTAGTTGTGCACCTCCTTTTTTGGACTTTGTATGATTTTCCGTTTTGGAGATATTTAGGAAAATTAGGTTCATAATGGCCAAAATGTATCAAAAAACGGTAATAACTCAAAAACGGTTTGGACAAATCTTGCAATTTAACTGACTTTCCGACTAGCTAGACATTTGAAACTTTCAGAAAAGTTCAGAACACGTTGACAATGCATTTAAAAAAATATTTTTAGCCAACTGTTTTTAATACCTGCTGCCTTCAGCAGCGTTTATGTGATTCAACAGAAAATGTATTTTACTAACTTCTCGACTAGCTAGACATTTGGAACTTTCAGACTAGATCAGAACACGGTGAAAATGCCTTTTTTAAATACTTTTAGCCACCTGTTTAGGGTCCCTGCTGTCTTCGGCAGCGTTACCAGTACAAATCTTGCAATCGATTTTTAACTAACTTCCCGAGTAGCTAGACATTTAAAACCTCTGGAAAAACTCAGAACACGGTGACAATGCATTTTTTAAATATTTTTAGCCAATTGTTTCATGTGACCGCTGCCTTCGACAGCGTTTATATGGTTCAACAGGAAATTTATTTAACTAACTTCCCGACTAGCTAGACATTTGAAACTTTCAGAATACTTCAGAACACGGTGAAAATGCACTTTTTTAATACTTTTATCCAATTTTTTCGGGTCCCTGCTGCCTTCGTCAGCGTTACCAGTACAAATCTTGCATCGGTTTTTAACTAACTTTCAGAAAAGCTCAGAACACGGTGATTTCATTTTTTTAAAATATTTTTAGCCAACTGTTTCAGGTCCAATGACAATGTTTTTTAACATTATGTATATTTTTAAAAGTGTATAAGGAAGTCATGTGGTGCCCACATCAGATTTTTTTTTTCTTCTAATTGCTTAATTTTAAGTTGGATTTTAATCTTATAATCAAGCAAGTACTCACTAAAATTCTGTATTTTCAGACAAAACTCTTGTCTGGGTTCTGGTCTCCTGGAGCTGAATATTGTCCTGGAGCTGATTATTTCAATCCACAATAATTGTCACGTATTTTAGCAATTAATAGTGTTTGCTTACTTAAAGTTTAAATTCTTCGTCGCTTTTATTTGTTGTTAAAAGCATATTACTGACGGTAAGGATATATCCTATACTATTCAGGGTGATTAAAAACCAAACGTACAAACTTTTAGGGGAGGTAGAGCACATGGTATTAGAATTTGCATAGGAACTCCTTAAAAATCTGGAATATTTTAGTTATTTTTTAACAATAAAACCCCTATATGGACGTGGATTTTTGAAATTGCATTTTTAACTAAACGTAATGTTGTACATAGTATTGATATATCACCTCTTTTTATCTCAACATTTAATATTTAAAAGCGTTAATTAAAAATGCAATATACTACCACGCCCATATGTGCGTTTTACTATTAAAAATTTACCAAAAACACCTGAAAGGGTTAAAATGAAGTTTGCGGTCATTGATTGTAATGCAGTTTCCAATCTTTATAATGTGCCCTACCTCACGTAAAAGTTTGTACGTTGACTTTTGAATTACCCTGTATTTATTTGGAAACGGGATATTTTACAAAAGTGTGCATTTTTAGTTTATATCTTGACAAAACAATGAATAGTTCAATTTAATTCAAGAGATTAATTTGTAAAATGTTATTTTAAAAAAAATAAGGAAAACATTAATTGACGTTGAAATCTCATTACTTCAATAGAGGTTTCTGGGCCAACCAACGGCTCTGCGCTCAAAGCTAGTAGATGGGAAGTGCCGGGTTCGATCCAAAGTCGGGCTCATTAACTTAGCCGTTAGGAGTTTTCCGTGGTTTTCTGAAACTCGCGTAAATACGGACTAGGACCCTTTAGAAAGATTCCAACGGAGGATACTGTATAAAAATTTAAATACCAGAATTTTTAAATAGATATCAACGGATATTAACGTTTAGTCAAATCTGAAATCACTACAAAAGAATAGTGATATTCAAATGATTCTATTGTGTGATAACCCTAAATTAATATTCGAAGAAATAGTTGCAAATTACGTACAGATGAAAATTACGTACGTCTTAATTTTAATTTATTTTGTACTTAAGTAAATTTTAATCGAATATCATAAAATTGGTATAAAAGTTAAGTTTATATATATATATATATATATATATATATACGAAATCTATCTTTTCTTCGTTGATGCAAATGTGAAGTTTAAAAAAAGTTTCTTTCTGAATGGGACAAGCTTGTCCTATCTAAATTCTTCCTCTCTTTCGTTTTCTACAAATTTATCAAATATGTAAATAGACGTGGGCATTTCTATCAAAGAAAGAATCTCGACTTTTCAAAAGTTAATTTAAAATTTGTCGATTATAGTTTTTTTTTTTTTTTTTTTTTTTTTTTTTTTTTAAGGGATTACATGAGATTTGAAGACTGAAAAAAAGATTTTTTTTTTTTATTTTCTGATAAATAAATTTTTTTATTTAAATTTTGAGCATATAAAAGACTAATATTTAAACAAAATTTTATACAATTTTTCATTAAAAATTTTTAAAAGGCATCCGGCGAGGCCTGATTCCTGGAAACTCTTTAGGAAAGCGGTGGACGTGATGTCTCACAAATTAATGCACCAATTTATTCAAACTGTGCACACTTTTTCAAATAGAATTGACTTGTGCTTGAACGAAGGATTTTTCTTTTTTCAATTGAAAGTAATTTTACATGGCTATACGTGGAGTAAAGTGCACCGAAAATTGTAGTGTTTTTGCGTACAACTCGTCAAAAACTCACATTTTTTACTTTTTAAAAAATCCTTAGTTCAAGCACTAGTCAATTCCATTTTGTACAAGTACACAGAATATTGGAGAAATAGTTTTTTAGAAATCCTGTTCACCGCTCTACTAAAGAGTCTCGGGAAACCAAAACCCACCGTCTGAAACTTTTTAAACTTTTTAACGAAAATTTCATAAATTGTTGTTTAAAAAAATTTTGTTGCTTTATATGATAAAAACTCTGACTAAGAAAAATTTTTATGTTAAAAGAAAATAATATATTTTTTATTTAGCGTTCATAACCAATGTAACCCTCTTAACCAATAAGTCTCTTCCCTGTCTAAAAAAAATTTATTATTATTTTTTTTTTTTTTTTAAGGACTGAGGACTATTAGTCTCAATCTACGGATTTTTTCGATACCAGTTTTACGAAGTTAGACATTTATCGAGAACATAATTAAATAATTTGAAAGCGATGTTATAATTTGAAATAATAATAATAATAATAAGTCTTCCGTACTAAACTAAATTCTGCTTTTGCCAGAATTTCCCCAATTAAAGTTTTTTTTTTTTTTTTTTTTTTAAATATTTTTGATTTAGGAAATAAAAAGCGTGCTTGCAAAATGAAATAAAAAATAAAATAAGATTTATAAATGGACAATATTTAAGCTCGTGGACTCAGTTCAATGATATAATAAGAAAAAATGACATTAGTCTCATGAGATTATTTAATTTATAATATTTATCGTAAAAAAATAGTAGGATATACTAGAAAGGATTAAGCTAATTAAAATTTATTTTATTGTATATATATATTTAAGAATAATAAAGTTGATGAATAATAAAGAATAAGAATAACAGTTTTAGCTAGTTTATAGTTAGTTTAATGTAAGTTTAAGAATAATAAAGAATGATGAACGATTTCTATACCACAATCTACAGAAAATATGATTTTGTGCATGAAAAAAAAAAAAAAAAGCCTTTTGTTTAGGGCATCATGTAGATGTTACACTGTACTTACTAAGAATTTCCCCATAGACGTGTAATGTATTTGAATCTCTTGGATATCCCTGTACACGAACTATTAGCTTGATCTCAACGAACAATTCCGTGTAGAATTACTGTATGATACAGATTTCGAATACCGAGTTTTGATTTCCTGCTGCTATTTGTTCGTGAGATATGCTGATAAGAAACACACACACACAGACCAACCGCTAAAAATATGTTTTTGTATTCAGGAGATCTCAAAACGTGTAAATATAACAAAAATCTCAATTTCGAAAATTGGACCCAAAAACAATATTTTTTGTACCACATATATAGGTAGGAAGAAAGTAAATAATCTGTGAGCCACATACCTTTCTCTTACCCTGCATTTAAATACTATAAAGATAGATTGCATATTACATCTTAAGATCAAATAGGTAATATAAAAGTTCAATGTACTTTATATATAATCTGAAACAGCTTCGGAAACTGTTTTATTTTACTCATAATTATATGTGATAAACCACACGTACAGTTAAAGTGTTTTACATTTACTGAAAAAAAATATATATATATATATATATAAATGTATTTTTTCCAGTATATATATTTTTTCTTGATATATATATATATATATATATATATATATATATATATATATATATATATCAAGGCTATTATTAATTTGTCTTCAAATTTGGCAACTTTGATCACATTTTCAAATGGCAAACTATTACGAACTAAATACCACATTTAATTTTCCTGCAGTTATTTGTTTTTAAGTTACGTTGATAAGATATAGATAGAGATCAACCGCTAAAAATTGTACTTTTCTCATCTGTTAACCACAAAACTAATAATATACAAAAAACCAGAGTTGAAAATAGAACTTCAAAAAATACTTCTTTTACAGTATGGGTATGAAAATAATTTTCCTTTCTGCGTATTGTTTGTTGACATAGTAAAATGTAACAAAGTTCTAGCAGCGATTAAATTCAGTAGAAAAAAAAAGTTTAGCTCAATTTTGGGTTGCCCCATATATAGCCTGTAAACAGTATACACTATAACTATATAGTGTACTTAAATTTAGTTTTATATGAAAAACATCTAACACTTTGCTATTTTTACTGTGATGTATGTGTGAAAGTATGTGAGTGAATATGGTAGCGTCTTAATACTATATTCGAATGAACTTAAAGTTGGTACGTATGTTCTAGGTCACTGTAGCACGAAACCAATTAATTCTGGTAGTTTTCACTTAGTTCACTTAATTTTTTTTTTTTTTTTTTTTTTTTAAACAGCGACACACACCAAAAATAAATAAATAAATAAAAATAAATAAATAAAATCGTTTTGGCTAATGGGTCCAAATTCTTTAAAATGCGATAGCGTCATAATGCCTTATTCGATTAAGCTGAAAATTTATACACATGTCATAAGTCACCGTTGTACAAGCTGTATAGACACTGCTGGACATTAAAAATGCAACACCAAGAAGGAATGATAATAACGGAATGAAATTTGTTGAACACATACATTATAGTAGTAAGAACAATTGATTAAAATTTCAGGAAATTTGGAGTAATATGTACTGAGAAAACAGTACATAAAGCAGCGACCTCTGTGAGCAATAACAGCACATACCTGCCTAGGCATTGAATCGATCAGCGATTGGATGGCATGTACGGGTAGAGCACTTCATGAAGTTTTAACACGCCACAATTCATCGATCGAAGTTACTGGTGAGTGGTGGGGGGGCCAGTCGCTTTTCAAGGATTTAAACAGTCATTTTCATTGGTGCGAGTTCAGGATAACGCGCTGGCCAGAGCAACAGTCGAACACATTCGGCATCAATGAAGGTTCAGACAATATGGACAACTTGAGGTCGTGCATTGTCCCGCTTAAATGTTGCGCTTCGGAGGCCTTGAACATAGGGCAGAGCTATGGGCCTTAACTCGTCAGAAATGTAATGGCTGGTATTCAGAGTGGCGGGAATGAAAACAAGAGGTGACCGGGACGTGTATCCAATGGTACAACCCTAACAGAACACTCTTGCCAAATGGCACCCTTAGGATATGCAGTGGATAAAAAGACATCTCAAGGACATCTTAAGGAAATCTTAAGGAAGTGCTATGGATAAGTGTGCTGTTAGGGAACATACCATTAATCCAGGTGGTGACTCAGTATGCGGCTACCAAAATTCTGATTACCCTCAAAACTATATCACCGATATCGGCGCCATTAATGTGTGATCAACGACAAACCTGTACGCAGGAATGGCGTGAGGTCACTTTTCAGACAAATCACAATCCTGTTTACAGCATCGATTGCCTTATCCGTATTTAACGGCATTATGAATCATGCACATTGCCAGCTGGGATTCGATATCATCATACTGTCCATCATTTGCAATGATGTTATGGGTTCCCATTGGATACACGTCTCGATTACTTCATGTTCGTATTCCTGGCACTCGGAACAGCGGCCATTACACTTCTGATGAGTTATGGCCCGCCCCTCTGCCCTGTATTCGAGGCCTCCGTAGTGCAAAATTTAAGCAAGATAATGCACGACAGCAAGTTGTTTGTATTGTCCAAACCTTCTTTGATACAGAATGTGTTCGACTGTTGCTCTGCCAGCGCGTTCTCCTGATCTCGCGCCAATGAAAATGACTGTTTAATCATTGAAAAGCGACTGGCCCCCCACCACTCACCAGTAACTTCGATCGATGAATTGTGGCATCGCGTTAAAACTTCATGAAGTGCTCTACCCGTACGTGTCATCCAATCGCTTTTCGATTCAATGCCTAGGCAGATACGTGCTGTTATTGCTCACAGAGGTCGCTGCTTTATGTACTGTTTTCTCAGTACATATTACTCCAAATTTCCTGAAATTTTAATCAATTGTTTTTTCTACTATAATGTATGTGTCCAACAAATTTCATTCTGTTATTATCATTCTTTCTTGGTGTTACATTTTCAATGTCGAGCAGTGTATTTTCATGAATCTAGTACTTTTTTAAGAACAGGAACACACTGAAAAATTATTTATCATTATGCTTTATGGGTTCAAATTCTTTAAAGTGAGATATCTTATAAACACCTTTTTCGATTGATCCGAAAATTTATATACATGTTATAGAACACTAGCATACGAACTGTATGAATTTTTGTGAATCCAGAAGTTGTTTTTTACAGGTACATAGAGAAAAATTCTTTGTCATTGTGTCTTATGGGCTCAAATTGTAAAAAGTGCGATAGCTAATTAATTCCATATTTCATTGAGCTGGAAACTTATATACATGTTATAGATAACCCACACACAAATTGTATGAATTTTGGAGGACACTTATAAATTTTTACATAGACATAACAAAAATTTCTTTATGATCTATGGGAGTAAATGATTTAAAAGGCGATAGCGTTAAACTAAACAACATGCTATATACAGAAACATACTCAAATACTCTATTATAACATCCTCTTTTGTGTATTGAACGACTTATCTTACTTTATTTATATAACCATTAATTACTTTATGTTTAGAGTTACTCTTTTTTTAAAAATTATAATATTGTAATTTTACAAAAAAAAAAAAAAAAAAAAAAATTATAAATATCATTCATCCTCTTAAGAAGCAATTCTAAAGTGATAGAAAAATATCTTAAAGTTAAAAAAAAAAAAAAACTGTACGGAAGTGATTCTTTTTTTAATACATGCACAGTATATGAAAATAACATCTTATAGTTATTTTAATCTTATTATTATAAAAATATTATGTAGGTCACTTTATCATTAAACTCTTAAATAATTTTTGCAATTTTAAGAAGGAAAAAGTAAATTGTTATGCTTTTTTTCTAATTCACGTGTGTCAGAATGTATCTGAGTAATTCTCTGAAAAGTGGTCATTTCATGTCCCAGTAGTCTTGAGGGTATATTTTTAAAAGCACAAAAACAAAAAGCTGTTTAAACTATCAATATTAATTGGTTTCACATATAAACTGTTATTCTTTGGTTATTGGAATTCAAATATAATTTTAAAATAATTTTTTGAATGCAAAATATCATTCCCGACTGTGTCCCCATTCCCACGTGTAAGCAAATAAAATGGTTTCTATGGTATTAAAGCATGTATATTTGGATTATTTGAATTAAAAATTTATTAAACATACTTTAATAAATATTTATCCATTATACTATATTTATATATTATGCAACGAAAGAAATTAGAATACTTTTTATTGTTGTCCCTGGTAACAGATATCATTCCCTCATCAAACTATAATGACATCCTTACTTACTGTATAATGATAGCACATACTTTACATAAGTCAAACTTAATTTATATACCAGCAAAGTAAAGAAACCATTTTGTATTCTGTTGGAAACATTTTACAATGAATAGCATATGGCTCTCAAACGTTAGATTGAAATACAGTATTTTTATTATATGTCATTCCCTCACTCATTATAAAGTTAACTAAAATAAATCAAATTTGCTTTTTTATGATGTTATATTATTAAAATTATGTTTTAATAAATATTTAGTATTTGAAAATATAACTAAACTTAATAATATTTTTATAAAGTAGTTTTTAGAAGAAATTTGTCATTCCCTCACAATCATTCCCTCATTTTTCTAATTAATAAAAGTAATTGCTATATCGAAAATTATCAGATACAGTTTGGTTTATATTATTTTTATTATTAATTGTAACATATGTGTACATGTACAAATTAAAAAAAAAAAAAATTGGAGCAATTTTATTTGGACTAAATTTTTTTTTTCTTTCCTTTCTTTTAAAAAAGCCCACTTTTCAGAGAATGACCCATCTATTAGTTTCTAAAGCCGATTAGATGTCCCCATAATTTCTTAATTGCATTAAAAGAAAGCATTTGTGATTATATTTGTGATAATTTTCTTGATTGTGTTTGTCTAATTAAGAATGTCTTGCAGTATGTGTTTTAATCTGCTAAATTACATACAAAAATAAGCATGTTAAGGCAAGATATTTTCATGGGTTTAATTTAATTATGTTTTTTAGTCGCTTTAAAGAAAAATCTGATTATTTATTAATTGCATTTTCACTAGATTTTAGGAGTTAATGTTTTTACCGATAATTATTAAGACTTTATAACTGCCTTTGTGATGATTGACCTACTTCAATTTGCATTTATAAAACTACTCATTGAAATAATAAATTTTTTTTTCCCTCCAAGGTTTCTTTAAAAAAAAAAAAAAAAAAAAAATTAGATTTTATATTTTCCCAAAAAGTTTTATGTAACCAAAATCGGATACATTAACTAGTATCGATGTTAAAATGGTGTATAAATTCATTCAAATGTTTAAGTGTTACAAAATTTGAGTATATTTATGGTATGGTGATAAATTCCTATTCAGTAGTTAATTAATATTATTTATTTATATAGTCCTGAAGTAATAATTGAATTTTCTTAACTTTCAAACATTTTGGTAATATTCAGACTTCTACTGGACTTGTTAAATTTTTCCAGTTAGATAGATTTATTGTTTGTTGAATACGAATTTTTGATAATCATTCTTAACCCATTGCCGCACACTTTGTTTTAAAAACGTGCCCCAAAACGCAATTTTATTTTATTGTTTGTTAGATTTTTCTCTGTATTTAGAGGCGGGGTGGGAATCTGCGTCACAAAATTTGCTTGCCGAGTTTAAAAATTTATTCCTATAAACAAACGGTGGTTACAGTGTTCGGAAGTTTTTTGTGAATTAGTTTCCATAGAGCTTGTAAATGTTTATGGATTTTTTTTAATGCTTCAAGAGTAAATTACTTTCAGACAAAAATTATATACTTTTATTCATCACGATATAAAATTATCATATGTAATTTATTTTGCTTATAAAATGAATTAATTCATGTATTATTATTTTTTTTTCAAAGGGAATCGTACATAAATTCAACTTGCATGTTGTTTAGACTGTTACGCCATTTTGGTTCAATATGTTACTAACGAATGTACAAAGAAATGCATTAGTACAATCTGTATGTGTGTATATATATATATATATATATATGTCGTGTGTGCATGTGTGTGTCTTTCGATAAAGAAAAATTGTAACGTTTTTGCAACGTAACTGAATTATTTTATACCGTGTGGGGAAATTTAAAAACAACTGTGGAAAACGTATGCGATTATTTGAAATGCGACCCTACCTTAGCTATTTTTAAAGATAGAAATAATCTAGACAACTGTTGGAAAAAACATTATAAAACCCTAAAACTTGAGAAAAAAATGTTTTTAATTTTGAGCTTTTTTCTTCGATTTCTTTCAATTCAGAAATTCCAATGACATTCATAAAAAAAAATATAAATAAATAAATGAATAAAAATAAATGTTGACGAATTAAGCTAGTCAACAAACTTATTCGTGATGATACTGTGACATATGAATACAAACTTTAATTTTAGTTGCTCGGTTACTTTTTCTTTTCTATTTTGACCTTATACACTCCTTCTCATATTTATAAGGACACTTTATGTTTTGAAATAACTAATGTAAAAATAATTGTGAACAAAAATATACTAAGTGCACTTAATATATCTAGTATTCTAAAAACCAAAACTGCTACATATTTTTTAATATAAAACAAAATTAATAAAAAATAAAGCAAAATATTTTTTCTCCACGTTTTTACATGTTCATAATTATAGGGACAATCAAGATTTTTTCGCTTTATTTAACTTACTAGCGGATAAATTACAGTTGACATGCGAATTTGTTAACTACTGCGCTTGATTAATTCATATATAAGCCTTCAATGTTTCTTGGACGGACATTACTGTTAATTCCTCGAAAAAAAGAACGTTCATGTAGTGAAGTATGTTAAATGGGGTTTTTAAGTGGAAGGATAATTTCAATCCGCCGAATTTCTAATGAAATTCAAAGATCTAAAATTGCTGAAGGAAATGTGATCAAACGTTGAACTGCTAGTTCGATAGGAGAGAGATCTGATGCAAAATCTGAATTGTTTTACAGAGATCGAAGACTCATACTTCCTCTTACTCTTCTATTCATAATGACTGAAGCCGAATTTGCTCGTAATTTTTAACAAAAGGTAGAGGTCCACATTTATGCATGTTTAAAATAATTAATATGTTAAAATGAATAAAAAACCTGTAATAATGAATAAGCATTTAATGGGGGAAAGAACGTCTGTGTTAAAGTTGAATAAAGACAATATTAAATAGTAAAATGTTGCATTTTTGGATGAAAAACATTTTATTCTTGATTAACCAAATGGTTTTAACAGTTACTGGCATGATCTGAAGATAGCGAAAGACAGAGCAGATTTTTTAAAGGCAGGTATGAATCGGGCATTTTCAAGGTGGATCTATGGTGCTCTGGGGAGATGTTTCTACTGAAGGCAGGATGAATTTAGTAATTTTTTCTATTATTTTGAACATCAAGAGGATATCCGCAAATTTTAAGCGTGGAATTCTCAGATTTTTGTCAGATTTTTTTTTTTTTTTTTTTTTTTTTTTGAGGGGGGGGGGGGGGGGGTAATATTTTTTTCAACAAGACTTACATTACATTTTTGCTCTTCTTCTAGATCAATAGGAAATAGTTTGAAGAAAGAAACTTCTCTATTATTGCCTTTCCCGTGGCCTAAAAGTTGAAAAAAACCTTAACTTATCATATTAGAAAAGTGCATGCAAGTTGAAAGCGATTTTAAATAGTGTAAATGTATTCAGAATAGCATCTATGCTGTATGAAATGGTATTGAAACTGAATAAAAATAAATTAATTAAATAAATAAATAAATGTGTATATATATATATATATATATATATATATATATATATATATATACCAGAGAGAAAGTCTGATTGCTTCACCCTGAAAAGAGCCTCCATAAAATATTAATTTAAAAAATAACTGAAAAAAATTCGAGCTGTCCTTATAATTGTGAACACCTGAAAAATCATCTTTTTGACCTTATTTAAAGTTTTTAAGATAGAAACACGATAAAACTTTTTCAATATAGTCTATTAATGAAATTCAAATTAATAAAAAATATATTTCTTTATGTAATAGTGTTCAGTGTTTAGTTAATGTAGAAAAACAGGTGTCCTTATAATTATGAGAACCAGTGTATTCCTTTCAGAGTTAACCGTTTTTTTTTTTTTTTTTTTTTTTTTAAGACACTTGTGATTGCAAGTTTTTCCCATGCTATTTTCTATGGATTTTTGATCAGTATTCCATAATATCTAAATTATTTTTATTATTAACTCCCCATTCTAATTTAAGTATGAGAGACATCGGTATTTGTGAAAGCTCTCAGCATCAGTTTCTTGAAGTTTTTACACGTTTTGAGGCGCAAAACATCCAAAAATCACGAGATTGATGTGGTGGTGTCTGTAATTTAGTCAGTTTTATTAGTTACTTCGTCAGTGTAGACTAGAGTGACCATATTTTTTTCATTGAATTTGGGGACAAAGATGGCGGTGTCTTCGTATTTCGAGGACAATAAATAAATAACCTTAAATTGTAAAATTTTAGTAATTTTTATGTAGAAAGCACCTAAAAGAACTTATTTCAGCTTATTTATTATACGTATAATAAATTATTATAATAAAAGATTATAACTGGCGTTCCCAAATGTGTTGTAATTTTTTGGGGACTAAGATAGCTTTCGAGGACATATGGTCAGCCTATTGTAGACATTATTTCAAGAACAGATTATCATAAAGAGATCGCTTAAGTTTTAAAATATTACCTATGGTATTGGCAGGAATTCTCAGACCATACCCTCCTAAACTAGATGCGTTCCGCGTGGCTCGGGAACTTGGCAACAGTTCAAGCAGTAGACAGCGCCACCTGGTACAGATTCCGCGACTCTTTTATTCAACTGTCTCCAATAATTTTAAGAAGTGATATAATATACATAATCGACGTTTTTCGATTCTATACGCCTTTAATGTATATCAAATCCCACTTTTAAAAGTTTTGGTAGCTGTTGAATTAAAAAAGTCGAACAATCTGTACCAAGTGGCGCTGTCTATCGCTTGAACTGTTGCTAAGTTTCCGAGCCACGCGGAAGGCATCTAGTTTAGGAGGCTATGCTCAGACACACAGGTAATATTTTTTGGAATATATTTTCAGTATCTATTAGAAGCAGTTTTAGAAGGTTACGTAAGAATTGTAGCCTTTCTTTTCAAATATTGAACATTTAAATTTTCACCAAAGAAAATATTTTTACATGTTAGAAATTTACACACACACACACACACACACACACACACATATATATATATATATATACAGATATATATTTATTAAAAAAATAACAAGTGTAGTTTTAATTTATGATGCTATGCGATTTTTTGAAAAACATTTTCTTAAAATTATCTAATATATAAATGCTAGAAAGTATGCATTATATCTAATTAAATATTGTCTGCATTTATAATTTTATTTTTCTTTAGTTTTGAAATGCATTTTATTCACTAAAGATTCATTTTATTAAATTCAAAGTTGTCTCATAAGAGAACAATTAGTGTCACTTTATTGTTAATACAAAATGCCGTTGAATCGATTAAAATGGTTAAATGTTTTAATGAATTTCAAAACTATTTATCCAAAGAAATTATTGAGAAGAATAATTAAATTTTCTTTTTGTTTTATTCTCGTGTATTTAAATATAACAAAATATTAAATGGCTTTGAAGTATCCTGAGGAAATGAATAAAAGAAAATCCTCTTATAATTAAGCTTAGTAAATTGTAATGCGGATTTAATGTAATTTCTTAAAGTGTGAAAGGCGTATTAAATATTTAAAAACTGAACTGAACTGAAATAAGTTTAGTAGTATTTGAGAGATCTACTTTTAAATATGAATGAGGATAGCATTTGGTATTAATTAGGCGCTCTTCATTGCTGAAGAAAAACATACATTCCGGTTTCTCTAGAGATCTGTCTTAATTAGAAGAGAAAATCAATATTGTGCAGTTGTTAATTAAGCACACTGTTGAAACCTTAAAATTGTAATTAATTTATTTCGATTAATTAAAAATATTTGCAAAAATTTTAATATTTCCCTTTTCAATGATATATTTTTTATCTTGTCAGAGGTGTCTCAATATCTAAAGAGTTCATAAAAATTGATATATTAATTCAGATAAGTACTTTTTTCATATGTTTTTCGGTGCTTCTGCTTTTTATACTTCAACGGTTTTATTTTGTTAATTGAATTAAAATGCTGAATAATATTTCAATAGGTGACTTCAATATTTGATAATGCGTATACAAAAGTTTGAGATTTTCTGTTTACTTTGCAAAATTAATTCTAAGCAGCGTTTTTCCTATTAGATAAATTTAGGTGTGGGGAGGGATAGCAATAACTATATAGAATTTTAGCGTAACACGTTTTATTTTAACATTTTTAGGTTACTCACGCCACAATTTTACAATTAAATATGTATAAACTAAAACGTATGAAGAGTTCTGAGCCCCCCAATAATGGTTCTTCTTGGTCGTCGCGCCATTGTGTGAAATACAAACGCTTCTTTCGGCAGTTCAACTGTCTGTCTGAAAAGTTCTCCATTTAGTAATTGAATATGGGGTCACTAGGAGGTGCTTGTATTATAGCATTAGCACTGCAACCTTTTTTTAAAAAAAAAAAAATCGATACATTTGTATAACATTATCACAGATACATTATTAAACCATTCGTAAAAAGTATCCACGAGTTTATTTGAAAAATACTATCCGGTTAACTACAATTATATAATAATAATAATAATAATAATAATAATAAAAGTATCAGAATTATTAGTTTGAAATAATTCTAAATGTATACATATGTACGAAATTTTGTCCTATGCTACCACATTAAAACATGAAAAAGCGAGACTACGCCATCTGTTGAGCGGTGTACTTTAAAAATTGTTAGACATTTTTGACAAAATGAAACAAAAGGTTCATGAAATTCTGTGCATTAATTCTTCATCTAGAGTTGCTATAAAATTTTTATCAGACAGGTGTACATTTCCTAAAAAGTGATCAAATCGTATTCAGGGTTCTCAAAACATGCAAATCCACGGAAAATCGGAAGTCGAAAATTTTTATGAATCCAGTATTTTCTCCTTTTCAATATAGATGGAAGTAAAAAAAGGGTAAGTCTGGCATAGTAAAAAATACCCATTATTTTAAATATTAACTACTACAAGCTTGGTAAATGTGATTTTTGTATGAATGTTAGCCTCTTTAACAGTTCTTAATTTTGCAATGAAACCAATTATTTAAAATTTTCTTATGTAGCATTTTTAAATATATATATATTTCTTTTTTAAGTTCAAATCGATTTTTAAACCTTTTTTCAGTCTCCGTTTTGTAGATAACAGTACTACTCCGAAATTTATAAAATAGTGTTTCAAGAAAGCCATATGCATATGTCACTTGAAATTTCTAAGTTGTTGCGAATGCACCTTGTTCCTTTGATGAATCATTCGTGCTTTATTATTTCACCTGATGAAGGGTTGTGCTCTAAGTTTCACCTGAAAACATAGTTGAAAGTTTTGCAATTTATAGTGTTTATTGATAAATTTAATTATTCAATTATTTAAATTTAATCAGGTTAACATATAGATTTTAAAAACCGAAAACAGGGTTTGTTCAGAGGCAAACCTGGGTCCGTTAAAGAACCTTTCACAAAATTTTATATCCTAAAACAGGACCCTTCACAAATTATTTATCCCAAAAGTGGACCCTTCACAAAATTTTTATCATAATAAAACAGGAACCTTCACAAAATTTGTTATCCTAAAAAAGAACCCTTCACAAAAATTTTCGCCTTAGACCTTTGATAAATCTCTCATTTTCAAAATTAATTTTCAGTGGAACGAACGCAGGCTGCCTGAATAATCGAACGTTTTTGTTGTATTTCTTCCGAAAAGCTGATATTCAATTTCTAATTTATAAAGGACTTCTATTCATATGTGTGAGTTTAGTTCTATAAAATTAAACTGTCATTGTGAAAAATGGAATCTTAATTGTAATTTTATTTTGCAAAATTACATTTTTCACAATTTTACAAAAAGAGGACCCTAGTCGAAAAGTTTAGAAGAACCTTATTTTCACACTAAATTTAGATTCACGAAATTACGTGTAGAAATTTTCACAATTTTACAAAAACAGGATCCTGAAAAATATCTGTAAATTTAAAAATACTACATAATATGGTCTTTTCTTTTGTGTATTTGTGATTAACTATGCGACTAATAGCAATTTTTGAAATTAGTATATTTTTAATATATATATATATATATATATATATATATATATATATATATATATACGCATACATTAAACTAACTTATCTATGTGTGTTAAAACTCACAACAATTACGTTACATCAGAATAATTTAGCACGAGCCTTCATCACGTAACTTAAAACAGTAGTAACTGTAGAATGAAGGAACATTGTTACTTTACTTTTTCTTTCAAACCTACATTTCCTTATTCGTCTGATTAAAAATCACTTAAAACCGTTGTTCAGTTTAACAATTCTATGGTGTTTTCTTGCAAAGGTGTTTCATAAAATTGTCCGTTGGTTTCATTAAATAGTCGTTCTTTAAACAAACTGAATAAAAATATCAGTTTTTTAATAATCGTTATACTTTATTTTATTTTTTTAAGACTTTATCTTACTTGATATTTAAAAAAGAAAAAAAATCAGTGTGGTTTAATGGTCCTATAATCTGTAAAACCGACTCATCGATCAAACCCCTTAATCTCACTGGCTCGTTCCCAACTCCTACTTAAGTCCTCAATTGTTATCTTTATGTACGGATTACAAGTTGCCGCTCAAACGCACACACGGATTTAACAATATTTGCATAAACATGTAAATTTTTGTTAGCTCAAATGTTACTCAAAGAAACAGTTCGATACATTTTGCACATTTTTAACATTTAACTGGATTAAAGTAAAGTTTAGCATTATTGTATATACATGAAAATACCTCGTACTGTTTACATGTAATGTGTGTTACTTTCTGCTTTACAACTGCAAAGAAGGAACAGTTAATTTAATAATGGAAAGATCGTAAAACTTATTTGCTGTAACGTGAAATAAATACTTTGTATTATAATATAATAAGCTAAATTTTACGTCTTTTAATAGGTATTAAATACATGCTAATAAATTATAAAGAAAATATTTACAAAATTAATTTACCAAGAATAAAACAAGCTTTAAAAAATTCATTTACTAGTTTTTTCTGATGTAGTTTGAAAGCAAACAAAATAAGTGTAATATGTGAGCATTTTTCAAAACTCTGTTGCTTTTTCTCCAGATTATGAAAATGTGCACTTAAAAGTGTATCAAGATCACCATTAACATTTCCGTTAATTTAGGTTTTAATTTTTGTTTTGTTACAGTAACCTTTAAAATCTTTGTACTTTTTTTTTTTTTTTAACAAAGTGATACATAAATGCACTTAAGAACTTACAATGCCTATCCTCGTTGATAGCCCAAACCCATGTTATTCTACGGAGGACGTTACAGAAATATTGAACATAAAATTTAAAATGCTTGTTAACATTTTGATTAACCTTTGACAGGAGCTCGTGCGAAATCCTATGGTGAAGCGTGAAAACTGCTGTCACAGCCCTTCTCTAAAGAAGTATGATTAAAACTGATATATTTTAATCCCATTTTATCAGCAAATCGTATATACAAATTGCTGTGTATCAGAAAATTTTACTTGATGACAATAGCTCATAGTATTTATATTAATGAAATCATTTGACTAATAGTTGAATAATTTTCGAATTAATATGCTTCATTCGGTTAATAATTTATAAGACTTTTATGATGCAAATTAAATTGTAGCAATAATTGCTAATTTTCCTTAATTACATGAAATAATAACATTGCTTTTGTGGTATACATTTTCACCCAAGTCATCTAATATTAAACACATTAATTAAACGAATATAGTCACGTATCCGCTCGGGTGATTATTCCGTAATTGTGTCGGGATATCCATTTGCATAGTTTCGTTCAAAGCAACAAGAGATTGGTTACGTGATTTGACTTCATAGGTTTAGTGCGATTTAATGGATATAACTAAAGGAAAAAAGCACTTTGGGAGCAATAAACTAATGGGTGAGAATAGTTTTCTTTCATAATGATATTAGGGTTTAATCATAATGTTCCTAAGGTTAAGCACTTTTCTATTATTTCATTTCACTCAAACGTTTTAGTAAGAACGAAATTTTCATTATGTTTAGGGAAAAATACAATATTTGTGATTCGCTTCTCTGAATTACTGATGCAGGGCTCCCAGCGTTCCTATATTTTTACGATCATTTTATTATACTCTCACCGTAATTTTTAGAAACAAAATTTTCTTGTAGATTTTGATGCTATTTTTACATGAAAACCTTCTTTTTGAAAATTGTGGTGAGAGTACAATAAAACAATCGTAAAAAAATAGGAACGTTGGGAGCCCTGATGATGTGATTGAATTTTTATACTGTTTTGCGCATGTATTAAAATGTTTTGTGTTATCAAAAAGAATGATTACATAGATCTCTACATCTGAAATTTTGATTTGATAATTTTGGCTGATCATTTTTTTTTTGGTGCTCTGAAACTGAAACTAGTTTTTCTCTGTCATGTATAAATTTTTGTCAATATAGTTTATCTACCGACACAATTTCTACCGCGACTCTTCCACCAATATAATTATATGGCAACTTTTATAGTATGTTTCCATGTTAATTATAATTAATCATCAAAACATACCGCAAAGTACGAAAAATGAAAGAATTGTGTCTGTAAACACCATGTGTTGACAAAAATCTACACGTGATAGAGAAAACTGGCTTCATTTTCTGTTTTAGCACAACGGCAACAAAATATAGATCAGATAAAATCATAAATTCGAATTTTCCCTACACGATTTTTGAAGACCTGTGTTACTTATAATAAAACTGCCTTACAAAATGTTCAGATGTTTTACTTTTGGAAATACGCATCTTAAATCTGAAAATATATTTAAAGTAAAAATCTAAATAATTAGTATTTTTTAAGTCTTTTTATAAAATCTATACCTAGTAAACAGGCTAAAGTTTTGATTTGTTCGAAACTTCAGAAAATAAGAAACTTTTATTCTATATCTTCTTACCATCTAAGGAAAATAATCATCTACACAGACCCAGTTTTCGAATATTAATTTAACCTTATATTTTAAAATGGTAAATATTATAAAAACGTACTATATAAGAGCATTGTTATTAGACTTAGAAATAATTGTCAAGTATAACGAAATATACAGATTTTGAAGATTCCTATTCAGCGTAATATTTTAAAGATGAATTTTTTAAACATTTTAGTCTTTTATAAAATTACATTTTATTTAATGGTAGGTATGTTATTTTTCCACATTAAAAGTTATTGTAAAAAAGAATAAATTTATATGAAATAAAAATATAAGGGTATTTATCTGTACACCAAAAATGACTTTAATATTAAACTTGAAGATTTTGAGAACACATGTTGTCACAAAACTATGATCATCAGTTAAAAATACCATGCAGTAGTCGAATGAGAAAAATAGATATTGAAACTGAACTCTAGGATCAAAAAAAAAAAAAAAAAAAAAAAAAAAGGCGCACGAAGGAGTAATTCAAATTGGACACAAATTGACATGCATACAGGTTTCGCTGGAAAATGCAAAATTTTAAAGTTTGGCTACCTTTGAATGTGCATGAGATACTGCGGCGCACCTTAACTGTGCAACTGGCAGAATATTAAGGAGGAAAAATTTTGATTCCAGGTTATAAATTCTTTGATAATTTTATTCCATCTATTCAGATAGACGGTAACTATGCCTCGCATACAGGTGAGTAAACAATATGCGCAGATGTCAGCATTTCAGCTAGGTGTGTAGCTGGGCTCAAAGAAACCGGTTGGTCTAATCTGCAAATTCTTTGACAATTGTATAGGAGCGATCCCGCTATTAGCTGATGTTGAAAGGAATGCGTGAACCATGGCCAAACTCAGTGTCAAGAAGGATGTGGTCGGTCTAGAGAGAGGACAGAACATGAGAACCAATCAATCTTCAGAGCGGATTCAAAACTTCTAATTCATCATCATCGATCTACGGGGAACTAGTACTTCAGTGAATCCAAAGACCATTAATAGGCGGCTCAGAGAAATGGGGTTGAGCTCGCGGAGCCCCTTGCACCAACTACTATTAAACTTTGTACATCAAGAAGCCCATTTGCAGTGATATCGGGCACGTTCGGCCTAGAATGCCACAGATTAGAGTAGAATTGTCTTTGGTGATGAGTCCCGCTCCGATTTAAGGCCCAATGACTAGCGAAGACTCGTCTGGAGACGTTCCGAAAAGAGGGGATTCCAACTTGACTATCGCCAGCCATACGGCCCGACGACCAGGAGTTGATGGTCTGGGGTGCCATTTAATTTCATAGCAGGACACGTTTGTTTGTCATCCACGGCATCTTTATAGTACAGCGGTACGTCGTCGAAATCCTACGTCCTGTTTTGTTGCCCTTCATATCACGTTATCTTGAACGTATTTTTCAGCAGATAATGCCCGCCCGTGTACGGAGGTAGTTTCTACTGCTTGTTTTCTTGCTTGTTCAACATTATTTTGGCCAGCAAAATCACTGGATCTCTCTCTGACTGAGCACGTTTGGACCACCATAAATAGTCCTACAACCAGCTCGGGATTTCACCAATCTAACACACCAGGTACGATACCTCACAGGAAGACATCTGCTAACTCTATAAATTAATGCCAAGCCGAATAACTGCTTACATAAGAGCCAGAAGTGGACCAACGCGTTATTGACTTGTTCACTTTGGGAGGCTCTTTCTCTTAATTAAATCATCTTTTTTTTTTTCTGAAACTGGAATCATTTGTTTTTCTATACGTGTAAATCACAATTTTCATCCCATCCGGATAACTTCTTCTTGGTGCTTCGTTCTCTTTGTCTTAGAGTGTATTCAACTAACGAAAAATGACATCAGAATTTTTTTATTTTAATTCATTTAGTTTTTTTAACATATGTAACAAGCAAAAATTTGTCGGCAAGTCGATTTGATAGCTAGTTGTGTTACTGTGAGTTAATCTTCACAATGCCAGAATGTGTTTTTTTTTTTTTTTTTGTGTGTTTTTTTTTTTTCCCTTTTCTTTTATGCATTTGATTTTGTAGTCCACTATTCTAAATTTTATGAATTTGAGCTATCCAACGCACAGGAATTAAGTTTGGTATATTTAATAATGAATAATAATCAAATTTAATAATTTATGAAACTTAACAATGTAATATTTATCAAATTAGATGTCAAAACATTCGTCAAATTAAATTTAGTTTCTGAAAAAAGCGTATATTTTTAGTTCATCATCATACTTATAAGTATGGGGAACTTTAAATAATCGTGAAAATTTCTGAAATCGTGTTTTTGACTGTTTTAAACGTTTGGAGGTGTGAATAATTCACAAATAACAAAACTAATAAGGCGTCCGTCTATAGGGTGTCTGTTAGAGTGTTCGTTTGTTAGTCTACGTGCACGATATCTCAAGAACAAACGATTGCAGAGTAGTCCGATCACTTTTAAAATATTACTTATGACACTGATTGATTTGGAGCATTCTAATTTTAAAACTTCGCAAGTTATTCGAAATTTATGATTTTCTTAACATGGGAGAATAGGGCAAAGTTTCGTTTAAACGTGCATTAAAATGAATATTTTTACTGTAAAAATGTCAGACTAGCTTTACAATATCAGTTCTAATGCTGGAATGAACATAATTATGAAAATTCGATTTTGAAAACTGCACAAAGTATTTGAAACATACGAATTTTTTTAACGGGGCAGAAAAGTGTAAAATTTGGCATTAGTGTCCATTTTGAAAAATATTTTTATCCTAAAGATGTCAAACCACTTTTAAAATATCATTTAGCATACTGACTGGAATATCCTTGATTATAAGTTTTCTAATTTAAAAATTTCATAAGTTATACGGAATTTACAAATTTACGTAACATGGCAGAATAGGGCAAAATTTCGCATAAACGTCCATCTTGAGGGATATTTTCATTACAAATATATCAGACCAGTTTTAAAATGACATTTATGACACTGGTTTGAACATTATTGACTACAAATATTCTAATTTTAAAATTTCTTAAATTATTTAAAATTTAAAATTTTATCAACATCGCGAAATTGAACAATATTTCATAAAATTTTGCATTTTGGCGAACGCTGCACTGGAAATAGTATGAAATCGCATGAAAACTAAACTATGGAATTTACCCACAATAAAAGAAATGTATTAGAATAAGATAAATGTATTGAACTGATCGGTAGGTTGCCTATTAGGCGAAATAATTTAGTCTGCCATCTTTTCGAGCAATCGGTCAAATTCATTTTTCTTAACAGGGATATAGTATTTCTTGTACTAGAAACTTATGAGAACATATATATTATGGGGAACTGAGCAGAATCTACCATGCCACCTAGTTTAGGAAATGTTATTAATTTATAGATGATCTTTCACATGTTTAATATGAAAGTCAATATTCAGGAAGTGAAGCACGATTTCCTCCTATAGGGGGTAAAATAGCGCGCCAAGTTAAACAAAAGTAGTTAAGTTTATTAAGGAACAACACCAGCAATTCATCAAAACTAGCAAAATAAATGAACTGATCTACTGTAATTTTTCATATCACTTTCATAAATATCGGATTTTTACGTCACGTATAAACAAAAATAGATTTTTTTTTTTCTTTTTTTACTTACATGAATGTTCATTTCTTGGTATTTTTTGTAACATTAAAAATAAATTAGAGTACAAGGAATAAGAGCATGTTCATTTTGCTTTGTTCTGTTATTTTGGCAAAAATTCAACCTGAAGGTCCCTTATACTCGTATTACTTTTTTCTAAAAACATTTAGTTCATCATTTTACAAACTTAAAACGTTTAAGGAATCTTGATGCATTTTCTATCACTGCTCGTACTTTTTTTTTTCTTCTCCTATTTAAGATGATTAAATGCACCCAAATTTTCAGTGTATTATATTCAAGAAATATTTATTTTTTTTGTTTTTTCTTTTGCGGAGAATGAGTAAGAAAACTAAATGCATGACCGTAGTTCTATGATAAGACAAATTTGAATGTAATACATTAATAAAATACTCTCTTTTCTATCAAAAGGCTGTGATAATTTTGCAGCAAAATAATAGTGTGAATTTTGATAACATCGAATTTTGAAAATGTATGAATTCTCAGTAATTCCTTTTTTTTTTTTTTTTTTTTTTTTTTTTTTTTTTAACATTCTTAAAGATTGGAAGACTTTTTATTTCTCTACAAAAGATATAAATATTTTTCATTTTCTATATTAAACTACCCAACCACCCACCAGCGGCCGAGAGTGTCTGCTGTCGAAACTGGTATACGGAAAGTGTCCGATTTGATTCCAGATTGTGCTTGTCAACATAGCCATTCGGTATCTTCTGTGATACTCTTCAAAACGTGCGTAAACACGGGATTTAAAAGAACGCAAAACAAATAACAATATATATATATATATATATATATATATATATATATATATATATATATATATATATATATATATCGTAATTGCTCAAATGTTGCATAAATCAGCTTAGTCATTATTTTATATTTTAACAATTTTGAACATTATTAAATCGGCTCCCCCAACTGTTTTTATTGTACTGAAAAACGGTAGGCATTCATTAGTTGAAAATAGAAAAACTTCAATGAAAAAAGAGAGAATTAAAACAAGTCCTTCCGGCTCGTTCGGAAGGGTAGGTTGATTTCTTTTTTATTTCAAAATCGCGGCTACAAAATATTAATAGATTTGGTAGAAATAGTGACTTGGGCTATGTATGAATGGGGTTTTAAGCAAATCGAGGGCATCAATGGGGTTTTAAGTAAATAACTTGTTCTGTGAATTTGAAATTTTCAAGTGGCCTGCATTTGGAAACAGGATGACGGGCTAAGTTGGCAAACAAATGGATCAAATGCAATTCTGAGATATGTCTACTGTCACAATTTAGTTCGAATTAATTGAGAATCTCAAAAGTTATCGTATTGACAAAAATTTAGTGGCCACCACTTGGATTGAAATGGCGGAACAAGTTTCTGAGTAAACTAATCCAAGATATTTGTATAAGTCCACTGTCCAACTTTGGCTCGAATAAATTCAGTATTTCAAAAGTTATCGCGATAACAAAGACACAAGAGGCTGTGTTAAAGTGACTGCAACTTGGAAACAAAATTGCAGAGAAACTTGCCCATCGAAATCATATATATTTGAATGATAATTCTTTTATTCAACTTTGGTTCGAATCAATTAAGTATTTCAAAAGTTATCGTGATAACAAATTTTCAAGTGGAAGCCAGTTGGAAATAATTTGACGGAGCAAGATGCCCAGAAAACTCATCCAAGATATTTGAAGCATAAGTTCACTATTCAACTTTTGTTCGAATCAGTACAGTATTTCAAAAGTTGTTGTTATAACAAATTTTCAAGTGGCAGTCTAAGTGCCTGCAACTTGGAAACAAAATGGCGGAGCAACTTGCCCAGCGAAATCATCAAAGATATTTGTATGTTAAGTTCACTGACCAACTTCGATTCAAACTAATTCACTATTTCAAAAATTATCGTGATAATAAATTTTCAAGTGGCAACCACTTGGAAACAAAAAAGCAGAGTTAGATGCCGAATGAACTTATCTGAGATATTTAAATCCACTACCCAAATTTCATACGAATTTACTCAGTAATGCAAAATTTATCATATTAACGAATTTTCAAGTGGCCGCCACTTGGAAATAAAATGGCGTAGCAAGTTACCATGCGAACTTATCACAGATATTTGAATCGTAAATTCATTATCCAATTTTGGTTTGAATCAGTTAAGTATTTTAAAAGTTATTGTGATGGCATATTTTCAAGTGGCAGCCTGATTTCAAGTGGCAGCAACTTGGAAACAAAATGTCTGAAAAAATTGCCCAGTGAACTCATCTAAGATATTTATTATAATTTCATTGTCCAACTTTGGTTCGATTTGAATCGGAATTTAAAAAGTCATGATTATAAATTTTCAAGTGGTAGCCTGATTTCAAGTAGTTTATAACATCCGCTCTTTGTTAAAAATGTCGAATAAAGATCATTAATAAACTTGGTTGAGACCCTTATATAGTCTATGTATATATCAAAATTCTAGCAAATCCGGTCTTAAATACGCTTTTACAATATGAACTTTAAATTTTCAAGCAGCCTCACTTGAAAATAAAATGACGAAGCTACTTGGTTAACAAACTCATCCAAGATATTTATAAGAAAAGTTTACTGTCCAAATTTGATTGGATTTGGAGTACTATTTCCGAAGTTATCGTGATATTAAATTTTCAAGTAGTAGCGTAATTTCAAGTGGTCCTTCTTAACTTAAGATATCCGCCATTTTGTTAAAAATGATGGGTGAAGTTCATTAATAAACTTGGTTGTGAGACCATTATATGGTCTATATTTGCATCAAAATTCAAGCAAATTCAGTCTTAAATAGGCTTTTTACAATGTGGATTTGAAATTTTCAAGTGGCCACCACTTCAAACGAAAAAGGCGGAGCCACTTGGTTAACAATCTGTTGGAAGATATTTATAAGATAAGTTCGCTGTCCAAATTTGTTACAATTTGGAGTATTATTTAGAGTGTTATCGTGATGACAAAATTTTCCTTATATGTAGATAGATAGATGGATAGATAAACCAAGTGATTGAAACAGATCGATTTCTAAAGAAATTAGCCTAAAAAAAAATTCACTATATATTAACTTGCTGTTTTACGCATTTTTTTTTTTTTTTTTTTTTACTCAATGTGATTATTTTTAGTCTTTTGTATGCAGATGATGCTTTTTATCCATTGCCACATTTTATATTTCTATAATATATATAAACCGTGTCCCAAAAGTTTAGACAATCAATAAAATTTGTGAGATAGGTAATAAATGAAAACAGTATTGCTAATATATACATATAAATTATGATCAAAGGTTTAAAATTATAAAATTTACATTAAATTATATAAAAATGTGCTGTTCCAAAAGTATAAACACAATACAGCATTACATGTTTTCTTTAAAAATTTTATTCTGTGAACAAAAATGTAATTGTCTGCTTCTATAAATGTGAATAATTTTTCGCTTTAAATGAAGTATCGTCTGCTATATTTTTAGCATAATAATTTAATGAGTTCAATGTATTGTTTTGTTTATGGTTCAGAAAAGACGTTTCCTGCGTATTCTAATAAAAATGCCACGTTCTAAAGAAATTTCTAAAGAGGAAATTATTAAGATTTTACGGTTAAAAGCGTAAAGACAAAATCCTGTACAAATACCGAGAAGAATAAAGAGATCCTTCAGCAGTATTTATAGAATTTTGAGATCAGGTGAAACATGGAATACTCGAAGGCCAGTCGAAAGACCAAAGAAAACAACTTTACGAGATGATAGAATGTTATTAAAAGAGGCTTCAGTTGATAATTTATCTGTTCGTGCATTTGCATTTAACTTTCAGAATTTCAAAAAGTACTGTACACAGAAGAATTAAAGCTCCAAAATACATTGTTTACAGGAGAATGAAAGCAAAATCTTGCTTAAATCAGAGACATAAAGATGCACATCTAAAGTGGGCTAGAAAGCATATGTCATACGGTGAAAAGTGGCTTTCTGTCATCTTCAGTGACGAAAAGAAATGGAATTTGGACGGCCCTGACGGTTTATAAATTTTACTGATATGACCTAAGAAAAGAACCGAAGATCTGTTTCAGCAGGCAACAAGGTAGAGAATCCATAATGACCTGGGGAGGGTTTTGTTTCAACGGGTAAACATTCCTAGGATTTACGGACAGAAAAATGAAAGCTTATCAGATTAGCTGATAATCATATAATCATCAGCTTATATGATTATCAGGATATTTTACGTACCAATTTACTGCCAATAATGGATTTGCTAGCAGGACCGGACTACGTTTTCCAACAAGATGGGGCATCGATCCATACCTCCAGACCAACGAAAACGTGGTTTATGCAAAACAATATCACACTATTAGACTGGCCAGCACTTAGACCAGATTTGAATCCCATGGAGAACATATGGGGGATCTTATGTCGTAAAATATACGAAAATGGTAAGCAATATACACTGTGAAAAATTTCCTATTTGCTGCCAGAAAATCTCTGTAATTTGTGAAAATATGCGTATTTTCTCAAATTACAGAGAATTTCTGGCAGCAAAGAGGACATATTTTTAACAGTGTACATGTGTAAATGACTTAAAAACTGCATTTGACAAAGCGTGGTATAAAATATCTACTTCTGTAATGCAATGCTTAATTAATTCTATGGAACAACAAGTATTTGATTCTATAAAGTGTCGTGGCTACAATTTAATATTAAAAGTAAGTTTTTAGTTACTTTTATAAATGTAAAACAAAACAACTTAAAAGTGTCTATATTTCTGGGACAGCACATTTTTATATAATTTAATGTACATTTTATAATTCCAAACCTTTGATCATAATTTACATGTGTATATCAGCAAAACTGTTTTTACCTATCTCATAAATTTTAATTGCACCTTATTACTTTTTATGTTAATGCAAATTTTATTGATTGTCTGAACTTTTGGGACACGGTGTATAAAAGATATATAAATATATAAATAAAGGATTAAAAAAAAAAAAAAAAAAAAAAACTTGAAAGAGGACCCCGTGCCTATGACCCACGTATAGACATTCGACCTTAATCCTTGCACGTAAATCATTTTTAAAATGACAAAAATTGTTTTCTCTACTATACTGTCAAGTATGTGTGATTCATTATCATTCGGATTGTGAATTTAGATTTTAAAAGTTTATATATAGCCTTTTGTGCACATGGTGAATATTTTTATTTAAAGTTTAGTTGTAATGTTTAATGAAAGCTCACATTGCAGATTACCACGCACATTTCTGAGCATTTTATTAATGCGTTATTTAATTACTTTAAATAACTTAACTCACATATCAGAATCAAGTAGTAATACATAAAAACTAATACCACACATGAGTCTTACATAAATTACAACTATGGTTCCTTTATTTTAATACAAAAGGGGTAATGTGTTTTGTCAAATCAGATGTAGCAGCAAACTTCACGATTATTTTCGGTTTTCTCTTAGTTTTTGTTACTTCGAAATCTTTGTCAAAAATACTTTAAAGGGTTTTTGAACTGAACTGAACTGCCCCCTGCGTCGAGGTTTGTAGCCCACTGAGATTTTTGTAACATTGAATCTATTCTAATACAAATATTTTCTTAAAGCAATGTAAAACGTTTTGATTCCACAAGAAACGCTTTATTTCAGAAATTCGGAATCATGCTTATTCACTGATGCATTTAAATTATTTGCTTTTCTACTGATACAAATCCAAAGTTATTTCTATCCAAGTTTGCAAAGTTTGTATTTATTTAAAATGTTCTTTGTAAACAGTCATTCTTCTTTTAAAACTGAAATTTTTAAAACCTCTTAAAAGATTATTCAGAGGCATATGAAAGAGAATCTCTACAGTAAACCAAAAGAAAAAATTAAGGAGAAAAATATAGAGCTTTCGGGTAAAAATGTAATGCTTTTAAAACTTATAACTTACGTATAGTCATTTGTGACCCAGAGAATTGTTGAAAGTTTTCTTTTCTTTATTCATTTAACTTTCTGGTTGTTATAGTATTTCTGCATTAAATGAAACAGTTTTTGTGTAACTAGTTATGTAGTGGTTTAACTTTAAGCAATTGTTCTTTATTCATTCTTTACCCATGAAATTAATATACCTATAGCAATAATATAGAACATATAGCAATACCTATAGCAATAAAAAAACAGAAAGTTTGTTTTCTTTATGTACGTTTATATCCATAAATTTAATTTACATAATTTATTTTATAAATAATCTTAATAGTTTTATTGTATCTTTTGATACCTTCAAAATTTAAACTGAATTAATATATATATGTATACACACAAAGGGATAATTAAAAAAGTCTTATTAACAAATATATACATGAGGGGAAAAAGTTAATTACACTTAAAACTTAATAACTATTTAGTTCTAATTATACACTTACGGAATGTCAGTAATTAACAAATCATAATAATATAAAGAATATTAAGAGGACAATCAAAATACATTAAAATAGCACTGAATTTTATTTACTACTGAATTCTAATTTTAGATAGATTTTCCCCTTAACTCGCTAACGCCTGAATTAATTTTGCAAAATTTTATTAGCTCATTATTTCACTGACAGTAAAATATGTTAACTTAAACAACTCTTCTCATAGTTTCAAATTTAAAGCCTATCCTCATTTATTGACGTACAGTATTCTAGCGAGAAAACGTCGAAGTAGAAAAACTTCGAACAAAGATTAATTTCCTATTATATATTGACAAAGATCTCAAAATTAAAGTAATATAATATATATTATTATTCAATTTGATTTAAGTTAATATACCGGCACAAAAAGCAAATATATGTGTGACGAATGAAAAATCTTGAAATGACTATCCAAATTATGAAATAATATTTAATAGTAGGCACATAAAACTTTCAGGGATCATTATGAGTGGCGCTATAAACTGTCACTATAAAGCAGAAGTCAATCCAAGAAACCACAAAAAATATACGTACCATTTTATTAGCTGTCCTCAAATGAGGACACTGGGCGCTAACGGCTTAATAGAAAAGCTGTTCGAACTAGAAAATGACATAAAAGGATTAGCATTTAAGTTTTACTGATCATACTTAAAAAAAAAGGGGGGGAGGGATATATAGTACATTTATATTGTTATTGTGGTAACATTAAAGTATCTATAATTTGGTATATTTTTTTATGAAATGTAATATTATTTTGACACTCTAATAATGTAATTATAATAACTTAATTGAATACAAAATAGGGAAAAAACGTTAAATTAATTTAGCATGACCAAGAAAATATTTACAGCGAATGTAAGATACTCGGGGTCTTAAATTTAGACTTCATGAGATTACGATTCGCCTGAAGAAGGATCACGCTTTGTTAGTCTTATTTGAGATAATTTTTTCTTGTTTTTACAACTTAAGAGTTTCGTAAGACAGCACTATATACGAATGGAGAGTTGCGAACCCTCCAGATTTTTGTACAATAATTTTTTATAACAAAAATAGCTTTCTTTATTAACGAAAGTTTGTCTATATATACACACACTCGCATAGATATAGATAAATAGATAGATAGATATAGATATAAATTGGCCGTCAAGTAAAATGCAACGCTATGAAAGAGTGAGCAGAGTGTAATGAAAATTTATATAGGCAATTTATGCATATCTATGTAACTAATTTTATTTCCAAAAAGATAATTTCAGACACAACGGCGCAATAAGTGGGGGCAAGTACAAAGTGGAACCCCTTGTCGCAGCGATACAAGCAGCAAGATCACGAGGTACCAATTCATTTAGCGTGCGGATAGTGTCGTGAGGAATGGAAACCCATGTCTTCAACCATTCTCCATAGTTTTTGCCTTCCTATTAAAAATGGGGCAGAGCACAAAAATGACGGCTCCCACGGTTTCTCTGATGGTGAGAATCCATTTTGTGGAGGATCGAAATTGTGATGGCATGTGTCCGGATCACCTTTAGGGGGTGAATCCCAGACCGTCGCCAATTGCCCATTGCGCAGCACTTGTGCGACGTGAAACCCAACCAACCAATCTCCGATGGTGAGAGATTAGGAGACTTTGAAAGCCGAGGAAGGAACTAGAAATGTTTCTAGATTTGTCTACTAATGAATGGCAATGTGCGGTCGCGCATTGTCTTGCTAGAAAAAACTTTTTTGCAGCCGCTAAATGTATGATATCGTAAATGGCTACCAATCTAACGTATCGTGGTACAGTCAGTGTGCCTCTCATGTATACCAGGAGTGACCTGTTACCAAGTGTGATGGCACACCAAACTTTTGTTACGTTGTCGAACGGTATGGCGTTCAACAATAGTGTTCAGAATCCCTCTACCCTTCATGCCTTCAGACTGTCGCAAGGGGACTATTATTAGACAAGCTGAATCAACACTTGTTTTTGAACATCATCGACCGTTCTCGGTTCTGTTAAATAAATAAACAACATTGAAAGTAAACACTAAATTTCAAAACTTGTTGCAGTTGTTCCAGGTCAAAATATTAACATCAAATGAAAAAGCTAATCATGGAAATATCGTTATAGTATCAAGGTGCACTCGCACCTACTACAAAATTTAAAGTGACTTCATCTTATGTATTCCTCTAAAAGATTATTTGTTAAATTTTGTTAGTAGTGCTGGTATCTACCATTTAGAGAAGGAAGAAAAGCTTAAAAATCCATTAAAACAATGAAAAAATAAGTTGCATTTAAAAAAAAAAAGAAAAGAAAAAAGATATTCATTTTAATCATTTTGTTTGAGGGCAAAACCAATGAACGTTAGAGATTGAAATTAAATGCAATTAAAATTTTAATCTGATAAAATTATACAGATATAATAAAAAGGGAAATTATAACAAGCATTTTTTTTTTTTTTTTTTTACTTATAGTGCAGTATACATGTCTTCATTAATTTACATGAATGATTTATTCTACGAATCCTTTACATCATTTTAGCATGAATACTATTTCATCCTATGTCTGTTTTTAATCTGTCAATGACAAATTTCTTCTTGAGGCATCATCTGAAAAACAGCTTTGACGCTAATGATGTATTAACATAAGAAAGTAGAAAAAAAGAATCTTCACTTTAACCTCGTTTGTCACTATCTATTAAGAATGAAAGATTAAAAATAATAAATATCAAGAACATAGACAGTTAGAAAAATCTTTTTCATCACGATTTTGCTCTTTAGACCTCCCACAGACATTGTTTTTCTCCCCCTAGGGTTTACGATAATATTTTCTATTCACCCAATTTTTTTTTCCCTGTTTTCTAGAGGCTTTTTTTTTTCCCTAGGAGTAAGTTTATTTATAAAATTTTCTGGTGTGGCGTGCTGAGATTATGCGGATGTTATGTATTGTGTTACAGAGAAAAGTACCAAATGTTGATATTAAAATCTGTTAACCAAGTTCTGTGACACTATTTTACATGTTTAGAAATTTAGGAATACAAATTGTTTTTGAAATACTGGATGTAAGTAACGTAAAATATTTTATGTTTTTATTACATAGTTTATCGCTTTTTACTTTCTCTCCTAGATTAGAATATAATTTTAAGACCTTTTTTGCGTTGAAATATTATGACAAAAAATACGTATTACAATATTTAAAATCATCTCTTATATAGTTATTTGTTGTTAACAGGCACATAGCACTAAATATGCAATTATTAATCGTAATTTTAAGCTTTATATATATATATTAGTATATTAATATTTTAAAACATAGTGAAATCCGAGCAACAGATACAAGATCACTGAAACCACATAAACCAATAAGAATCAATTTACATCAAATTAAAATTACCTTAGAAGACTGTTGTTTAATAGTTGAAACACTTTTATTGATCCCGAAACTAAAGGTACAAACAAGCAATGAGAGATTTAAGTAGGAGAAGCTTAGAAAGGTGAAAGAAAAAAGAAAAGAAAAAAAAAAAACTCATCAGGGGAGGCTTTTTGCACCCTTGAGCGCCAATGTACAATTTCGGTACGCTAGTGGCTATAGTAGCAACTAACTAGCGGAGCACCGATCGTACATTAAAAAAATTGTAGTCAAATATGAAGGAAAAATAAGTAAAAAAAAAAACTATTTAGTACGAGAATTCAGAGAATCAAAGAAAAGAAAAAAAAAATCATTCACTGGATTCAGGCAGCAGCATTCAGCATACATGTACATCAAGTACAAATAATTCTAATCAGTTAATATTTTTATCGTTAGTTGGATTGGATAAATGCCTTTTAAAATTACCAATTCCCTTTTTATATGATAAAAAAAAAAAAAAAAAAAAAAAAAAAAACTATCGCAAGATAAAAGAACTTGTGATTTCAGTAACTACAACGTAAACTTAGCACGTTATAGTGATAACTATAGTCTTTATTAAAAGCAAGAGAGCAGAGTTATAGATTAATAATAATTTTTTTCAGTCCAATGAATTGACTCCAAATTACATTTCAATTGCCATCTCTGTTATCTAAATTATTAGTGAATCATTAAACATTTTAAATCTTTTTTATTGTTTTTTTTTTTTTTTTTTTTTTTTTTTTTTAATAGAAGTGAAATAATTCATATTTAACATAATAATAATAAATAAATAAATAAATGGAAATGAAATAGTTAATTATAGATTAAATGAAAATTTAATGTACTCAATTTAATCTGTCAAAATCTATGTCCACAAACGTTAATTTATTTTAATAACTTTGAATTACTTGATAATTTTTTTCATCCATCAAAATAGCAAAACCATGAAAGGTATTAAAATCATGTGTATTATGTTTAAACAGGTGGATGAGAAAACTTCAAAAAAAGTTGGTTAAACGTACGGTAGAAATAATACTTGGGAATATAAGGAAGGAATTAACCATCTATTTATCAAAATGTGTTATATATATATATATATATATATATATATATATATATATATATATATACATATTATACAGATAAACAAGATGCATATAATTGTTTCATTCCCATATTAAACTTCAATGTAAACTTAAATGAATGTATTTATATAGAGGTAAAATTTTACTATCGTTATGTGATAACGATTCGTAATCTTTTTTCAGTGACTCGATAACAACCCAAATTAATGAGAAATTTACAAAATGATTCTCCAACTATTTTTCTACCTGTATATTTAATTCTGTCTTTTGTTAATAAATTAAAAAAAAAATAAAAAAATTAGCAATCTAAAAAATTTCGAAAAAATATAGTCAGAATAAATCGCAAAAAAAAAAAATTAAATTAAATAAAATTAATAATAATAATAATAATAATAATATATAATATATATATATATATACATACACATACATACAGGGTGATTCCAAGGTCATGGGGCAAACTTGGAGTGGAGGTAGATAACATCACAAGGATTCAGAATTGTATGGGAACCCATGTCTACAAACGTATTTTTAACCCTTTAATTACATGGTGATTTTGCGTGGATATGGGCGTGGCTCTCTAATGTTGCATTTTGCTTAAAAAAAAAAGTGTTTTTACATACTAAAGTTTGCCAAAAAAAAAAAAAAAAAAATCGAAGTATTTTATCGCAGTGATTGCAATAAAACGAACATTGTGTATGATTTTCGAAATAATGAAGCATACAAGATTTCAAAATTTACTCAGCAGGCGGAGTTAGTAGCACACAGCACCTCAAAACATCTAGCTTTTAAAGAGTTAAAATGACTTTTGGGGACAATGGTTTCTTATATAAATTCTGAATCCTTGTGATGTTCTTTACCCCCCACTTCCCCTCGAAGTTTATCCCATGACCTCGAAATCGCCTTTTTTGTTTCTATTTGGAGATTGAAAAAAAACTTTTATATAAAATCTCTGGATAAAGATAACAGATAGGTATATATTCAAAAACTTAAGTATTACAGTATTTAATATTATCTAATATTAAATAAAGTATTAAGCATAAAGTATTAAACATGAATGCGCATAATGTTTTTTAAAATTAGT
Organism: Salticus scenicus; assembly: GCA_963930645.1. Classification (NCBI taxonomy): domain Eukaryota; kingdom Metazoa; phylum Arthropoda; class Arachnida; order Araneae; family Salticidae; genus Salticus; species Salticus scenicus. The sequence goes on along the minus strand of OZ005650.1, from coordinate 135,317,828 downwards.
CTTTTTGGGGAACATCAAAAAGTCAGGGTTTTTTTTTTTTTTTTATTAAATACTTTCACGTGACCTGCAAGAAGATCATTTTCTATCTTAACCCTTTAAGGAGACTTCGCACCTTTTGACTTGGTACCACTTAAGTTTTTCATAGAAAAGCCTATATTTCCCTTTAATACTCATGGATTGAGCTATATTAGATTTGTTAAATAAAAAATATATACAAGAAATATTTCTTATAGATTTTGGTATACTTTTTACAAATTAGAAATCTTTAAACTCTGTTTTCTCAGTTTTCATTTTTTCATGAATTCGTGATCTTCAAAATGCTAAAATTCTACAGATATTTTACGCTTTGTGTCAATGTGTTGCTTTTTTACATCTTACCAAAAAAGTCAGTTATTTCTAAAGAAAGCTTTGAAAATTGATTTTTATTGACTGTTGCTGTCTTGCAACATAGAGTTAACACAAAATATTTATAAAATTCGCAATAGATGGCGGTATTATGTTATGTTTTCTAGAAACCCTGGATAATCTCAGTGAAGGGTCGCTAATGTTTTCACACCTAAGTTTAATTTATGAAGGAAAAAAAACAGATGTAAAGTCTCTAAGCGTAAACTGTTTACATAGACACAATTTGAGAAATAAAACAATTTATGAGTCAACTTTCGATATAACAAAATTAAGAGATATTTATAATTTCTATCTAAATCGAAAACACTAATATTTTGAAAAAATAAACTTATCAATTTTGCACGATGTTTTAGATATCAAACAAAAACTTTCTCGTCAATAAATGCTTAAATTTTTGTATGTTTTTAAAAATATTTTTTATGTGCTTATATTAACGTATTCAAACATATGTATAAATGGTTTTTTAAATCTAAGATCTTGAGATACAAAATGTTAAGAAAAGAACGAAAAAATATGTACATCTCTATATATGTTTTTAATATTTTTTAGGACAATGCTTGAAAAAAACTAGGGATGGAATTTGCAATATCCTTTAAAAGAAAAAAAACACATTTTTTTTTTTTTTTTTTTTTTTTTTTTTTTCAAATTTGTATATAGACTTGCATTTTTTTTCTCAAAAACTAATCAATAAATTTCAAAATCAATCCCTAATTCTCTTAAGTAGGAAGTTTTAGCATTTTGAAAATCAAGAATTCACAAAAAAATGCTACTAAGAAAACAGAACTTAGTTTTCAAATTTGTAAGAAAATGTGTAAAAATCCACAAGAGTTATTGCCTGAATGTATATTTTATTGAACAAACTTCATGTTTGAAAATATTAAATAGAAATATAAGCTTTTATATGAAACCTTAAATGGTGTCAAACGGGCCATGGAAAATACAGTTAACAGTAAAATTATCAATTTTTAAAAAGAAAAGGTTTGGTAAGCTACTTTATTACGCTTGCCATTTTTACTCTTCTAAAGTGCATTGAATAACAAAATTAAAGAGCAGAGTGCCACATTCTGTGTTAATTTCTTTTTTCTGAAATTCAGTTTCTAAAGCCGTGGTAAGTAATTATACCTTAAATATAACTACTTAGACTCAAAACGGTAGACGTTGAAAAGTAGCTTACCACGCCTTTCTCTTTTAAAATTAATGAATTGGGTTGTAAAGTTTTCCTCTCATGACATAAAGGAATAAAATTCAAATTAATTTTATCTGATAAGCTAAGTGAATTTTTCTTAAATAGATCTCAATAATATTTTATTTTTTTTGTGGAAGTTGTAAAAATAAATTGCCTGTTAAAGGGGTAAACTTGCACGTGTTGAAATATTGAACCACATGGATCATTTATAACTATGTAATAACATATTCTATTGAAGTATGATTTAGTGATTTTCAAAATTATGTACAAAAGAAGAAATGCCGGTTGCATAATTGCAAGAGAATAAATAAAACGTCGCTTTCATTTCCTTGATATTTAATCATCATATTAATGTTATAGCACTACGTACAAATATTTACAGGAAAAATTATTTCAAATCTAATCATTTACTCTCATAGTGAGAGATCGAAATATCTTCTATTCCAACGCAATCGAAGAATCAAAATCTAAAACTAACACATTCAATGACTGTTGCCAAAATCTAAGGGGGAAAAAAATCATACAAGTTCTTTTTTTCATCAGCGGCGACACAGCGCCGTCTAAAGGGAGTTATTTTTACTACACTATTTTCATAAGTATTTATACCATAGACCTATTATAAAAGTGGACGGGACAATGGCAGCTTTTTTCAGTGACAAAGATGACTCATAAAAAAGTCAAGTGATTGTTAAACTACAGGAAGCCAAACTGACCAATATTGAAATTTTCTAATTCATGCTCTAAACTATGCTTTTTCTTAAGCATACGATATTTTTCGTTTTTAATTTGAAAGTTCTTTTTAAAATTTTTATTTTACTTTAAAAGTTAGATTGTTTTGAATTAAAAAAGAATTTTATAGCAAGAAATAGTAATTAAATATACTTTAAAAAACCTGGAACTTATGTAAAATAAGGATTTTATTTCACTGGTAAGATTCTTTTTAATGTTTTATTATTCCGTTCTTTTTAAGTAATTATTTTTATAAAATGCTTATAATTGCTATACTCAATTCTCTAAATTGAATTAGTTTTAAATAGATTATACCTTATATGATTTCAAAAATGCCCATGATTATTTATGAGAATTAAATCGAGTGTAGACAAACCGAAGTTATATACGCTTTTGAAATTTGTTGGAAATTGTTAATAATAAGGTAAAATTAAATTTCAGCAGCTGTAGTGTTTTACACAAGTTTTACTTTCTGTATCTTTTAATAATATTTAAACTCAGAACAAAAAATCGCCAATAATACGATAAATGCCAAAAAATATATCCTTTTTTCAGCAGTCACGTATTTCATCTTTGCCACCTTTACTTATATTCCCTTAATAATGTAATACTCCGTCCACTCTTATAATAGGACTATGATTTATACTGAAATTTCTTATTAGTGACTATCAACATATAATTTATTTTATGTGTTGTTATTATTACTTGTACACATTATAATAACAATGGGTTGATGCAATTCAGATCTGTACACAAAAATTTTATTTAACAAAAAAAAAAAAAAAAAAAAAAAAAAAAAAAGCCTAGTTATAACTTTTTACAACGTGCTCATTAAGATTTTTTTTTTTTCTTTCCTTTTTTATCTATTTTTCTTTTCTTTTGGAGCGAGAAAGAGTGTAACATCGTTTTGTATTTTCAAGTGATTTCTTTTGAAAGGGTTTTAATTCGGCCTACTGTCTTAAATAAATTAAAGTGGGTTCAGTTAATTAAAAAAGCTCTTCTCGTTGAAAGACTTTTCTTTCAACTTGTTTAACAATCTCTTTAATTTTTAAAGTGGATACTAAATTAATGAAATGGCTACATGGCTTAGTCATATTTATGCAAGAAAGCATCGGAAAAGTTTGAGTTGCTTCGTGTTGTTCAAGTTAAGAGAATGTTGAAAAAATTGTTAACTCTTTTATCTCAAAGCAATTTTAAAACCTTTTTTTATAGAGTTTTTTATGCTGTTGTAACTTTACTTTTTTTTTTTTTTTTTCAAAGACTATTTTAATTAATTTTTTTTTTTTTTTTTTTTTTTTTTAAATAATAAATCCTGATAAATCACTTCAAAACCCGAATTTTTGGACACTGCATTCTGAAGACAAAAATGCTATTTTAAGCGGAAAATTTCTAGATTTTTTTTCTTTGTTGAAAAAATATTTTTATGAATCAAATTTAGGTCTTTTGTTGCATGAGATGTCTTTTTATAAAAGGAAAAGCGATTTGTAGTTCATTACGATAGATTAAAACTGTTGTGTGATAATTTTAGCAATAATAAAAACATTTATAAACCTTGCCATTTTAAAAGGTTTTCTGTTCTGTAGAAACTGTTCTCGATTAAACAAACCAATAAATAAATAAATAAATAAAGATTAGGGTAGGACATTTACCCCCCAAAAAATTGATTTAGTTAAAGTGCAGTAAACTTCTCCTCAAAACTCCACAGATTTTGTTTCTTTCCTATAGTTGGGGGCCTAATAAAAAGAACATATGACGTTAGGTATTTTCTTTACATTCGTAACTTTTTCATGATTTTATTTAGCACAAATATGAAAACAACTAATAAAATCTATTTTCAGTGATACAAACTTATACACATTACACTTTTAATGAATTTTATCCTTTTTTAAGGAGTAATAGAGGGCAAAAGATGTTAAATGATTGAAAATATATTTAAATGTAATATTGCTTAATATTGAAGATAACTTTTTCTCGCTAATACGCTTTAAGATTCTGAAAATAATTAAAAATCTCTTTTTTAGTTTTTTATTTCTTTTAATATTGCTATCCTTATTATCTTTTACTCTCTGCCATATCCTAATCTGTCGAGAAAGCATTTTTATGAGTATTGTTTAAGATTAAAGATAGCCTTTTCTCGCTTTTATATATTGTCGCGTACTCGGGATTCGTGAATTGTCTGTGAATGAAAGACAAAGCTTGCAGATGCTCAAAAGTTTTACAGAATATTCAAGGCCTGTTAACATCAACTTCAGTTTCATATAAAACACAGCTTAAATAATAGCTGACAACATAAAAACCACAGAATAAGCTGTACCATAGCATCAATACATAGCAATGGGAGCAGTAACCGATAGCAGAGCTCTTTATTTCACAATGTCTTGGCGAAAACTGACTATGACAACGATGCAATTATCTTAAACAATTCAAGGTACAATTCAAGAATTCCCCTGGTACAATTCAAGAATTTTCCAGTATCTTCCGAAATAATCGCCTTAGAACTTAGATAATCGACATATCGATATGGATTTTCTCGTCAAGGTCGCCAAAAAGGTCGCTAAGGTTCTTACCTTCCCTAGTGAGGATTTTTAATGGGGTTTTGAAGAAAAATGGGCTATTTTAACGCCAAAACAAGTTAGAAATGCAGAAAATTAACATTTTATATCCTGACTAAGTTCTCTTTAAATGAAATTGCATAAAAATAGCTACTATTTATAAATTCGTAGCAATATTAAGAATTGGGACTAATAAAAAAAAAATCGTTATTTTATTCATTTATTTTTATTTTTTCATAATTTATCTTATTTTAAGAGTAATAATGAGGCTTAATCGATAGAAAAACTATTCCATATAGAAGAAATATTTTAGTGGGTACTAATTTAATAAAGACAATTTATTTTCACTATTATGTTTAAAAAAAAAAAAAAAAAAAAAAGGCGTAATAGAGAATTTTTTGTTTTCATTAATTTATTTTATTTATTTTTCTTATTTCTTTCTTTCAGAAGGGTAATTGATAAAATGAAAAAGTCCAATTAATTGAAAGAATATTTTAGTGGATCATTTCTCAATACTAACGATAACTATAAAAACAAGGCAAACAACAACGTCTAGAACGCCAAATAGAAATAATAAGATAGCAGACAGCTGTTTCGGTAGCATTTAGCGTACCGTCTTCAGTGCATGCACAAAGAAATGAGAGAGAAGTACTCCTATATATAGTAAAGGGATCGAATTCAGATCATTTCTTTAAGCACTGAAGACGGCTACCTAAACAGCTGCCTGCTTTCTTATTATTTCCATTTAGACTTCTAGACGTTGTTGTTTGCCTTGTTTTTATAAGTCCCACGCCAAGTCTTCCATTAATACTAACGATAATTGCGTTTTTCGCTATTACATATTAAAAATTTAAAAGTAATAAAATAAATCTATTTTCCGCTGACTCTAATCCATCTTCCATGAAAAGCTTATTGTTTTATAGAATTTGAAATAGAATATATTTGTAGTGAAGTTATATCACAAATTGTTTTTTCATTATAAGTTAATTCAAATATAAAACTAATTTAAATACTTTAATATGCGTAGTATGTTTGAATAGCGTTGTTATCTGTTTAATTAAAATTAGTGCGACGTAAAAAAAATTGATTTTCATAAATCCTATTTCACATGATTAAGTATGATGCTGAATAAAATATTTAAATGTATTTCAGTTATTAGTAATCAAAACGCTGTAATTAAATTTTGAAGTGCAATAAATATTTAATATAAAAATATTTATGAACACAATTTTTTCTCTACCATAGGGAATTTATTCATAGTTTTCTTTGGTGAAAGAGTAAATATTCTCAGAAAAAAAATTGTTTTACTGAATTGATAAAATATATTTTTGTTTACCTTTTGCTAGAATTCAATACCTCATCTGCATTTTTATTGTTGCACATTTACTTTTACAACATTCCTCATTGCTAATAAATGCATTTTAGCTCCCGGGATAAAAATATCGACATCAGACATATATACACAACATTGAAAGAAATGCATGCCTGTCATGCAATTTCGTGGAAAAACAATCGATATTTTAATAAACGCAAAAATGCTACAATGGGAATATTAATAAATTTGAAATATTTTTCTGGTACTAATCGGAATTTTATTCAGACTAGATATTTTTTTCCTGGATATATATAAATATTTGGGAATGTATTTTAGATTTTTCAGTTAATACTGTTAGATTTAAATAAGTATTTTTTCCTTAATTTTTTTAATATTGGAGTGAAAACTTCTCGCAAATTGAAATGAAATTACATTTTTTTTTTTTTTTTTTTTTTTTTTTTTTGTATTGCATTCCGACCGTACGTTTTGTACAAAATATATTCTAATCGTGAAAAAAAGAAATAATCTAAGATTTTTGTGTGTCGGTACGTTTTAAAGGTTTCTTCTTCTTCTTCTTTTTTTTTTTTTTTTTATGGTAATGTGCGCAAAAGAGTTGACACAACACTGTCTAAACGCTTTGTTCGAATGGTCTGAAAATTTGTAGGTATGTTATAGGTCACTGTCGTACAGTGGGGGCATTTACCAGATTTTTCAGTAAAATACCACATTGTGCGTCGCACGTACTGTATAATTTCCGAAGAATGTGGAACTTTAAATTATTTTATGGAGACAAAATATCGTTTATCCTTATGCCCTATAGGCAGAAATTACTTAAAGTACAATAGCACCTAAACACTTTAAATAATCTGAAAGTTTATAAGTCACCATTTCGAAAATTTTATACCTTTCAATGTGTGTAGCGCTTAAAGAATTTCTTCTGTCCCTGTAAAAATAATTATATCACTATGGCTAATGAGCTTAAATTATTTTAAGGGCCATAGAGCTCTTGAACGCCTGACTCAATAGAGCTAAAAATTGGTAGATTAGTTACAGGTCATCGCCACGTCATTTCTTCAGAATTTTATGAGTGCAGAACTTAGTTCTTTTACAGGGACACAATAAGAAATTCTTTATCATTACAGATTTTGACTCGAATTATTATTTGAAGTGCGCTAGCGTCTAAGCTATAAGTTGGCAGGCATTTTTAGTTTATTGTTTCAAGACCTGCACAGATTTACATGTGTATAGGATTTAGTTTTGTTTAGTTACCGGTATTTAAAATAGATTTTTTATACATTGCTGGTCTATAGGCTCAAACTACTCGCTTTAGTAATGTTAATTTGTTTCAAAAATAAAAAATGTATAAATATTGATATTGCAAGCTTAAGATTTATTTATGCTTATTTTTTTTTTCCACTTTACCATGACGCACAAAAGAATTTGGTTACATTACAACTTACCAGGAAACATTCAAAAGGTGTCGTCTTCCAAAAATATTGAAAAAAATATGTGAATCTACTCTACATAAAACACCAGTAAATGAAAGAATTATCGGCTGAAATTAATTACAGTGACCACAAAAAATTATCAAAATTAAGCATTTTGGCGATTTAGTGCTGTTAGGCGATAAGTTCGCAGGCACCGAGATTGTCGTGTACGAACAGAACAGTGTTTTGCTTCTCCGCCAAGTACTCAAAATCAATCGCCTAACAGTGTGAAATCGCCAAATATGCTTAATTTTAATAATTTTTTTCTGTCACTGTAATTCATTTCAACCGATAATTTTTTCACTTTCTGGTGTTTTATGAAAAGTAGAATAACATATATATATATATTTTTTTAAATATTTTTTGAAGACGACACCTTTTGAATGTTTCCATGTTAGAGAGAAATACTCGATTGTTTTTCAGTTTTTGTTTCTAACGATTTTTCTTATTTAAATTTATACAAGCAACCGTTTTAATTAAATTTTCGGAAAGTCTAATAGAGTCACTCTAGATATCTTAGGTGATTTATTTAGAGATCGACCTATTCCAACAAACAATTTATATGCGTAATACCCAGCACCAGCACCACATCTTCTGGCTCAAATAACCCTGCTAGGTTGTTTTCCCAACAGAAATTGACAATGCTGAGCGCTGTTTATGCTCTTATTTAAAATTATATTATTATATGATTGTATGTATCCGTGTATAGAGTGTATAATCGTCGACATTAAATGTTTACCTGTTCAACAAGTTTTATGAAAATTATTTAGTCCCAATCTTAGCTGTCACAGTTTCGATTTAAATCTGTTCTATGAGAAACAAAAGGAGAACTTTTGTTGCTTTTACGCAAGCCTACCAAAATCGATCTAGCTGAAGCAATATACAGGGTGATCAATTTAAAAGAGTACCCGTTGGTCTTTCTTATTACCCTTAAATATGACGGTTGTGGCAACTGTTCTAACACTAAAGTATAATTGTTTGAACCTTGTTTAAGTGTGGGAGACAATTTCCAACACTGTTGGACTGTTACAACTTTATTTGTGAGGTAAAACAGAAATGAAGACGCACATTTTTTTTTTTTTTTTTTTAAACCTGTAATAATTTTATTTATAAAAAACAAAATTTAATTAAAATGTTTTACGTTATCATTTCTACATTACATTTACATTATCATTTTTACATTATCATTTCATAGGCTTTTCCAGAGAAGTCCTGCAAACATCGATGAATTAAAACAGATCATAACTGAAGAAATCTGGTCAATAACACCAACAACACTGTGAAGTGTGTCAACAACCTGGTTCGACGCGTTCATGTTTACATTCAAAATAGTGGCGAACATTTTTAACATTTTCTGTGAGGAATGATAATGTAAAAAAATAGAATTAAATTATGTTTTTCAAAAATAAAATTATTACAGGATTTAAAAAATTGCGCGTCTTCAGTTCTGTTTTACCTCACAAATAAAGTTGTAGCAGTCCAACAGTGTTAAAAATTGTCTCACAAACTTAAACAAGGTTCAAACAATCCTACTTCAATGTTAGAATAGTTTCTACATCCGTCAGATTTAAGGGTTATAAGAAAAACCCACGGGTACTCTTTTGAAACGATCAGCCTGTATATGTATAAAATGGAAAATTTGCCATCATAATAAAATACGAAATACTAATTCTAACCAAAATGAAACAGTAGACATATCATGGATGAGTTCATTGACCAGATTAATCCGCCATTTGAAAAATTCACACATATATAAGTATTTGTTACCTTACTTGCTTTGAAACACGTACGCACATAATTTATATATTGAAATAATTTTTAACTAAAATAAGCTCTTGGTTGATACCTTAGTCATCATGGTCTCCGTCTCCATCAAGTTTATCAATAAGTTTCATCCGCATCTCGTTTTAAAATAATGGACATTTAGAAAGAACAAAGAATATTATACAGCTGATAAGTTTTAAAAATATTAAATGTTATTTTACTTGGCAGTAGAATATAATCAAATTTAAAAATGAAGTAAAACTTCAAAAAAAAAAAAAAAAAAGTTTTTAAACGGAAAATATATTTTTTCACTCGTACATTAATAATGCTCGTTCTTAATAATGCCATTTATTTAAATAAAATTTCTGTTTAATATCGTCTGTAACATTACAAAATTGGTTATTTTTAGAATAAAATTTCCATTAAAACTCTGCATTTAATGTTTCTTTAAGTTCAAGCATAATCTTATTACAGCCACAATTTGCTATTTTTATTATTTTACAATTTTAAAATGTTTAACATAACATAATATTTTAAACCAATCATCGTGAAAAGTAAAAAATTTTGTTTATAACAGGGATAGTCAACCAGGGTAAACTTTTTCTTATATGTTGGAGCATCTCCTCCTGGAGGTGTAAATTTTGAAACTTACAATTTTCCAAAAGAAAATTTAAAGAAAATGTATTCGATTTTATCGATACCATGAAATCGAATGTTTGAATCTGCGATATTTTGAAACAAACTTCTCGAATTTTTTAAGATACCGCATGTCGCAACATCTTGATTAATGCAAATGTTATTAATTATTTTTGTATCAGACGCAACCTCTGATACACGCAACCACTCCTCATCCGCATTTTCAGCAACGTCGTTATCACTTTCTTGCTCTTCTGTTTGGTATTCTTCATCATTTTTTTCTACGTAACCACATTTCACGAAACAATTTTCTGAATTACTGAAGAAGTTACTTCTTATTATGCTGAAATTGCAAAATAAATAGATGGTCCAGAGACATGGCATCACGATTTTGATCTATCATGGAAGTGAGGAAAAGAGTTAATTTAGGATGAAATATTTAATTTCAGTTTGTATACCATATGGAACCGCTTGACCTTCAGGAGAAAATTTTTATTTGGCCAGGAGAAAAATTTTACGACGATCAATGCGGGAAAACGACTTTTTGAAGCACGATACATGCGGGTTTCGTTAACATTATTTAAATACAATTTGTGCAGGGACACGATCAATGCGGGAAAACGATGGATGCGGGAACGGTAGATCGGGGTTCCACTGTATAATATATATAATAATATGAACTTGCTGGTTGCTTTGTTGAATATGTCACATGTTTGAAATTGCTTGAAATTAACATTATGCCATGAAAGAAAAAAATATATGCCCGACAAATACTGCAACTTATCATTTTTAATATCCTCTAAATATCCACATGTCTTTCATGTAAAGTATTTTTTCCGTTTCAAACTTGTCTAAAATTAGAAATGTTTTGCTAAATGAAGAATGTATTATTCTTAGTGTTTCACATTTTAGAAATTACTTTTTCTTTTATAAAAATTTCATTCCAATAAATTTCGTCCGAACTCTTTTAGCATATCACATGAAATTTATTTAATATTATTCAAAAAAACATAAATATAAACTATGCAAAGTTCCCTAAAGATCGATATATCGTGGAAAGATGGGACATAAACATTATGAATGAAATTGGATTATCATTTTGCTGTTCTCGGTTTTCTTGGAAACTCTTAAAGTTCTTTCCTTATTTAGCTTACGTAACGAAGGGGATATTTATTTATATTTATTTTTTTTTATTTCAAACGTGGATAAAAATCGTTCGCCTCCAGTTATTTTCTACTAGAGATTTGAAATGAAGATTTCATATAAGCTTTTATTTTTATTTTATTTTTTTTTTTAAACTCTTTCTTGAATCATATTTGAAATTATTGGAATATTGTATGACTTCATATGCATATGATTTCCTTAAAATTTTTGGATTTCGAAACTAATGGATTTATTTTTGTATTTTTCATAAAATGCTTTTTTAAATTCTTTTTACGTTTGCTCATAATCTTATATATAGTTTATTAGATGTATAATAAAAAAACACCACAGAACTGGCGTTTTAAAGTAATAATTAAAAAACTTTAGCTGCAGCACTCGTGTCTACTTTGTTCGCCTGACAAGGGGTCGTGTGCTCTTTCGACTTTAAACAATTGTTGCGAGTTTATTGAATTTTATGGTGTTTATTCAAAATTTTGTAATTATTATATGTATAATTTATTACACATTATATATAATTAACTGTATATTAGATAATGTCATTATTTAAAAATAAAGATATCTTTCACATGGTAATATTTATATGATAATGTCATGTCCAAATCTGCATAGCCTTACAATAATACAAAATATATGTTTATTTGTATTTTCTTCCTTTTCTTTTTAATTTTATCTGTTTAAAATCACGAATAACATTTAATTTTATTTCTCTCAGTACGGTATTGCAGTTGTGACGTCATATTCTTATTGACTTTTTTTTTTTTTCAAATTATTTAATAATTTCAAACCTCGGAAAAAGTTTCATTTTCTTTATTTCAAAGCATTGCTCTAGCAGCTATTACATCAGTTTCAAGCGTATATCCCGTGAAACTAAAGCTTTTATCATTAAGAATATCTTTTAATTATTCACACACCAAAAACAGAAAAAAAATGAATATTTATGATCGTTTTTACAAACATGCCAGAAAATATTTTATCATAAATTTTCTCTGGGTCTAAAAATGTACCTGCACATAAATCCTTAAAAAAAAAAAAAAATCGATATATAAATTAATACAAGATAAAGACGGTTTTTATTAGAAATGATTTTTTTTTCTATTCCATTCCTTCCAATTTCTACTGAGATTTCACTATTCTTATTCAGCTCTTCTTTAAAAAAAAATATTTTATTCCCCTCCCTTTCCAAACCTTCGTTAAAGCCGATCGCTTAAAGACGTAATTATTTTTTCGTTGGCTGTTTAGAGTAAAGGACTTAAATGCCCCCCTTTTTTTTCTTTAGTTATGCTACGTTAATTGACAGCCTTGGATTTGGGTTTTCGAAATAAGATGGGATTTATATTCTTGAATCTAATAATATATGCAGTTTTGAAATAACGTCAGAATTTTGGTATAATATTTATATAACATGAATAAAATAAAATAAAAAATCTTAAGAGGTGTTTTTAGTTCCCCATCATACTATAGGTATGGGGAACTTAGGTAATCGTGAAAAATTTCGACCTCGGTTTTTTTACTTTTCTACACGTTTTCAGGTGTGAGGAATCCGAAAATGACAAAATTTCTATGGTGTCTGTCTGTAGGGTGTCTGTTAGTCTGTTAGTCTGTTAGTGGGTCAGTCCGTTAGTTTGTTAGTCTGTGTACACGATATCTCAAGAACAAATTGTCGCAGAGAGGTCAGATCAGTTTTAAAATATTACTTTCGACACTGGCAAGAACCCTATTCATTTGCAACATTCGATTTTAAAAACTTCGTAAGTTATTCGAAATTTACGATTTTCTTAACATGGGAGAATAGGACAAAAAATCACTTAAACGTGCATTAAATGAAACCTTTTTACAGTAAAAATGTCAGACCAGTTTTAAAATATCAGTTTTGATGCCGGAATGAACATCAGTAACTATAAATATGCTACTTTGAAAATTTCGCAAGTTACTGGAAATTTACGAATTTCTTAACATGGGAGTATAGGGGAAAATTTCACATAAACGTCAATTTTGAGAGATATTTTCATCGTAAAGATGCCAGACTACTTTTGAAACATTATTTAGGACACTAGCATGAATATTAATGACTATGAAGTTTCCAATATAAAGATTTCGTAAGTTATTAAAAATTTACGAATTTCTCAACATGGCTGAATAGAGCAAAATTTCACATAAACGTCAATCTTGAGGGATATTTTCATCGTAAAGATGTCAAACCACTTTCGAAATAATATTTAGGATACTGGCATGAATATCGTAGGCTATGATTTTTCCAATTTAAAAAATTCGTAAGTTATTTGGAATTTACGATTTATTTAACATGTCAGAATAAAGCAAAATTGAGCATAAACTTCCATTTTGAGGATCCTAAATACGTTAGACAATTTCAAAATTACGTTTATGATATTTGTTTGAACATGATTGAATACAAATATTCTAATAGAAAATTTTCGTAAATTATTCGTAATTTACGATTTTATCAACATAGCGAAATTGTAAATTTTTCATATAAATATGAATTTTGAGGATTATTGCATTGGAAATAGTAGCATGAAAACTAAACAACGGAATTGACCCCGATAAAATAAATTAATAGATTAGAATAAGATAAATATATCGAAGTGAACGGTGGATAGCCTATTAGGCAGGGATTTTATTCTGTCACTGTATGAAGCTTTGGTCAAATTGATTTCTTTTAACATTATTGCCGAAACGTCAGTGGAGGCCCTCTGTTGAGACTCAAAACGGTTTGGGGCTGTGTCTGTCTGTCTGTCTGTCGCGCGATAGCGGCCGCCAAAAAAGCGCTATTTACTTGAAATTTGGTACACATGTTCATGAGCCCCACGAAATCAGCTGTATAGTTTTTGGTATGTATTCCATTTGTAGTTCGTATACAGGGACACGCCAAAGTTTTTCTTATCATTACGGCCTATGGGAGGAATTTGTATGTACCACGATAACGGCCGCAAGAATCACGCTATTGACTTGTAATTTGGTACACATGTTCATGTGCTCAACGGAATCAGCTGTATAGTTTTGGGTGTGTATTTCATTTGTAGTTCGTGTACAGGAACACGCCAAAGTTTTTCTTATCATTACGGCCTATGGGAGGAATTTGTATGTACCGCGATAGCGGCCACAAAAATCACGCTATTGACTTGCAATTTGGTACACGCGTTCATGAGCCCAACGGAATCAGCTGTATAGTTTTAGGTGTGTATTCCATTTGTAGTTCGTGTACCGGGACACGCCAAAGATTTTTTATGATTACGGCCTATGGGAAGAATCTGTATGTACCGCGATAGCCACCGCAAAAATCAAGCTATTGACTTCCAATTTTTGCCGAAATGTGAATGGAGGCCCTCTGTTGAGACTCAAAACGGTTTTGGGCTGTGTCTGTCTGTCGCGCGATAGCGGCCGCCAAAAAAGCGCTATTGACTTGAAATTTTGTACACATGTTCATGATGCCCACGAAATTAGCTGTATAGTTTTCGGTGTGCATTCCATTTGTAAGTTCGTGTACAGGGACACGCCAAAGTTTTTTTTACCATTACGGCCTATGGGAAGAATTTGTATGTACCGCGATAGCGGCCCCCAAAATAACGCTATTGACTTGCAATTTGGTACACATATTCATGAGCCCATTGAGCAAGCATTTGACGAAACTGATATAGATCTGAGACTGACCGCCTTGGCGAAAATAATGCTCCTTTTATACTTTTCTATCGAAAACAGACTGTTCTGGAAAATTCTCGTATCACATCAGCCAATGAGATTAGAGCTTCCATATTTGGTATATCCCTAATAAGGATTTTCTCGCCAAGATCGCCAAAAAAATCACCAAGGAGGGAAATAGTCGCCAAATTTGGCGCCAAATTTATTTCTTCCCTTATAGGAGCTTTTTAATGCGTTTTTAAAGAAAAATTTGGCTATTTTAACGCTAAAACGACTATAAAGGCACAAAATTAGCATTTTATCAACTTACTAAACCTCTTTGAAAGAATTTATACAAAAATAAATGCAATTATTTACAATTTCGTAACACTTTATATCATACACAAATAGGCATACAAAGAGAGATACAACGAGGGGTTGAGGGGGGCTGCCGCCCCCTTCAGGAATGTATTTGATTTTGGTAATAAGTCGATCGAATCAATATATACTATTATATAATAAGGAATAAATAAAAATGACCTATTGAATAATGTCTGATGCAAATAGGACGTTGAGGCTCCTGATCTGCAGATCCACTAGTAATATGTCTCGCACTAGAAATTTCTGAGAACATAAATATGATGGGGAACTGAGCAGAGTCCACCTATGCCAACTAGTTTAAAAACGAGTTGTGTGTAGTTGCTTTAAATTAAAGCGAAATTTAGGAAAAATTAAGGTTTTGACAATTGTACCACTGCGCAATATAAATAGTAAAATGTTTTATAAGACACTATGAAAAATTAGTTGCCATAGGTGACTCTGCTCAGTTCTCCATTATATGTATATACTCATAAATTTCTAGTGCAGGCCATATTATATTCATGTTAAGAAAAATGAATTAGATCAAACGCTTGAAACAGTGATAGAATGAAATCCCCGCCCAATAGGCTACCCACCATTCATTTCGATATATTTATCTTCTTCTAATCTATTAATTTATTTTATTGGGATCAATTTCGTAGGTTAGTTTTCATGCTACTATTTCCAATGCAATAAACCTCAAAATTCATATTTATGTGAAATATTTAAAATTTCGCTATGTTGGTAAAATCGTAAATTACGAATAATTTACGAAATTTTCCTATTAGAATATTTGTATTCAATCATGTTCAAACAAATATCATAAATGTTATTTTGAAGTTGTCTGATATATTTATGATCCTCAAAATGGACGTTTATGCTCAATTATGCCCTATTCTGCCATATTAAGAAAATCGCAAATTCCGAATAACTGAGGAATTTTTTAAATTGGAAAAATCATAGTCTATGACATTCATTCCAGTATCCTAAATAATACTTCAAAAAAGGTCTGACATCTTTACGATGAAAATATCCCTCAAGATTGATTATCCCTCAATTAAATATCCCTCAATGATCTATTCTGCCATGTTAAGAAAATCGTAAATTTCAAATAATTTATGAAGTTTTGTAATTCGAATGTTGCAAATGAATAGGGTTCTTGCCAGTCTCGAACGTAATATTTTAAAACTAATGACTTTTCTGCGACAATTTGTTCTTGAGATATCGTGTACACAGACTAACAAACTAACAGACACCCTACAGACGTACACCATGCAAATTTTATCATTTTCTCAATCCTCACACCTGAAAACGTGTAAAAAGTCAAAAAACCAAAGTCGAAAATTTTCACGATTACCTAAAGTTCCCCTTACCTATAGTATGATGGGGAACTAATAAGATATAACATTAAATTATAAATTTTTAGTTAGATTTTTCATAAACTTCACTCTCTCTCTATTAATTAGTACGACAGGACTATTTCTTTCAGTCAGCGATTTTGCATTGTCACCATTTCACTTTCGTTTTTTGTCAAGATACCCTCCAACATTCAGTTTTTAGCATTTAATTTCTTAAACTATCTTAAATTATTTTGTCAAAACCATAAAAACTTCTACATTTTTCAAAACCTACTGTTAAGGTAGAGATTCTTCCTTGCTTACATGTAGAAACGAATTTCCGATCTTGGTATCAGACACCATCAACATTTCTGAAACTGGATGGTTTCTGAATATTTATTGGCAATATTTTCTGAATATGTATTGATAATGGTTTATGGATATTATTGGAAATATTTTTTGAAAATGCATTGATGATGGCATTCGAACATTTGTTGGCCATATCTAATAAATATATATCGATGATGGCTTCTGAATATTCGCTGGCGATATAGTTAGAATACATATTGATGATGGCTTCTAACTATGTGTTGGCGATATCTTTCTGAATACATATTGATTATGGCTTCTGAATATTTGTTGGCAAATGACTTCAGAATACGTATAGAAAATAGTTTCTGAATATTTTATGGCGAAACCTTTAGAATGTATATGGTTTATGGCTTCTGAATATTTATTGGCTATTTCTTCTGGATATGTATTGATAGTGGCTTCTGAATAAATGGCTATATCTTCTTAATATATGAATTTTTGTCGATGTCTTCCAAATAGTTGCTAAGATTTTCTAATATATATATATATTTAATGAGACAGTATTAAATAAATTTATCCTGTCGTACTAAATTAAATTCTGTCAAAGACATGTGTATGTGTGGATGGATGGATGGATGGATGGATGGAAAAATTTAAATATAGGAGGGAGTAAAACCTGAATTATTAAATAGAACTAGAACAAAGTTTTTATAAATCAGTGCGCAAAAGCAGCAAAAGGAAATATAAAACTATAAAAAATAAATAAAATAATGAAAACCCGATGAAAATTTAATCCCAAAACACATGAGGGCCTTCATCAGGAAGCTCCCCATGTAGGGAAAGGAATATGAGAAGTTTCTGACGAAAACGCTGGTATTAACCGAAAAACACGTTTCTAGCCCCTCAACTTCTCACAGATGGAAGCACGACCATACAGCAAACGAATTTTAATTAATACATAGCATAAAAAGCAATTAAATTCAGAAATAAAGCACAAAATAAATATATATATATATATATATATATATATAAAATTCAAGAAATTAAATAAAACAAGAATATATAAATACATACGTAGACAAACTGGAATAGTTGGAAAATTGAAAACCACCCCCCTTTATAAACATAGAACCCTTTTCAGCTTAGCTGCTTCCATCTGTAAGAAGTTAGGGGATAGAAACGTGTTTTTTGGTTAATACGAGCGTTTCGTCAGAAACTTCTCATATTCCTTTCCCTACATGGGGGAGCTCCCCTGATGAAGGCCCTCATGTGTTTTGGGATTAAATTTTCATCTGGTTTTGATTATTTTGTTTACATATATGTTTATATATATATATATATTTTTTTTTTTTTTTTTTTTTTCATTTGTGGGTGTTGCTTGTATGTATATCTTTGAACAATCAAACAGACATGAGTGCAAAAATTAAAGAATTTCTGGATTTATATCGTTTTCATAGATAAACGTTTATTTGAGATTTGTTTGTGAACAAAAAAGTACATTTTAAATAAAGGAGTTGAGTGATTTCACACTTTTTAAGTAAATTTTCCTATGGGAATACAGTTCTCTATTTTATATATATAAACAAACTTATTTTAAATTGTTTATCATGTATATACCTGTCTTTACGTGTAAGTACAAACCTTAAAAAGAAAAATACCTTTTATTTATAAAGGCTTTATGGATTTTTTATATCGCACTATCAAAAATTTTGTTTTTTAAATGTAAGGCTTTCTAGAAATACCCATACCATTTTAAGAAAAAAAAAAAAATCTTTATGCTCGTTTTTCTAGACAGGCCTTAAAATACTTCATTATGGAAAATCTCTCTTGGGGTGTAAAAATGTAGCTACATATAAGCCCCCCCTCCCCTTAAAAAAAGAAAAAAAAAATCTATATTTAAATGAGTATGAGATAAAGACGACTTTTGAAGAAATGAGAAATTCTTTATTCCTTCCAATTTCTTCTGAGATTTTCCCTATTCTTATTCAGTCCCTCTTAACGAAGAGGATTTTTATTAAAATAATATTTTCTCTCTCTTTCTTCCCTCCTTTTTTCTTTTTCTAGCCTTCGTTAAAGCCGATCGCCTGAAGGATTTTTTTTTTTTTCCGTTGAATGTTTAGAGTATAGGGCTTATATGCTTTTTTGCTTTAGTTATACTTCGTTTATTGACAGCCCTGGATTTGTATTCTCGAAATAAAATGGGATTATTTTCTTGAATCTAATGGTATTGAGATTTGAAATAGCAGAATTGTGGTAAACTTCCCTATAACATGAAAAAAGGAAATATCGTAAAAAAGAATATTTTTAAAAGCGAGTTTAGTATAACTTTTTTAAGCTAAAAATGGTTTCCTTAAAAAAAAAAAAAAAAAAAAAAAAAAAACTTAGAGCATAATAAAAATAAGTAAAATTAAAAATTTGCCATGAAAAATTAAGATTTAGCGTGATGGAACACTATTTTAATAATAAATTAAAAAAAAAAAAGTTTGCAGGTGTGCTTTTAGAGATTTTATTGCACAAGTCTGCAACCAAAAAGCAACATAATTTTTTTTTTTTTTTTTTTTTTTTTTTTTTTTTTTACGGTTTCTTATACATTTTTACTTGATGAAACGAAAAAGCAAAGTAAAAAAGTTCTATCATGCCTAGTTTAGTTGTAAAGCTTGCATTTTCAGTTGAATTATGAATGCATGAAAATTGGTATTCTATAATTCATTAAACAAACATGTTTAATAATTGTTTCTGTTATATAAGTAAGATTAAAGGTTAAAAATATAAAATCGAAAATATAGGGGATGTGGGATCAGTATTACTGATGGAAGTGCAAGCGTGTTTTTAGAAGAGGGGTGATTTAAAAAAAAAATGGTTTCAGAGGCAAAAATAGGAAACACATAATGTTAAATATATAATAAAGGAAATATTCGCTTAGTTATGAGAAAAAGTATGTTTAGTTTAATTTAAAAAAAAATAGTTTTTTTTTTTTTTTTTTTTTTTTTTTATGGTTGTGTATGTGTGTGTAAACCTCTTTATTTCAGAAAAAATCCATACGTCATAGGTAAAAACGGAAGTCACTTTTTGGATTCAGTATCCTCAAAAACATAAAATTTACCAAAAAAATTTCATGCAGCTGAAAGAAAGCTCTATTTTGCAGACCAGTGTTATTTCTGTTGGTCTTTAATTTTAAAATTTCATGAACATTTAATTCCATCCTCCATTTTAAAACTTATGAAATATTGAAATATTTTTTTTAATATACAAAACAGATAAGTTTTTTTAATTTTGTTTATATATATATATATATATATATATATATATATATATATATATATATATATATATATATATATATATATATATATAATATGTAATCTATGGTAAACCTTATCACAAAATTTTTTCCCTCAATTAAAGGTTTAAGATATAAGGGTATACCTATTTCCGTAGCATGCATTAAAATGTAAAAGTAGCAAAAAATTCTAAATTTAATAAGATTTTCCTTAAAAAAAAAAAAAAAAAAAAAAAAAAAAAAAAAAGACTATTGCTAACTTAAATGTAAAGGAAAACAGTAATTCGATACTTCTGTATAACAAAAATTTGTAGAAACTTCCTCAACGTAAACTAAAACTAGAAGGCATAGGTTGATTCTGCTCAATTCCCCATCGTACATTTTTTCTCATAAATTTCTGCTACCAGCGTATTCTACATTCACGTTAAGATAAATAAATTTTGCCGATCGTTCAACACGGTCTCGGACTGAAATGATAGTTCTAGTAGACTATCCATCCTTCAATTCGGTGCAATTATCTTATTCTAACTTGCTAATTTATTTTATTAGGTTTAATTTTGAACTTTAGTTTTTCATGCAATTCCACACAACTTGCAGTGCAGTGATTCCCCATGATACAAGTTTATGTAAAATATTTCTCTATCATGTTATTAAAAAAAAAAAAAATCGCATAATATTCTTCAAATTAGAATATTTGTCATCGACAGCGTTCAAGGTAGTATTATAAATAATATTTTAAATGTGGTTTGGAAAATTTAAACAATTTTTAAAAAACAATTTTGGAAGTAGTGTCAAAGATGCATGACAGATGGGTGAAGATACACAGGTCTTCAAATGTTAAATTAAAATGTTTTCCTTCCTGTATTCACTTTTCTTTTTCTTTTATTCTTTCACAAAGATACTTTTTTTTTAATATACAAGCGGACATAAAAGTTAGATGAGATATTCTTTATAAAGTTACTCATTGACATTTTTTATAAAAATCAGATTTTAATTTAACACAGAAGCATGTGTAGAGAATATTATAGAGAATTTAAAGAAGTATGTGTATCTTCAGCTATTTGTAAGGCATCCTTAACCCGGGAGAACGCGAGCTGAACAAACGAACGGGAGCAAGGGCGCCGGGTATGTGATACCATATTTGTCGCATTAAAGGGTTATACATGCAGATATTTACTAGTATGATAAGTAAAACTAAATTATGAGACAAATTTAATAATATGAACACATTTTAAATAAAAATAAAATATTTTACTCACATATTTTTTTTCGAATTTTTTTTTTACTCACATTTTTTTACATTTTTTTTTAATAAGTTCTCGGGTATGAGATACCCGGCGCACGTTCTCGCTGGCTAAAGCCGTTTCTTATTTAGTTTTCTTTTCTAAATCGTTTTTTTTTTTTTTTTTTTTTTTTTTTTTTTCCCCATTTCTTCCCACGCTTACTTTTGAGCAAAATTTGAATTATTATCAGTTTAAAAATTATGTTAAATTTCAATAAAATTTGATTAATGGTTTGATAAAGAACATGCTGTCCAAATTTTATGTTCATACGTTCATAAAGTATGCGTAAAAGAAGGAAACGAGAACACAGGAGGTAATTTTAATTTTGGTCATGAGTGTTTATATATAAATTTAAATACAACAAAATGTTACAAATAATTATTAAAACCTCATTTGAATATAAAGCTGTGGGTATTTTTTCCACCATCGACACCCACTCTCAAATGAATAAATAAAAATACTAAAACGAATACATTTAATGAACACATTATAAATTTTGTTTGTTCTTCTGATTTCTTTTTTTTTTTCAAATTATTGTTCTTTATTTAATTAAGAAACATTAAGAAAATAATTCTTTTCCCAGCATTTGTCTGACTGGTTGCCTTTTTTTCTTCCACTTAAGATGTTTTTATGAGTTTTCTTTTTTTCCTGTAACGCTTTAATTTTTTTCTTTTATTTTACGAATAAATTTTTATGGATACAAGGAATCATTTTGTTGGAGATAATTGGAGTAAATTTTAAAAGAAGAGAGGGAAAAAAAAAAAAAAAAAAAAACTTTTTTTTTTTTTTTTTTTTTTTTAAGTTATGTAAAAAATAAAAAGAAATAAAAAAAATCCCTTATTTAATTATATGAAAAGTAAAAGAATGAGTAATATTTAAGAAAAATTTAGATAATGGAGAAATAAAGTAATGGAGACTTTGTATTTATATTCTTAATTACTCATAATTTTATTTTACAAAGAGCTTCTATGTAACGAATAAATAAGTAGCTTTTTAATAAAGTTAAAGAAAAGCAAAGATATTGAAATTATTATACAAAATTGTTTCCAAGGCTGCATTATAAAAAATAATCTTCTAAGTAAATGGTTTTTATATTTACTGCACTTTTTGTTCCTGTTAAATTAATATTTCTTTATAATGTTCTTTACGTATACTGCTTAATAATTTCATAATAAGTTAACAAGAACTTTTACAGCAACCTAGTGTATGGGAATATTTATCTTTTTATTGTCTAAATAAATATTCATCACAATAAATGTAAATGTATATATTATTAAAATCCAGTGTTATGTATATCTAGTTATGTCCTTACGAACCCATGAATATTGAAAGACACAGTAGGTTTCAAAAGATACTGCATAACTAAAGGGTTTCGAGGTGATCATTAAAATTAAATTATTCCAATTCGTTTATATATTCACACACACACACAAAATATATATACATGGGTGCCAACTTTTACGCTTTTTAGCCAAAGGAAAATTTTGATATAAATATTTTATATGTTTATCTAACAGTTTTGCTGATTAAATAAACTAAAAATTCCTATTTTTTTCCGGTAGGTAAAAAGTGTAAAAGGTAGCAACTATCTATCTATACACACACACACATATATATATATATATATATATATATATATATATATATATATATATATATATATAGCTGCTATCTCAACTTGAAACCCTAAGCGCAAAAGATCAGCTGCGCAACATATAATGCTAAAAAAAAAAAAAAAAAGGTCCTCCTGCCACAGCGCCAACGCCAACTTCCCAAGCGGCTGGGCGGCAATACACCACCAGAGGCAGACGGATTGATTAGATAAACCTTAAGATCTAATATTAGTTGTAATTGCCCAATACAAGGTTTTTAACGATTCCAGTGGATTTTGTTTTTTATAAAGTGGTATAAAAATAATTCTTTTTTTTTTTTTCATTCATACAACATACTTGTCAACCATCTCGTTAATAACCGTACAATTGTTAACGCCCCTTGAAAAAAAAAAAAAAAGCCCCTTTTTTTACACACAACTATACTTTTAGAGTAATTCTCTCCAAATGTTGTTACGATTAAATAAGAATAAAATTACTCTAAAAAATGACTGGTGTGGGGGGAAAAAAAAAAAAAAAAAGCGGTTACTAAAAATTGTACGGTTTATAATGAGATGGTTGGCAGATATGATACAAGTATAGTGACCAGTGAAACAAACAGTCTGCTAGTGATTTGTAAGGTTTGTATGTATTAAAAACATTAATTTTACATTATGAATTATAAAAAAAATGTATCATTAAATACTCTAAATCTTCCTCTCACTTAAACCTTTAAATATCTTTTCCCCCAAAAAATCATTCAACCTTAATCTATTAAATATTTAATCGATCATAGTTTTCATTAATATCGTATTCATTGATTCAGATGTTATTGTCTAATTAAGAAACTACACGCCACATCCTCCCATTATATTGTGGTTAATTTTAACTGTTTCCTGTTTTACATAAAATCTCACACGTTTGTGTCATCTGATAAGATAATAATTGTCTCATTATGCGGTGTAACAGTACAAAGTATGATAAATGATCATCGCTAAAACATAGAGTATATTTTAGATGTTCTGTTACTCAGATAAGCGTTCTTGAATAATTGATTAACTTTGTATAATAAAGCTCTATCAAATAACTTAGATATCCTTTATATTTCTGTGTCATTTAAAAGGGACATTTATATTTGATAGAGAAAATAAGAAAAATTCTCTTTCGTGTCGAAAATGTGTTAAGACAAATGTTTAATTTTTAGTCCTTGCAATTTGTGCATTAAAAATATACTTCGAATGAAAATGTAATTAAGTGTATTGCTATACTAGTTACATAAAATAGTTTAGTTTTCACCATATTTAGTAGACATAAAAAATTGCAAGTTCTTTTTTTCAAATTTATTTAATTTTTCGTAGCTATGAAACATATCTAGAGAAATATCTATTGCTTTCGTATAAAACGGTATGCCTTGAAGAAAGATATTGAATAATGTATTACTTGTTCGGAAATATATATATGTGTGTGTGTGTGTATTTCATCCCCTGATGATTTATTCCCCCACCTTTCTGATTTTCTCCTACATAGAGAAATTGTTCATTCTTATTGGTTTTTGTGGTTTTCGGTGATCTTGTGTCTGTTGCTTGGCTTCTACTGCGCTTAATGGGTCCTTGTTCATTACAGGGTTCTCTTTTTTCACCTTGCAATATTGTCCTAGAGTCTACCTTCTTTTCATCAGAGTCTAATTACACGGTCCTATTTCCATTTTCAACAGGTATTGTTGTACAGTGGATTGCCGTCAATGCTATTGTAGAACTTGATAATTGAATCAATTTGGGAAATCTTGTTGCTTTGTTTGGCGTGTGTATGTATGTCCCTTTGGTGAATTGTTTGACTAACTATTCTTTGTTCTCATTCTTTGCTTCTACTATCAAAAGGATTATATATATTATTTATTGTGGCAATTTTAATATGCAGTGTGTTCAGCACAGAGCGTGCAAGATGCGCGTTTGTTCGAGATTCCCTAATGCATGGCGTGAAAAACACACGGAGAAACTATCCTATTTTTGACAGAAAACTAACAGGCGTTGTAATTCAGTATTTTCGACCAAATAAACGCGCAATTTACACGTTCTTTTCTCGGTGTTACTATGTGCGAGGTCTCTTTTTATATTGAATCAAAATGTTCTACAACTTTGAAATTATTCTTTTTTTTTTTTTTTTCCCGTTACCGTTTCAGATTTAGAAGCGCCAATTCCGTTGTTTTCTGCCAAGTGGTATTGTGACTGATGTCAACTGGTAACGCATAATTATTACTACTGCTAAACACAATTTTTAAGGCAATATCTATACTTGTTCTCAATTTAAGCTGGGTGAACCAGATACTCTATGTATGGTTATTATTGAACATGGTTTATTTTCTGATACAGTTCATATAAATATTAAAATTGAACTAATTTCTAAAAGCTTATATGAAAAAGAGCATTATAAATGTGGAAGTATATTCTTTTAATCCCATTAAAAAAAAAAAAAAAAAAAAACCAAATTTTTAGCAATCAATATGAAACTGAATTGTCGATTTAAGAAACCTGAAAAATAACTGGTTTCCATATATTTTATTTTACAAATCTTAAAAACCAAAATATAATCAATTTTCGTACTTTTAGATTAAAGCTGGAGGAAATATCGTTTGATAAATAAATAAATAATTGTTAACCCGTTCCCAGCGGAGTTTATTAAGGATTTAAATTGAAAAATTGTCAAATTATTGTTTATTTTCATGTATTATATATTTTATTATTTTTGTAATTTTTTGGGGGAAATGTTATATTAAAATGGTGCTTTTATATTTAATATATATAAGTAAAATTTAGCTATAAAGTTGACTTTTTCTGCATTTTGCCTGCTCGACTGAGTTAGAGATAAGACGCGGAGGGATTAATTTTAGATCATCAGCCGGTAAATAAAATTTTAATTTGGCATTTTTCTAATATTTCAAGCCATCAAATATATAAAACATTTAATTTAAAAAAAAAATACAATCTTGAAAATTTAGTACTTATGATTTAAATTTAGAAAAACATCCATGGTTTAACGTAGTCGTTATTCCTCCTTACCCGACCCACAATATTTTTCCATTTGTATGAGATCTGTTGACTTTCATTTTTCTGGTTTAATATATTTATTTCGGATGAAGCAAATTGATATCTTAAAAATATTTACTTTTATTTGACGATAAAAAAAAAAAAAAAAAAAAAGCAGCTGCTATTTAATATTTATAAAAATTAAATATGGTTAATTGAATACAGAAAAATTAATAAAATGGAAGCAAATCTAAAAATGGAATAGTGTGTGCGTTTTTTTTTTTTTTTTTTTAAGTGAAAACTTCTTTAAGCGCGTTGAGCACTTTTGGGTGAACAAAAGTCATGAAACTCGCGTCATCGTCAGAGAAGGCTTTCCATGAGAATCGAAAGTGGAATTAGAGATTTCAGCTGATTTACACGTTTTGAGGTGTCCTGAATGGGTTTTCTTTTATATCTCAGCTACTAATTACAATAATTTCATAAGTAATACATCATTTGAAAGCTTTGTTGAGTTGAAATCGAACAGTAACTTACAGATATTTCTACCGCCAGATGGCGCTGTAATATTTTAAAATTTCAGTATTTCAAATTCTAATTATGATTAAATCATCATTCGAAAGATATTTTAAAGTTCTTTTATATTATCGAAAGTGGAATTCGAGATTTCACCTGATTTACATGTTTTGGGGTATCCTGAATCTGTTTTCTTTTGTATCTTTGCTACTAATTAAAATAATTTCATAAGTAATCAATATTTTTACCTAATATAAGGCTTAGTTCATTTAATTTGGGTAGCTACAAATATTGCGCTGAATCATATAATACAGATCATAAACACTTCTTTACAAACCGAAACTAATTCGAAAATAATAATAGCTCGACGATACAATTCACAAGTTACTTAGTTTTCACTTCTATCGGCAGTCCCCAAACACTGCTTTTTGATTTTTTTTTTTTTTTTTTTTTTTTAACATAATTTTAAGCTAAATCGTATAAAATTTTAAATAATTTATAGTTTTAAATATTTATAATATTTCATTTCCTTAATATAATTTAATAGTTTTCAAACTTATTATTATTTAAAATAACTGTAATATTAAATGCTTACATCATAGAAATATTTTAAATTCAAATTTATGTTCTAGAAAAACACTGTTGGCACAAGATAAATGTTTGTAATTTAATATCTTTCAAGCCTCTAAATGCCAAATGAAACACCATTAAAAGTTCAACTATAAGAAACTGTAAAAAGCACATTCTTATGCTATCCCAACTCTACAAAAACATTTTATTTCTGCCGCGTGTAATTGAAATATTTCTATTAAATCCTTTTATATATATATATATATATATATATATATATATATATATATATATTTTCATCTTTTTGGTTAAGGAAAAGTATTTTTTTTTTTTTTTTTTTTTTTTTTTTTTTTTTCTGATGTCAATATTTCTACGACTAGCAACATATGTAACAAGAAAAATAATCTATTTTATGACAAAAGAAATTAAGCTATTTAAAAGAACCAATGCAATACATTTAAATTTTTGGAAACATTAAAAACAAATTATAGGAAAGATATTATTTAATCTGAGCAAGAGATTTTTCATTTTTCAAATGAAATAATCTAGAGATAGATATGCTTTATTTTTTTAATTTTCTCACAACTTTTTTCTTGTAAAATTTTTATTATAGTTATAAAACAATTTTCAGTTTTAAATTTAAGTTTACCGCGAAATAATCTCTAAAAATCTTACATCTTTGTTTTTTTCTTTTTTTTTTTTTTTAATAAATTATCTATTATCTAAACTACAATAATTAAAATGAAGATTAAGCTGTTGTACATTATATTATTTATTTTATTAATTTTGTTATTAAAATATATATTAAAAGTAAAATTTAAAAGCATATTTGATAATTGACACGTTTAATTTAAATTATGTTTGTGAAATTTTTTATCCTCTCAAAATCTTGTATACTGCTCAGGAAAAAAAAAATTCGCTTATAGATTCAATATTGGATTGTATATAATTTATACTCAAATTTTGCACTTCATCTTCAAAGACATCAATGAAAAACTTCAAAATTTTATAAGTTGGTAGGAATGGGGCTGAATATTTACACTGTAGCTGCAACCATATAAAGATAGTCTGATACTACTGTATAATGTTTCATATCTGATTCAGAACGGCAAAATATATTTGTTCGTTCATTTTTCCCATCTTATTGCTGCAGGTACTGGTAAATGAGAATTTGGTTCAATATAGATCAAAATTTTTAACGACACGTTTAAGCGACAGCTAGGATCATCTGTAGCTTAATAAATCTACACCAATTTCATTCGTGTAATGGTTGTATGGTATATTACTAAACTTAATTTAGAGCAATAGTAGTTCACGGTCTTTTCTCTCACAGATTAATATTTTCTGTTGTTAGTTTCCCCTTGAAGAAAAAAAAAAGATGTACAAATACAGAAAAATCTATGCAAATTTTCTTATTTTATTGTTGTATCAGTGGATGCCACCTCCCCCCCCCCCTCCAATTAAAAATAATAATAATAATAAATCTAAATTACCACTGAAATACATGGCTTAATGTCTCTTGATCAAATTAAACAAACATGATACGTTTTTCGCTTTTATGTCTCACAGGTTCTTTATGATTAAGCATACAGTAATACCGAATCCATTATTAAAATTTAAAGCTTGGCGTCTAAGATCTCGCAAAATTTCATTGACATAAGTTTCTAGCCTAGTAATTGTAAAATCAAACTTTATTTAGTTCAGCAGATTTTATGTTTCATTTCTTAATTTATTTTTCCTTCAAAGTAAAATATTTCAATTGTTGTTATATTATCATCAAATCTGTCTTTTTGTAACGAGATCAAGGACTCTCCCCCTCCCCGCCCCTCTCCAATTTTCTTTTTCTCTTTAGTGCATCGCCAGCTTCAAGGCTCGTTGTAACAGTTTGTCCAGCTATATTATAAGTAATTTGATACATTAATATTGTTAGAAATTCAAAAGTTAACAGGCGCTTTTTTATGTATTGTATTAATTTATTTTTTAACTAAGTTTAAACATTGAAAATCATATATGCCAGATAAATTTTAGATTTTTCTGTTTGTGAATGTAACTTTTAATGCACACTTCCTTTGTTTACTGTATTGCTCTCTTGAAAGCGCTAATGTAGATACAACAATAGTAATATCGAATTAGAGGCACAATTCAGTATTTTTCTGACCTGGACGCTGTTTAACCAATTTTACAGCAGTTAAAAAATAAAATAAAATAAAATAAAATGTTGTAGGTTCCCTTGTCAGTTTGAGTGCAATAGATTGAAGTTTTCTGTTTTTCAGAAATGAGAATTCCATTAACGCCCCCCCCCCCCCAAAAAAAGTGTCTTCTTGAAAATTGATATTTTCTGAAGTAAAAATTTTCTTTTGAGAATAATACTGATTGTTTGCAAATAAAATAGTAGTATTGTTTGAAGTGAAAATATTAAGTATTAACTTTGACTTTTACTGCTTGCTACAAAGTGTTTTTTTTTTTTTTTTCACTTGAAATTTTCTGCATCCTTAGAATGAAAAAAAAAAAAAAAAGAGTGTGTGTGTATATTGCATAGCTCGATTAACTTTGGAATTATTTAGGATATTTGCTACATAAACAGTTGGGGTGCTAAATTGGTTAAATTAATACAGTATGAGTAACATCAAATAATACATAACAAGTTTTCTTTCTTTATTTTTTTTTTTTCTCTTTTTACAAAATTAGCTTGACTAGTAATTTGCGGAACTTAATAATTTGCGGAACTTAATATAATACACTTTAAATACAGAGAGAAATCTATTGTTAATATAATAAGCTTCTTTATATTATTAAGAAATGTAGTACGAAAAAAGGATTTTTCATTTTTTTTTTTTTTTTTTTTTTGATTAAAATATTATATATATAAAGTCTTTACGAAATTTTATTTTATGTAACAAGGAAGTTAACCAAACGTTAATATTTTTCTATTTTCTCTCCTTTGTTTTGCTAAATATTATGTCCTTTTTTAAATTTTCTAATTTTCATTGATAAATAATTTAATTTACTGTTACAGGAGGCAGCCCCCCTCCCCCCCCCCAAAAAAAAAAAAAAAAAAAAAAAAACTTTTGTATTAGCTTAAGAATATTTACCAAAACGTAACTTATCTTGACATAAATGTGTTAAAAATCTCTACCACACACTCTAAATAAATTCTTCAAAACTCTCCGGAATTTAAGTTGTCGCGTTGATAAATATTTCCACATTAATTTGTTTGGAATATTTCAGAAATGTTACGGATTCTTTCGGCTACAACGTGACTGCGTTGATTGCATGTCAATTTATTCATAACGCAAGCAAAATGAAATATGCTTTACAACAAAGCTTATTACTCAGCGACGGTATTTTACTCTTCTTGCGTTTGTTGAAACCTTTTATTTCAATAAAAGGAATATATCGCCGTCTGAATTATAGAGAACAGAGTTTAACGTCGCCCCTTCCATACGAAATTAGGTGAAAATGTGGGTTTGAATAGTGGCGTCTCGGTTTAAATCTAAACATGTAGCAAATGCATGAATCATGAATGTTCTATAATGTAATACTGAACATTATGGGTTTTCCCTTTTCGGGTCCCCCCAACTCTGTTGTCCCCTCAACTCTAATTTGCCTTTGAGTACACACGACATGAAAGCCGAGATGCAATATTTGGCGATTTATCTCTGTTCATAGATGAGTGTTTACCAATATAAAGTTATCTGTTTACAAATGGGGGAAAACAAGTGATAGTGTAATGGTCGATATTAACCTGCGTTAGCTGCATAATAAACTTATGCTTTTAATGACTTTCGTTTTCTACCTCAAGATAAAATATTGAATTATGTTGTTTTAAGCTTTTAAAGCAAATTAGAAGGAGCGGTTGAAGTGGGCTAGTTTTTATGGATATGAATGTTGTATTAAACTGAAAAAGACAATAGAGTACAATATTTATCCCGGTCCGTTCATCTCTTGTTAAAAAATAAATAAATAAATAAATAAAGTTTATGTATAACTCGGAACTAAAAGTGATTACTAATAATTAAAATAGTAACTATCGTATTAACTTTTCTGCTTTATTCTATATTCAATAGAAGAAGTATTTGATTTCTAAAAAATATCTGACTTTCAGCTTTTCACGGATTTACGTATTGGGAGATCCAGAATATGATTTGACCACTTTTAAAAAATGCCCGTCTGTCTCTCTGTATGTATGAAAATAATTTTGTGACAGCTGTGTCTTAGAAAATACTGCACAGAATTTCATCATATACATTAATATGTAGCGATACCTTGAAATAAATAAGTGTATCGAATATCTGGGGGGGGGGGGGGAAGGAATTCCTCAAAAGGTGGCGCTGTTCAACTGGGATTTCTCCCATTTAAAGAAAGACTTTATTTCAGGTTCTATTATATATAATTGAACAAAACTTGATATGCGAAAGGGCTATTACAAAAAAATTAGCTTATTCAATTTAGGTGCATATCAACCGATTGGTGGGTCTACTATGCTGCAATTTTTCGAGTGAACGAGAAGACTATATCTCCAGACTCTACTATGTATAGTTGCACAAAACTTGGTATATGTGATGACTACTATGGAACAGTATAATTCAATTTTTATGCATATTAACCAACATATGGCGTTGATGTACTGCAATTTACTACGCGAATAAAAGGCTATATGTGATTCTATTGTATATAATTGCAAAAAAAAAAAGATGAAAAAGCTTAATATATGTGAGAGCCATAATAAACACTATGCTGATTCAATTAAGATGTATAACTGGCGATAAATAACGCTGTTTTTATTCACCTTCTGTGATTTTTTTTTACATGGCTGAATCTCAGCTCCTGTTCATTAGAATTACATCAAACTTCATGTGTGAAATCTTTTTAGTGAGAAGCAGTGATTAACTTTTTTGATGTTAAACGAAAGAGTAGCGATGTTACATGGAATAGTATAGAAAAAAATTGCGGTGAACACAACATACTAGTTGTTTTTCATCGGTGAAATATGTACATAAAATAAATGCTTTAACTAGAGACCTTATTTTAATAACTTATTTTAATTAAAAAAAAAAAAAAAAAACTTATGTAAATGATTGTTAAATTAATAGACAAATTTTTCTCCTACAGAGGAGCCCCTTTTTAGAGTTAAACTATTAGCAAAAACTTGTACATAATTTATCCTTTAATATGGCCTTTATAATTATCGAATATTTCCAGAACGTTTCTAATTACTGAAATTTTAAAAATAACTTTAATAATTATTACTTAATAAATGAGCGGGGAAATTAGTTTTTTAATCGAATGTTTTAATATTTTAAGACGGTTTAAATAAATTAAAAAAAAAATAATGAACTGTTTTAATTATTATTATTATTTTTTTTTACTATCGATATGAAATTAATTTCATAAAAATACCCTTATATATATATATATATATATATATATAAAGAACCTCTGTATACTTTTTTTTTCTTTTAATCATAAATGAGAACTTCTTAAACTTTTTTTCACAAATTATTTTATCACACCCACTTCAACACACACACACACACACACACAAAAATAATATATATAATGAACTAAACATTTAAGGAAATTTATGACAAAAGAGCACTGGAATATTATATATTACAATAAATAAATATGCGAATTTAAAATTTCCTTTATTACAGCACAAAACTTATTTTGAAAATTAAAGAAAAAATGTACTAAGAAGGCGGGTAAGAGGAGAAAAAAAAGGGGGGGGGGGAGGTGATTTCTCAGCATTACAAAATTTTCTTTTTTCATTATATACGAACAGCTGTTATTTCTAGTATTAGACAAATTTATTCAAATTTTTCTTCGAAAAAGCATTCTATGATGGACTTTCTATTAACTGCAAACAGGATATCTTGGACTATCTAAAAGGTTACTGGATGAAGAAAAATCACATTAATACAGGAGCCTAACAGTCAACACTTTTTAATATTTTTATCACACTATTTTCCAACAGATAAATTTCCTACGATTAAAAAAATTGAAATTTTTTATGGAAAATTTCTGGTAATAAATCTCTCATTGAAACAGGAGACTTGGAAGCTTAGAACAGGAATATTTTTCAGAGAAAAATCTTAAAATATTTTACCCTACAAAGCCTGATTTTTCTTCTGTGCTTAAAATAAATATGTGAGGATATTAATAAGTACAAAACTTTGAATATACACCATAAAATGCCGCTTTGTTTGCAGCACTTGTGCATACTTTGATCACCTGATGAAGAGTCGTGTCCTCATTCGACCTGAAACAATTGTTTCGAGTTCTTGCATCTTATGGTGTTTATTCATAGTTTTGTACGTATTACTTTTAAACGCCAGTTCTGTGGTGCTTTTTTATAATGTGATGATATAATTGATTAGCAGTGGGTGAAAAATTATAAAGGAAATCATAACCAAATATTTTACTATTAAATCAATTTTTAATGTGGAAAATTCATAAAAATACGATTTTCGAATATGTAAAATACAGTGATGTAAAAGCTAACTTACCTCTGCAATGAAAGTCTTTTTTCCCAAACCATATTTCTTTTCCGGGTCAAAACTCTTTAATAAATACGTTTAATCGTAGTTTATAAAGACTAAGGTGCAAATTTAAAATTATTTTGACAGTAAAGAGAACAACAGTGACATCTACAGTAGGGGTGGGAATCGATTAAGAGTTTTAACTGGGTTAATCGTAGTTCATTAATCGATTAGTCGGTCGATTAATCGGATTTTTAACCGGTTTTCATTTTTCTTTATGTAATTTTATTTCAATGATGAATAAAACTCTCATATTGTGTGTATATATATATTATTCATAAGTTTGACTGATTTTTTTTTTTTTTTTTTCCAAAAATTTTTGTCTAATCATTTATATCTATTTCATAACTGAAATTTAAATCAATTTTCAAAGTAATAATTGTTGACTTTAAGTGTTAATTTTATATAAATATTTTCACTTATTCAATTTTATTTATTATTATTATTATTTTAAATAAATAATTAAATGAATTTACACATATTTTAGTTTTATATTTGCAGGCCTTGTCCATTTCGCTTGTCACTATTTTTAAATGAATTCTCAAAATTCCATATCATTATCATAAAAATATCAAATTCTTATATTTTAGTTCTTCTTTGTCACTTCGGACTAGAACACAGAATGTTATTTTCTGTTTCTACTTCAATAGTTACTATCAGCAATTCTGAACAGACAATAAACGCTTGAAGATACCGTGAAACTCTGTTGACATTTTCCCCATCAGAGGGATAGTGATGAAAATCTCAATCTCTTCAATTTTTTTATTTTTATTTTAATATTTAGTATTTCTATTTTTTGAAAGCTTCTTGTTTCTGAGAATACTATTACCCTAGCCAACACTTTCTCTAGAAGGCTACAGACAGGTGGTGTTGCTCCAGCATGCACATGAAGCGGCATTTTGTTTAATAACTGTCCTGCAACTTTTCTCTATCAACAAATATGCAACAACTTCTTTTGAGAGGTTTTATTTTTATTTATTTATTTATTTTATTTTATTTTATTTTATTTATTCATTTATTTTTTGCTTTTTCATTATTTGATGGATGTTTCTTAGAATGTTTGTTAGCAAAATATGTGAAAAAATATTTTGTAGTCAGAACAATATTTCTACTTTAAATCGTAGTTTGAAAATTTTAATCGGATTTTGAAAAATTTTAATCGAATTAATCGATCCGATTAACTCGATTAAAAAAATTGATCGGGACTAAGCATTGATCGATTAACCGAACCGATTAATCGATTAATCGGCACAGCCCTAATCTACAGGCAAGTATTTCATATAGGTGGAGGAACATTTAAAGTGGTTATTCCACATAGGGCACCATAAGTTTTGTAGAGCTAAGGTTGTTCTAGAAATATCTATCAAAGAAGCAGTTACAAGAAAGGATAAACGAAGATTCAAATGTAGAACGTTACGGAATTTTGAATGATGTCTAATACCTAAAAAAACGTCCTGAAATCACTGAACAGTTTTTTACTTTAGTAAAATTTATGTAACGGTGATGCTTTGGTTTAACGACCCTCTTCACTTACCGTCGCCGGAAGCCTAAGCCAATGTTATTCTATGGTAAATTTTCTTTACAAATAACTTATTAACTAATACATATTTTTAAATTCTGTTTTCACATTCAGAAAATTCCCAACTGTCAAATTGACGGACCTTTTTTTAAAAATGTATTTATTTTTTTAATTTTTAATATTTTATTTTGAAATTGCAAAATGAAAAATTTCACATATTCAAAATTCGTATTTTGCAGCTTCAAAATAAAATATAAGACATAGAAAAAATAATTTTTTTAAAAAGGTCCGTTAATTTAACTGTTGGGAATTTTCAGAATGTGAAAACAGAATTTAAAAACATGTATTAGTTAATAAGTTCCCATAAAATAACATTAGCTTCAGCTTCTGTCGACAGTGAGTGAAGCGGGCCCTTAAGCTGTTGTATTACATAAATACTTGGATTATGATAACGGCATATTTGCTGTTAAAGAACTATAGGGATTGATTGTAATTCAATTCAAAGAGTTAATTGGGAAAAAGTCTGTTATTTAAGCCTTAAATATTAATTGAACTATAAATGTCCTAATGTATGATAACTTTACATTGATAAAATCCAAAGAAATTTTAAGGTTTTTCAGAACAAGATATTTTCCATTCATTTCGGTTAATCTAGAATCTACTGTAAAACTACTAGTAAAATCCTTCTCCGAGACTTTACTAACATAGGCTTCTTAACTTACTGCCAATCAGTGCCTTCCCTTGTTTTATATATCAATGTGCCACTTAAAAGTGTAAAAAGGATTAGAATTTTTGTTTTATGGTTCCCCTTGGTTTTGGCAATTGTAACCTCGGCCTACTATACTCATATATAGTACACTGAGATGAGTTAACAGATAGTAAAAACCTTTATGAATCTAACTTCCTGAATTTTTAAAATATCTCAACTTGTTAAAAAGTTGTGAATTTTACTGTATGATTCCAACAAGCACTTCACATCTTAAACTTCTTAACATTCCAACTAAATTTAAAAAAGGATCAGGATATTATATTTGCATTGTAAAATAAGAGAGAACTGGAAAAGCAAAATGAACACAAGTAATGCAGTTGAAGTGCTTGTAAAAAGTGTAAATACTCTAGTCACACTTGCCTAAAATACAAAACTCCTGTGGTAAGTGTAACCAGAGTGATAGAAAAAAAAAAAAAAAAAAAAAAAAAAAAAAAACTTAGAGCAAATCTGAAATTATTTTCAAAATTTACATATAAAAACATATTTTCCTCTTAAAAATATGTGAAGTTTACTACACAAATTCATCAATGGCAAAACTCTGGATTTTGAAAGGGCAATCTGACGGAGAGGGAAATGTAAAAAATGTTTCAAATTTCTAAAACTATTATTGTTTCACATTTGATTTGTTTGTTTAAGATGTTTCAAACAGATATTATGACTATTTGGTATAATTTCAATTTATCATTTGAGTTATTAGCCGGGGATTCCCTTATTCCTATTTATTTTACGCAAATTTGACCTATTACAATCATGTCATAGAAATAAAGTCTTCACTTTAATAATAATAATAAAACTGTTGTTACTTATACTACTCGGAAATTCAGAGTCCCGTTAGTGAAACTATCCGGATTTAAAACGGCAGGGAGCGAATTCAGGTTTCAGAGGAGCACCACGAGTGGCGGAAGAAAGACTTAGTTCGAGAAACTGGCGAAAGATCTCAGCACCAGAAAACAAGATTATTTTCTAATTTCTCTAATTTTTATCAATATCAGGGCCGAGAAAATTCCATGACCCTGTACCTCCAGATGTATAATTTTGATGAGAACTTAGAGGACTTTGGGAATACGACAGATTCAACATGCAGCAGTCGCCGTTAGCTTGCTCGGCGGTCTTCGGTTGGCTCGAGGATTAAACCCTCAGTCTTTCAATTATGAGCTCGCTGCTCTTACCGACCAGGCTACCGCAGCCATAAAATTAAAATTGAAGTATTTTGCCTAAAATTTACGTAAAACTCTAAGGTAAAGGATAAAAAAATGCCTTTGTTTATACTACGTAAACTCTATAAATATTTTTATTTAAATCATAAAATTTAAATATTGAGTTTTAAAATGATTGATAAATCATTAAGTGAGTTCTGTTAATTAGACGAAATTTAATTCAAAAACAATGTAAAAGATGAGCAGAATTAATCTATTTTTCATTCACAATTCATAAAATGAAAAGTCGAAATCTGAACAATGTTTGTTTTGCTCATTTTACACAAAATAATGCCATTCATGTTTACTTGAAAAAAGTTTCATAAAATAAACTGCACTATTCATTTTATACTACTATCCTTTGGCGGATCTTTTCTTCTGGTAACCCCACCCCATAGCGTGTCCCTTTCCATCAGTGGGTTCGTCACGCTAACTTGGCCACACTTCCTATACCAGGTCCCTTACACTCGTACGATAGGACCATCGTAAACACAGGAGTTTTCTGTCTAATGGCAAAAAGACATTTCTTGCTTTAACCTAATAGCTTTTTTATTTTATTTTCGAACGGCCAGTGTTGTCTCGGAAATGCGGCTACTTCACCCGACGTGCATGTTCAATGGGCTTCTAGTAGCTGAATAAAAAAGGAAAAAATTCATGGTCATGAATTCGTTTTCAGTCAAAATGAATGAAATATACACAGTTTACATAGTTCTCTTTATGCACGTTATTAATTTTTTTAATGTAGGATAATAACAAGACGTGCATGTATTATTAACAAGGTTTTTCTAAATTATAAAAGTATTATAATTTATTTTATCAATACATACTACTATTAACCTTTCAAATAGAACAATGCATAGTTAATTTTTCAGAAAATGTGCTCCCCGACCTCTGAAATTGTTTGCTTATTTATAAGTATGAATATTGCAAAACAATGCAATGCTTGTAAAATGTTGAATTTTCTAAAGGCTTAAAGTTAAACAAAGAATTATTTATAAGGAAAAATATTAATAGGAATTTTTACGTAACGAATAGATACACAAAAGTTTGTTTTGGTGCTCATTCAATGTTGCCATCTAGAATATTACAAAAAATTAATAATTTAATACTTAGAATACATATACCCACAAATTTAGAAATATTCAATATTTATATTTGCAACTCTTTTTGAATTTTAAAAATATCACTTATTTAATCCGACAAGGTCAGCAGCTGCAGCTAATTAAAATTTTCACATTTATTAATCTTATAATAGAAAACTGGGAAAAAGAAAACTAATGTAATAGTTTAAATTTAGATTATTGAAAACAGTAAATAAACTATTAATCATCGGTAAACACACATTGATATTTTACCGTAAATGCTAATTTTAAATAATTTTGAATTATATTTTCATGGATATTTATAGAAACTATCAAACTAAATGCAGCTGCATTCTTATAATACAGTTCGACAATCAACACAGCCCAAATTTAAAATTTTCGATATCCATTCTAATATCACCTCTTATCGAACTTAGCAAGAAGTGAAAAAATTCTGGGATTATTTCATTATATATGTTATTTTTCTGATTGCATTCATCAGCCTTTTGTAACTCTAAAAGGAAGGGGGGGGGGGATTTTTATGTCATAAATATTTATAGTTTCATTTTATTTAATGAGATATTTACCAATTAAACTGACAAATTAACAATGAAAATATAACTAAGTATGTTTAAGTGCTGTATATTAATACTTTTAAAGTTATCATAAAATTATCTATTACATCTATTATGCTATAGAAAAAATATCTTGAAAAAGAAATTTTCTTATAGGTAACTTTATTTTCTTTTAAATTTATATCAAAAATTTGGGTTTTAGAAAAAAAAAAAAAATCTTTAACTCTAAAGAACAATTTTTTTTTTTTTTTTTTTCTAAATGTATAATTTATTATTTTAAAATGTCAACGAGTAAAAAAATAATATAGTATCAACAGCAACAACTCCTCGGAAAGAAAGTAATTCATTTTTTATTACTTTTAACTATAAAAAGGGCAATTTATTGCCAAGTACCAACCCTAATATTGAATAATCTATTTCGTATACTTAACTCTCTGAAGGAATAAATATTTCTTCCTTTAAAATTCAACGAAAGAAGCCCATAGTTCATGCAATGAGTAAAAGAAAATTCTCAAATATGGAA
Source organism: Salticus scenicus (assembly GCA_963930645.1). NCBI lineage: Eukaryota > Metazoa > Arthropoda > Arachnida > Araneae > Salticidae > Salticus > Salticus scenicus. Next base: position 135,278,481 of record OZ005650.1, on the reverse strand, counting down.
GAAAACGAAGTTTCGAAACAAATAAATGTGACTCTGTAATCTTTATTATTTGTTTTATGCAAGCGTTAGAGTATTTTAGAAATATTCTTTTATTATTAAGAGACTTTTTTAAGACTTTTTTTTTTTTTTTTTTTTTACGTGTATTAGTATGAATTACGTTTATGTGAGTTTAAGTAGGTGTTAGCCTTTTTCTTGCATTCGTAATATTAGCAAATTCTACTTAATCGTAACAATTAATTTTTTTTAAAGGAATCTAGGCAGTGCTGGCCAGATTTTGCTGCTTTTTTATTCAATAGTCAGCAATATTTTTAAGATGTAATATTTGATATACATAATAAACGATAAATCTTTGAAGTGATTAGGCAACCATAACATTTAAAATTCGGTGTTGGCTATTAAATAAAGTCACAAAATCTGGCAGTAGTGAATCTAGGATTTAAAGAAGTGTAATCTACATTTTCACTTACCTTCTTGAACAATTTAGTCATATTTTTTATATAAGTAAAAATTTTAATTTTAATGAAAATTTTAATTTTAATTAAAAACAGTGGCATTTACGGGCAAAGAACCAGTAAGAACGAAGATCGTTATCGATAATAAAATTATCGAACAGATACAACACTTCACCTATCTGGGATGTGACGTCACCTTTGACTATGATAACGATTCCCAAAGAAAGCTACACAAATTCCAACACATTTGTGGCACTCTCATAAGAACACTAAAAAGAATAACGAGAAAAGAAACACATCCGAAGTTTTACAAGGTTATGGCAGTGCCTACTTTGCTGTATGTCTCAGAGACATGGACCCTGAGTGCCCAAGAGAGAAGCAGGATCCAGGCAGCAGAGATGCGGTATCTACGATCTCTAAAGGGCTGCACAATTATGGACAAAATTAGGAATGAAGACGAAAATTACAAGTTTTTAACATCATAGACAAGATCAATGAATACCGCACCAATTGGAAAAATCATGTCCAACGTTATGACACGCGGAAGACTACAGAGAGTTACCTTCTACTACATTACAAAGCAGTGGCGAATTTAAGGGGGCGGGGGGGCTAGGGGCTGAAGCCCCTCTCCAAAACACTGACATTCACAATTGAATATTGCAATCATAAATTTTTTATTGGTCTAGAATAACACTTTGAAAAATCTTAGCCGCCCCCCCCCCCCCCCAAAGTCAATTTCTGGATCCGCCACTGTTACAAAGGGCAAGCGAGACCGCGGCAGACCTAGAAAACGGCGGTTAGACCAAGAAGCCGGAACAGGCTCCCAGCCTAATCCGTGAAGATGATGATCATGTAAATGTAAATTTGAATTATCCTATCTTACGTGTTAGCACCGCATCAGTGGCGAAGCGTCCGTGGAAGGATAGAAGCAGCGCTTCCATTATTTAAGATAAAAAAAAAAAATCAAGTAACGCTACCTCGTAGAAATACTGAATTGATTCTTCCTCTGCTTTTGGAAGCGCTTCGCTTCGGCGCTTCTATAGTTTTTTGAAGCCCTTGCACCGCATATATCTTCAAAGTTAGTACCAGAGAACTTTAATGGTCCTAGGTAATATATTTTAAAAATAACTTCAGTACTTCAAATTATTTATTTTAGTAGATATTTCATATAATTTTTAACAATTTACTTGTATTAGATATGAATTCCATAGAAATGCCACATTTCATCAAACTAATGATGACCAAAATTATAACCTTTTCAGCAGATACTTTATAACACTCGTCATATAAGATCGATTCCGAACATAATCCCTTTCTAGACCAAATTTTAGTTAAATATAATAATGAAAATATACTTAACAATTTCTCACCCATTTTTATCTCAATAATAATAATTAATAAAGTTTTTCAAAAGTTTTACTGTACTTTAGTACAGTAAAACTTCTATAACACACTCATTCAAAAAAAAAAAAAAAAAAAAAAAAAACACTAGTGTCTACATTATAATTACAAAATACGTTTTATGGCTGAAAACGAAAAAATGCTTGTAATAAAGAAGATATTGAGGAAAGATTTGGAAAAAAATATATATATAGGTTCTGTGAATGCTAATTTAATATTAAATAATAAGTGCACTACTATAAAATTTCGATGGATATTTGAACTTCTATAAATACAAAATTAATAAATAAATATATTGTGCGCATATTTTTTATAGTTTTATTAATTGAAGCTGGTGTCAATTTTATGCATATTTTGATTGGCACTTGTGGTAATGTAGTCGGACGATATATATTCCACCAATTATATTTCTGAAAAAACTTTCTGAGCATTTAAGAAATTATTCTTGAGGGGAAATAATCTAAAGTTAAAAATAAATGTCAATGCTTCTTTTTTAGCAATAACTATGACCCGATTTTATTTTCTGGGGAACATTGTAAGTATCTTCAACTCATACAAGTTCTACCAAATATTCTACTTGAATATTTAAGTTGGTATGCGTAATATACAGTCGGTAACAAAAGTGTCCGAACACTAGCAAAACTTCCTATGTAAAAAAAAGTACACTTCATACGGTTTTGTTAAATAAATCCTTGTCAAATCCTGTGCTTAGTGTAAGTACATGATTCGATAAGGATTTATTTAATAAAACTGTATGAAGTGTACTCTTTTACATAGCAATTTTTGCTAGTGTTCGGACACTTTTTTTACCGACTGTACGTATACTTACCCTTATACATGTTTTACCAAATTCTATTATAAATGAAGCTCAGTCTTCGTCTGCGCGTCTAAGATTTGTCATAATTTTTATAATTTTATATTCTGCAATATAAATGTAGGAGTAACGCTTTTTTTTTATTACATTTTGTATATTTTCTAGAATTAATATGCATGGTAGCATGTATTATAAAATTAGTATGCGTGTGTTGTATAAAGCCTATTTACCACAGTAAGTTTTTAAAATAAGGTGATACAATATTCAAACTATCGTACTCTTTTTTTTTTTTTTTTTTTTTTTTATGCGCTTATTACTCACATACCTTTTTTAAATATACTAATGAAATTTCAAAACTCTATCTTCATTATTTAAAAAAGTTGTTAAAGGGTTTTTTTTTTTTTTTTTTTTTTATAAGATGGAAAATTAAAACATTGCTATCCTTTATATTCTTCCCATAATATTGTAAATATGAATTTTTAAAACAAATAGAATTTGTGTTGTGAGATGCATAAGATATTTAAAAAAAAAATTATTTATAATATATCAGAATTGACTTATACGTCCTTGTAGAACTGTTATTACAAGTGGAACTTTAAATTTGTCTTTTGTCGTCTTTATTTTTGCTCTATATTATTATTATTATTATTTTATATATGTCTTAAATTATGCGTTTGATATAAAATTGTGCTTGGAAGTGCCATCTTTTTTTTTTTTTTTTTTGGTCTTTTTAAGTTTAAACTTAGAAAATGCTAAGATTTTCTAGCTTTTAACTGCACGTGACAGTAAAATAATTATAATCTAAACATAAAAGCATCTAAAAATCCATACACAATTTTATGCAATAATATTTCAAGGAATGTGAAATAGTATGAAACAGATTTGCAGCATAACTATCAAAAATTAAAAACTAATAGGAGATGAAAATAAATTTTAATTATGTGTTTAAATTTTAATTTAAAATGAAGATTATTAAGATGTTTTCTTTTTAATTCAGAATTTGTGTTGTAATAGGTTGCATAAACATTTTATACAAAACATTCTTTCATATATCAGATGTGACTATGAATTGAATTTATAATACTTATATTTTTTTAAATTATTATTAACGAAACTTTAAATTTGTCTTTCCTCGTGTTTATTTTTTTCTCATACATTGATGAAATTAAAAATAATGTGCCTTTTTATCAAATTAATATATATATTTAAAAATTTTTGTATATGTTTTAATTATGCATTTAATAAAATTGGGCATGGAATTGCCATTTTTCGTTTTTATTTTATAGTTTAAACTTAAAATTGCTAAGATTTCTTCGTTTTCAATTATATATGACAGTAAAAAGAATTATAATCTAAAAGTAGAAACCCCTAAAAATCTATACAAAATTTTTTGTAATATATTCCAAGGAATAGGAAATATGTTAAACAAATTTGGAGGATAATTATCAAGAATTAGAAACTTATCGAAGGTTTAAAAAAATAAATTTTTAATTTAAATTTAAAATGAAGATTATTGAAATGTTTTCTATTTAATTTTGTTTATAAATTAATGTTAAAGTATAATATAACCAAAACTTAAAAAAAATAAATAAATAAATAAAAGTTGAAAGGACGCCATATTTTCTTAAAACTATAAAAAAGTAAGAATTTCATTGTTCAAAACTCAATTACAAAAAAAAAAAAAAAAAAAAAAAAAAAAAACACTATATCCTTTTAGGACATTATTGATACTTTTTAAATCACATTTTCTTTAAGAAAATTCTAGTAGAAAGAAAAAAAAATGCTCTTTCTTATGACAGATAGTATCCATACGGAAAAATCACAGAATATGTTTGTTCTTTTTTTACTAACAAGAGGCAAATCTTTTTTCTTTATTCCAATATACATTCAATCTTCAGACTAACTTAATCACGCATTCTTTTTTCCAACATCACGCAAATGTTTTCTAAGTTTCTTTTTTCTCGTCTGATGTTGCCTCTCATCTCCCCAACCCTAATAACATTTTCATGTTAGAACTATGTTTTTGTCAAAATTTAATGAAATGATATTCTATGCCGTGCAAATTGAACAATGGTCACGTGACTGCTGTCACGAACTTGGGTGCGCTCTGTGATCTGTCCTCTGCTATCTTCGTAGATATCAACCCTGTTTTCGTCGCTTTAGATTTTTCTTTTTTTAATCTGGTTGTCGGTGCGTATGTGATGTAGGTTATCACAGATTTTGTCGCTAACTACAGTGACAATTTTTGCTAATATAAATGTCATAAAGCGATAATACATGGTTCTTGCTTTTTCCCCCTTCTTTTTCCCTCTGTCATCTGTCAGACTGTGACATTAGAGCTGTCACTTTCTGTTTTATTTATAGTGTTAACTTGTAAATGAAATTCTATATAAATTTACATAGAATATTTTTCTTAGATACTGATGCAAATAATGTAAAAAATTTACATTTGATTTTTAGAACATTTATTTAAAATGTTATTTTGTATGTTTAGATTTTTTTCCTTTCTTCTTATCATTTATTTATTAATGTAAGTAAAATCTGTTATCTAAATGAGTTTTCCCGACAACCACAACCTTGTATGTGTGTGTGTGTGTATATATATATATATATAGGTCGTCTACCTACAGAGCTACCTACCAGTTGGTATGAACAAAAATTTCAGTCCCCACAGCTTCTCCCAATTCTCCCAATAAAGATTTTTATATATAGTGTGTTTGGAATAATTTTAATAAATAAATACTGAAATATATGTATCTGGAAAATTGCAGGGAATAGATCAAAACAGCGCCATCTGTCACCGATAGATATTATAATTTAATTTTTATTGTTTTTTAAATTGGCTCCCTCACATATAAAGATTTATATTATAAAAGCTGAGGTATAATCTTTTTATAAAGAGAGTTTATTGTAGCATAGCATTACCTCCTGCTGTACGATGTATGCCAAATGGAATCAGCACCAAATTTTATATCAATTTCAATCACATATGAAGTTTGGTGTAATGCTGTCGATTATTTCATGAAATATTATATAGAGCTTTCCAAATTTTTGTATTACCCAGAGAAATAGACTTATTTAAAAAATAGTCACACACTTTTTTCATGATCTCAAAACGCAAAAATTCTAAGGTAAACTGAAAATCAAAAATTTCAACGAATTTAGTAATTTCTTTTTACGTATAGAAGAAAGTATTAAAAATAGCCATTTTGGAGTAGAGATCTTGAAAAGTAATTTGAAATCTGTTTCATTTCAATAATTTTAATAAAGTTTCGATAGTGGGGGAAAAATCCAGTGTATACGCACAAGCTAAGCTCTTGACATTGGTTTTAGATTTATACATTCATGAGAGGTGTTAAGAGATGTTCTGCGAAAGCCCGGGACGAGGCAAAAAACATAGAGACGGATAATGTGGAAAATTACTTCAATATTTTACTTTATAAACGATGAGGAAGCGTGTTGAAAAAGATATTACTGGTCCGAAAAAAAGATTATTGCTAAATATTTCAACAATTAAAAGGATATATTTACTAAGCATTGTACATAGTGAAATAACTGATAATGATGTAATCAAAATTTACTAAACAATGCGTAAAGAACTGATCTATTCAAAACATTTTAAGCTGGAATAGGTTTTAGAAATGATTATCAGAAAATGATGAATTAGTAAACAAACGTATAAATTAATAGAATGTGCAAAACCGTGGAATTATGATCGACCAGTTTTTTAGCGCAATCGACAGTAAAATTTAATAAAAATGAAAATTTCCCTGACTATTTCAATATTTGAACGCTTTGCAACTAAAATAATTTCTTCTAATTCAGTCATCAGAGTAGTGTGATTTTTTGTTCTTTCAAATTTTCGCCATTTGAACGAACAAAAGGTCAAACCGTTATAAAATGGTCGCTAAGATGGCGGATGAAGTTGACTAATAAACTTGTTTCAAGACTTAATATGACTACGTATTGTATATTTAATTATATAAGTCGATGTTTATAGAAATCAATCTTTTTATACTTTAACCGCAAAATTTTTATTTGAGAAAATGGGAAATAGGTATTGACTGTAAGCATTCTGGCAAATGTATGTATACTAATACACATATATATTTTCAGAAATATTTGAAGTTGTCTTTTATTAATATTAGTTCAAATGTTGGTTGCAGATTTTTAAAGGTTTGCAAAATTAGTATTAAAAAATATATAGTCTATACTACTTAACAAAGCTATAAATTACATTCTGCACACAAGTTAACAAGGATGAAAGAGTTCCGCTTTTTTTTTTTTACCACCAGTATTTCTATACAGACATTTTTATTATATTTTTTCTGTTATTTTTGTGATATTTCAGGTTAAAAATTTTTGTAAAGAAATACTAGTGATAAAAAAGCGGAACTATTTCATTACTGAAGTTACACCTATTCTTACCGTAATTTTAAATAGAAACAAGCTTTTTAAATCTACTTTAAATCGAACAAATTATTATGGTTTCCAACTTTATTTATAAATGCATTTAAATCATTATTCTGATCACCGACAATAAAATAATAGTAATAATAGATTGCATCAGGGTAATATCTTGACTTCGGAAAATTTAGGAACTTTTTGTTCAAATCTTTATATATATATTTCTTTTGTGCGTGTGTATGTCACTGAACTCCTCCTAAACGGCTGGACTGAGTTTAATGAAATTTTTTGTGTGTCTTCAGGTGGATTCGAGAATGGTTTAGATTTACAAATGAAAGTTGTAACTTAATTAGTTCTTTCTTAATTAATTTTTAACCAACTCTTTCAACAACTTTTCCACCTATATGGCGTGAGTTGTCGTAAACACGATGTCAGAATTTATTTAATGTTGAAATGAAAAATGAATTTTTAACCGTATCTTACGAAGTGTTTAAAATATTTTTTCAAAATTAATATTTCTAGAATCACAACCGTACCTTACGAAGTGTTTAAAATATTTTTTCAAAGTTAATATTTTAGAATCGTAAACACGATGTCAGAATTTATTTAATGTTGAAATGAAAAATGAATTTTTAACCATAAGTGTTTAAAATATTTTTTCAACGTTAATATTGTTAAAATGTTCAAATTAGTTAAAATGGTATATTCTTTTAAAAAATTCGTCAATATCCGACGGAGTTATTTTATGTTAAAATGAAAAATGAATTTTTAGGCCATTATTATTTGTGCAGATGGAAAATGTACTAAAAGTTTTCCGAAAAATTTCACGATCACAAATGTTGACGAATATCCAATATATCGTCGAAGAAATCCCGATAATGGCGGACAATCTTATCATCTATGGCGGTCATCTATGCCAACAACATAGATATTGACATTGATAACCGTTGGGTGGTCCCATATTCGCCTCTGCTGAGCAAAACATTCAATGCTCATATTAATGTTCAGTTCTGCAGTTCAGTGAAGAGCATCAAATACATGTGCAAGTATGTGAATAAAGGCAATGATATGGCTGTATTTCGAGTTGAAAATACCAATGTGAATGCTCCTCCGGTGAATAACAACGATGAAATAACACTTTACCAAATTGGCCGGTACGTCAGCTCCAATGAAGCTGTTTGGCGTATCTTTGGTTTCCCAATTCATGAACGGGATCCAGCAGTTCTTCATTTAGCCGTCCATCTTGAAAATGGCCAGCGCGTATATTTCACGAGCGAGACAGCGATTGATCGTGCTATAAATCCACCAAAAACTACACTCACCGAATTTTTTGAATTGTGTAATCGTGCGGATGCTTTTGGTGCTTTAGCACGGACATTACTCTATTCAGAAGTACCACGCTATTTCACATGGGCTCCAACAAAAAAATGGATGCCCCGCAAGCAAGGCACGCCAATTGATGCATGTCCCGGTTTATTCAAATCAAACACCTTGGGACGAGTATTTACAGTCAATCCAAGGCAGACTGAGTGCTTTTATCTTCGACTGTTATTGGTTAATGTCATCGGCCCTTTGTCATTTCAAGATTTACGTAAAGTGAATGGACAACAGTATCCAACGTATAAAGATGCATGCCTTGCACTCGGCTTGCTGGAAGACGACAACCAGTGGGAGTGTATGCTTGCTGAAGTAGGACTGAACTGTACAGCAAAACAAATTTGTCTACTATTTGCTATAGTGTTGACTACATGTTTCCCGGCCCGAGCAGAGACATTATGGGATAATCACAAAGATTCAATGACTGATGATATATTGCATTAACATCGTTCACGGTGCAACGATCTAACGATAGTATTCAGTGACGCTATGTACAATGAAGCATTGATTGCTATTGAAGATCTTTGCATTATCATTGCCAACTTACCACTCAGTCATTTCGGTATGCATTCAACAAATCGAAATGCATCTGATTTAATAAGCACTGAATTGAATCGTGAACTACAATACAATACTGTAGAAATGGCAGCGATTGTTGCTCGCAATGTCCCACAAATGAATGAAGAACAAAGAACCATTTACGACCGCATCATGCTCGCAGTTTTGGCAGGACTAGGTGGATTCTTTTTTTTTTTTTTTTTTTTTTTTTGGGGGGGGGGGGGGGCACCAGGTGTAACTGGCAAAACATTCCTTATTTCGCTAATTCTCGCCGAAATACGATCAAATAATGGCATCGCATTGGCTGTTGCATCATCTGGCATTGCGGCAACTTTATTGGATGGAGGCAGAACAGCTCATTCATTATTTAAACTGCCACTAAATATTCAAAATAACCCAGACGCAGTGTGCAACATAAAAAAAACAATCGTCCATGGCCACAGTGCTGAAATAGTGTAAAATTCTGATCTGGGATGAATGCACTATGGCACACAAACATTCGATTGAGGCGTCGAACAGGACATTGAAAGATATAAAAAACGACAAACTATTTGGCGGCACTCTGTTACTCTTTTCAGGTGATTTCAGACAAGCACTTCCCGTTATTCCGCGTTCAACATACGCTGATGAGATCAACGCGTGCTTAAAATCATCGTCATTGTGGCTTAATGTTGAAAAAGTACAACTGAAAGTAAATTTGTGCGTTCAAAAGCTTCAAGATCCATCCGCTGAAACATTCTCAAAACAATTGTTAGATATCGGCGATGGAAAAGTTACTACAGATGAAACTGGATGCATAAAATTACCGACCGATTTCTGCACAATCATTGATTCTCAAGATGCTCTTATTGACCAGATATTTCCCGATGTACACAGACGATACACAAATCATGAGTGGCTGTCAGAAAGAGCAATTTCAGCAGCAAAAAATGTGGACGTCAACGAATTGAATCTCAACATACAACATTTGTTACCAGGAGAGTTGGTGTCATACAAATCTAATGATACAGTTTGCGATGCCACCGAAGCTGTAAATTATCCAACAAAGTTTTTAAACTCATTGGATTTACCAGGCATGCCACCGCATATTTTACAACTGAAGGTTGGATCTCCGGTTATTTTGCTTCGTAATTTGAACCCACCACGGTTGTGCAACGGCACGCGATTAGTCATAAAAAAATTAATGAAAAACGTTATCGAAGCCATCATTTTAAATGACAAATTCCGAGGTGAAAATATATTACTACTGCGAATCCCTCTTATACCCACAGATGTGCCAATTCAGTTGAAACGCCCTCAATTTCCAATTAGATTGGCATTTGCAATGACTATCAATAAGTCAAACGATGTCTGTCTGTGGCTTAGATTTGAGCACATCATGTTTTTCACACGGACAATTATACGTGGCTCTCGAGTGGGCAAACCATCCAGTTTGTTTGTATTGGCGAAAGATGGGATAACAAAAAATATTGTACACTCTGTTGCATTAAGGGATTGATACTGTTTTTTAGTGATATTGTTATAAGTAGCGATATGTATATAATTTTAAAGAATCAATTTCAATAAATTAAAAAAATAAATGATTGGTGTTTTGTTATTTTTATATTCTTTCACCGTTCACAGCGCTCCATACATCTTCCACTTATATACCACATCCTTACACACTTACAATAAGTTAGTTATTTTTTTCTAGCAAAATATTCTCCAGAAATAATTTATATGACAAAACAACGTTTGTCGGGTCAGCTAGTATATATATATATATATATATATATATATATAATATTCTGAATATTATTTAGCAAGTAATGTTTTATTTTCTTTTCTAGTATTTTTTGTCTTAAAATGTAGTTTTCTAAAATTCACATTTCAGCACCAATTCTTTATTCTCAAACAACTATAGCAATTTACAAAACTATTTCCTTTAAAAAAAAAAAAAAATAAAAATAAAAAACTATAAACATTATTAGATAGTAAAATTTTCTAATCGAATGATTTTTTTTCTCCCAAACCTTTGTATTAATGTCTACATTTCTGTAGCATTTTATTTAAGATATTTCCACGCTTATATCTTTATTCAAAGCGAAAGAATTCACATAAAAGGAGATACCATCTGTTTTCGAAATAAATCACTTCTTTTATTCGAGCGTATAAAGAAATAGAAGTTTGTATGCATACATATGTGTGCATACGCTACTTCTAAATACGAGAATAAATGGTCTTATTTTCAACTCCTTTTTTTCTCCCCAGCAGTGGCCGGAGGAGAATCCCACAGGAGAAATTACGTTTTACCTACAAATCAGATTGTTGCAGCTTTTGTGTATATATATGCATCTAAAAAGAAATTGCAAATAGGACTACATGTTGTATTGATATTTCATGTTGCGAAATTTACATATCCGAAAAACTGGATCTCTATTTTGAACATTTTTCAATATAAAAGATATTTGATTATTTAGAAAGTTAAGGTTTTGTTTATATTAGGTTGATTTCTTTAAAAATTGACCTATTTTGAATTTGATATCTTTTTCATTTTTAATGTATTTACATTGTAAACTTTTAGGACTTAGTAAAACAAATACTTTATTAAAACTATAATACTTTTTATCCACAGATTCAGGAATACTTTATAAAATTTGAATTTAAAGTTATCGAATATTTTTAAATATTCGATTTATTATTTCACCTACAAATGGAATAATTGTACTTTTGTCTATTAATAAACCTAAAAAGTAATTCACGATAGAACAGCTTTTTCTATTGACATATGTTGCGAAATGAACATTATTAGTGTGTAAAAGGTATTTGTTTATAATAATAAGATATGTTTGTTTTGAAATTTGATATTATACTTTTTTTTTTTATTTTAACGTACTTAAGTTCCAAACGGATAGAATTTAAGAAAAGAAATATTTTAAAGAAATTTTTCCCTGTAAAATGTAGAAAAAATAATTAAATTTTAAATCGTTCTACTTTTATATATTCGAATTAGGGTAGGTGCTCCAGTGATTGGCATGCTCCAGTAATTGACATATATCCCGAAATAATTAATAAATAATAAAAATAATAAAATCATATATTTACATATAAGAATTTTAACATTTTATGTCAAACACTGGAGCATAAGGTGCTAATTACTGATGAAATGAAAAACTGGCAGTGTCAATTACTGGAACATTGAGTGTCAAATAAAAATTAATAATAATAATAAAAAAGTAATAATCAAATGTATATATTTTAACATATATGTGGTTCTGGATGTCTTTCATACTATATGTACTAACTTAAGATTTCTAAAAATACTTTCTGATAACTAGAACATTAAAAACATGAGAGGTTGCTCTAAAAGTGTCAATCACTGGTGCATTTACCCTATTATTTCAATTACGAATGAGCTAGTTTCTGCTTTTTTGCATGTAATACCTTTAAAAAAGAAAGGGGAAAAAAAAAAGGACCAAAAAGTGCAGTTAGAATTATTTTTATTGATTATTTCATGTTGAGGATTCATAGTCAAAAAAAGTACATCGTCGTTTAATATTTACTGTTAAGACTTGATATTTATTTTGAATTCAACAACTTATTTTTTTTTTTTTTTTTTTTTTTTATGTACTTACTATTATACGATTTAATAAAAAAAAAAAAAAAAAATTTCGTGATTTTATAAAATCAACTTTTACAGATAATTTTTGTCTTTTTTATATGTACATATAAAAATTATAAAACTTTGGGTTTAAAAAGCCTCTAGTATGTTGATGTATTAGTAGATCCTTTCAATGTTCCATCTCTGTTCTATTTTAATTAGCCCTTTAAAGTTCGCACCATTCTTTTAATTGCTAAACAAATTACATAAATGGCTATTAGACACATAACTGATCGTAAGTATTTAACCCTTTTGTCTACCGCATTATGAAACAGGCAAAACATGTATTTGTACCGTATTTTTTTAGTTATTTAAGAGTATTTTATCATGTTTTTATTAACTTCGATTCTTGTTTGTCTGTCCGGTACAAATCTTGCAATCGATTTTTAATTAACTTTCCTACTAGCTAGACATTTGAAACTTTCAGAAATAGCTCAGAACCCGATGACAACACAATACTTCGGAGCCAGATTTTAAAATTTTTGATTAGTTTTTTTTTTTTTAATTAAAATATGAAAATAATAACTTCCTAATAGCTTTAAAAATAGCCATTAAAATATTAGCTATAATTTAATCGTTGCATATATATATAAATAATTAAAAAAATATATAAGAGTTCATTTTTAATTTGACTTAAAAATAAATACATTTAGTTAAACGTGAACGTTAAAAAATTGCAAAAAGTTAAATTATGCATTTCACAAAAATTGGCGTCATTATCACTTTAAAAATTTTATACGCTTTGATAAGTAGTGCTATAGCTTTGATTTAACAGAAAATTTGAAATCATGGTATATAAAAAGTTTTTTATCTTATAATTAATTTAAAGTTATGTGCAATAAAAAATAATCCTGTAACATCACCCATATTAATTAATGAGGATTTTGTGAGGTGGTACTTTAGTACACGACTGGTACATATAGGTCATTTTTTTTTTCCCACATTCCTTATATATATATATATATATTCCTAAGATAGATGAAGGATTGTTAAAGTAATATAGGGATTAATTATAACACGTGAAGATCGTGAAAAATGAAAAACACAAACAGCAAAAGCACACTATAATATCCTCTCTGGAGCAAAAATGACTGCATGTAGTGTCTAGTGCCTTGTAGTGAGATTAAAGTGACATCTTATCTTAGACACTTATCTTAAGTGACCTCTAAATATCTTGGACATTTCTCTCATAAATTCGATTTTATATGCTTTTTTGAAAATCAGTCTTCCAGTGCGAAATCAATGAATATTAAAAGGTTAAAGTATTTATTAGTATAAAAACTTTACTTAAATGTGCTGTTTTTATTTCCACAATTTGAACAAATTATTAAGGTTCTCCTTTTACAAACAACTTAAATATTTTGTAATTTACTTTACTGGGGTGGTAAATAAAATTAAAAAAGAAAAAAAAAAAAGAAATTGAAAGAAAAAAATTAAAACATAATTTGGTGTTGAAAAATTTAAAAAAAAATATATTTAAAATTAATCTGGTGCTAAATAACATTTTTAAAGTAAGTTTTATTCGACGAATATGATATAATTGGAATAATCAGTTTGTCGAATCACTATATATTGAATGTTATATTTAAAGAACTGTATATCAAATTTATAAATAATCTAAACACCTTAATTATCAAAATATCACAGTTATCAAACATTAAGAATTTTTTGTTCTTTATCTACGGGCGGAATTCACATAAAAAAAAAAAAAAAAAGCCTTAATTTCTTCTCATGCTGAAAACCCTGTCCATATCTCATTTTATCAATGGCATGCCTTTCCTTAACTTACGCGTCTCTGAATTTCGATCGAGCTATTCTTATTTTACGAGGATGACTTCTTCTTGAGTATTGAACAAATATTTCATTATGCTTTTTTTCGTTCTTTACGGCTCTATCTCGCGTGCAACATAATACCCCCACTAATTATAGTTCTTCGGGGCAACAGGGGTATTCATTAAGCTGTCAAATTTAACTCTACTCGAGTTGTTTAAAAGCTCATGTGGTTATGAAAGAAGTGTAATCCTATATATGGGAGGACATTTAAAAAGAATGCGATGCGGTTTATTCTGGTATGCAGGAAGATAAGGTTGGGATTCTCTTTTATTTTGATTGCTGTTTTTCGTTTTCGGTTGTATGTTTTCTAAGTAGCTTGATTCTGAAAAAATAAATAAATAAATAAAAATAAAATAACTTTTTTGTTCCGAAAAGCAGTGATGCGTAAAAATTGCGATTAAATGATAAATGTGAATGTTCACAATAATGTATCAGATATGCATTAAAAAAATAAATAAATATGTGCGTAATTCGTCTTACGTAGAGAGAAGTGCTAAAGTTAAGATGATTAAGATGCGGCCATTTTAGTAACTTATTGTCTTAGTTATGAAATTTTGCTTACATATAAATTAAAATATAACAGTAATGAATACGATAAATTTCGTGAAACTTATTAAAATTTTGAAAAATAAAATTTAATTTTTTTTTTTTTTTTTTTGAAAGTTTTTAAAATTCTCCCGGCTAACTAATTTATAATTCTTCCCCCATTTTTATGTTATTATACTTTAACAGCATATTCTAAATATATATTTGGATATTACTTTTGTAGATTCGTTGAAATTTTGTGTACGTGTGCATTAAAATGTATCAATATTACATTTATTAAAATTCTTCGAAAATCATTATAATATTTTGCATTATTATATTTTATAAATATATTCTAAACATATTTTACTGTTAATTTGCAGACTTATTTATTAATTTTTTTTATTTATTTTAGAATATTTTGCATGTGAATACTTACACAATCTAAATTTTTGAAATTAAAATTAAAAAATATTAAAAATAATAGTAATAATAATAACAACTGTTCAGTCAATCCACAAATAAGTACGCATATATTTTTAGAATGTATTGGTAAACTGTAATAATATAAAATCGACAGGGAAAAATAAAGATCAAGCAACATTTCAAAAATTTTCGAAAACCTTTTTTAATTTAGATTTTTTTTTTAATTATTTAATTAGTTTTAGAGAAATTTCAGTACACTTAATTTGTTATATTTCTATGCATGTTTATCTTCCAACAAATTGGTTTATATTGATTTTAAGTCTCTTGTTATTTCAATTAAAAAAAAAAAAAAAAAAGGAAAACTGAAAACATTTAAAGATAAAAATTTCAATTTTTAATACTTAAAACGTAAACAAAATGTTCAATATTACTCTTTTTAAATCAATTATTTTCAATTGAAAATATAAACATGAAGGTAATTAAAAAAAAAAAAAAAAAGATATATACTTTATATATAGAACTGAAAAATATACAGATTGACTAATTGAATTTGAAACCACTCTTAGACATTATTAGAAAGTGTTAAAAGGGCTTAACGCAAAAGAAAATACAGCAATTAGATTATATTTGCAGCCCTTAATGTATCTGAATATTTTAGTGCAGCCCTGTAAACCTGAAGGTTAATCATATCATATTATATTCTATACAAAACATTATTTTAAGTATTAACAATACATGTCAATTACTTTACGAGTTTTACAGTAGAAAGTTTTTTTTAAAGTGATTTTTAAAAATGTCTGACCTAAAACGCAATGCATTGGCTTTTTTTTTTTTTTTTTTTTTTTTTTTTTTGTGTGTGTGTGTTGTTATTGTCCCTTTACACAAAATAGTTGTACAGGACCTATTTATGCCATTTTAAATAGGGAACATTCCATAGTGAACTTCATTAATATGTATTTAAGGAAGCTAGGGGCGGGAGACAGATAGACAATCGGACAGGCAGATAAGCAAATTAAAATCATATTCACATATTAAAAATAGTTAAAAATTTATAAAAACGCTTAATGTAAACGAAAATACGATTCCAGAAAATTTTTATTAATAGCTCCTTATGTAACTGAATATTTTTATGTGGCCCTGTAAGACTAATACTAATCATTCTATATTCTCTAGAAAGCATTCTTTTGTGCACATGAATAACATATTTCAATTTCATTAAGCTTTGTGCAAAGTCAAGTTATTAAAATTTGGTTTGTAGAAATTCCTCTCGTAAATTGCAATGCTTAGGAATACATTCAAGTATCCCTGTACACAAACTAGTGCTAGTATTTACTCTATTTTACATAGGAAACATCCGATAGTGAACTTGAATAACATATTTCAATTTCATTAAGATTTGTGTACAGTGAAAGTACTAAACTAGGATTTATAGAAATACCTCTCATAGGACACAATGCTTTTCAATACTTTTGGGTGTCCCTGTACACAAACCAATAAAGATATTCACCCCATTTTCTGTAGAAAACATCCGATAGTGAACTTGAATCAGTGAATTAATTTTTGATGGGGTTAAAACCAGATACACATGACAAAAGTGAGTGATTATTAGATTAACCATCTTGTCAATTTGGCGAATGGGACGCCAAACACACATTTGTTAAACTTCGGACAAAACTATTACATTGAAAACAGTGTTAAAATTTTCTGAAGCAATTTATTATGATTAACATAAAATCTGGTAACCGGTTTGGTTGCCCAGAAAAATACATAAATTTTTATACAGGGATAGTCTGCAACCATTGAAAAGAAACTAGAAACTATCCAGTATTTATGTAGAGTAAATACTATAGCAGAAAGGAATCTAATTACACTGTACTCAGCATGAAAATTGCACCCAACAGCATTTTTGCAAATTCTTATGTAAAATGACCTCCCGAAGCTGAATATGACCACCAATTTTACCTTATCACCCACCGTCTTTTGGGGACGCCCCTCTATTTTTACCCCTTTTCGGTAATTATATGACTATAAATTTTATTTATAGATGGAGAAAAGAAATTAATGGAGAAAAGGAATATTTTAATTGTTAAATATCTTCTGAGGGCCTCAAGAGGTGATAAATTCTATAAGATACACATTTTGCAGCAATGGGGAGATTTAGGGGGGGGGGAGATTTGCTTCTGAAATCATAAGTTACATTTATTATATTTTATTAATCAATTATTATTATCATTTATTATACAATATATATTTTTTTTATTTTTAAGAGTTAAAATAATTCTTTTCCATTCTCCAAATCAAATTCATGGCCATGGTGATAAAAATTGAGGGATGAGGTGATGTCCCGAGAAAACGATGGGTGATGGAGCAAAATGGGGGTCATATTAGGATTCAGGAGGTTATTTTACATAAGAATCAGCAGGAATGGTATCGGGGCTCGATTTTTTTTTTTTTTTTTTTTTTTTTTTTTTTTTTTTTTCAGCGTAGTGTTATTTAATAATAGAATAATTTACCAACTAAATTTCACGTCTTGCAAGGGCATACACTTTCTTGATTTAATTATTGTGAGCAATTATTGTAATAGAAAAATTACCAAGTAAATAAATTTAATATAAATATACTATTTTAATGAATGATGTTTATTTTATAAGAAACTCTTTATTAAGTGAAGGCATAATACTGAATAAAAATTATTGAACAAATTTATTTTATTAATAATTACATTTTATAAGAATAAAATATGATATTCCAGTATCACTTAGAATATATTATTCATTAATGAATGAGTTTGCCTATTTTTACTTTCTTCTATATTCATTAACAATAAAGTAATAAATTCGTACTTTCGGTTTTCTTTCCTCAGTTTTATGCGTGTTAAAAGGTACTGAACGCGTTTTGAACGTTCTTGAAATTATGTTTGTGTATGTTTGTGTAACAAAAATTTTGTGGCATTTTAGATAAAGAACTAATGGCCAGAATTTCATACTTTTATATTCAGTTACACTTTGGCATAATTTAGTGTATCAACTTTTGCTGCATATCGCTCAAAAAGTGCTGTTGCTGTCGTGCTTCTTTAATAGAATGACTGTATTTCGGTTAGCTTCTATAAAGCATAAATGCACCAAACTTGATATGGGATATGGTTATTGTGAAAAAGTAAGTTGATTAAATTTGCTTGCATATCGTCTAATTGGCGAGGTTACGTTGCAGTTTTGCCATTGATTGGAAGGCTATATTTCTGCTTTTTTCGTGTAATTAGTGTATAAATTTTATATAGGAAATGGCTACAAAACTACAGTGATTCAATTTACGGGTATATTAGCCGATAGGCGGCACTGTTAGGTTATTCTTTTGAGATTTCACTTAGTTTTCTGACTAATTACTACATCAGAAAGATTCAGAAGAAAGTTTTCTGATAGAAACATATTATTTTGCATTCGATGTTGAGAGATAATTTTGAAATATTTGTTCAACTTAGTTTGTTACTTAAAAAATGATTAAGTACAAAGATTTATAAGATCGAAATGATATTTAGAGATTTTTAAAAGTATGAGAAGAAAGTCATTTAAAAGTTGTTCTCTTTATAAGTTTAATATCTTTCCTATTTTTTCCTACTTTCCTAAAAAATAATTACGTAATAAAAATAATTTTACCTGTATCTTAGCTTAAGAAGAAAAATAATCCTGCCTCATCTACACACATTCTCTTCAACTTGCAAAAGAAATTTATTTTGCCTAGTATCAGAATGTTTTTTCGACAAACCATTAACGTACTAAAAGAAATTCTGTATTATCTGCAGCTGTTCTTTTTCTCTTGAACAATAAATTTCACCTTTTACGTTGGTGTTTTCTGTATATCTATTGAGACTTTTTATTATAATATTTATTACGCGTCAGCTAAGGAAAGCGAAAAATGATAAAAATTGACTTTTTTTTTTATATATATATAGTTGAAATGGAGCTTGCTTAAACTGAAGTATAAAATAAATAATTTTTCTTTTAAATACCTCTCATATCAAAACATTTTCTGTATCTACCCACCTACTGAATTTAATTCGGTGTTTAAATATAGCGATTATAGAGGTATAATAAATTTTCACGCCAGCA
This sequence comes from Salticus scenicus, assembly GCA_963930645.1. Classification (NCBI taxonomy): domain Eukaryota; kingdom Metazoa; phylum Arthropoda; class Arachnida; order Araneae; family Salticidae; genus Salticus; species Salticus scenicus. Next base: position 135,258,942 of record OZ005650.1, on the reverse strand, counting down.
TGATGACATGGCAAAGATTATCGCGAAGCTATCAACAGATGTCGCCAAAATCACTAAAAATAGATGGCAGATCAGTCGACTAAAATATTTTCACAAATAATTTATATTTATTTTACTTTTTATTATTGTTGTTTCGTTAGAAACAAACATACTTTAATGTTTATAAAGTCTTTTTTTTTTTTTTTTAATCAAAATCCACATATTATAACAAGTTTTCATTCCAATCCTCATATTTATGATTATTCAAAATTTAACTCATTTTTATTAATATCATATCTCATTATCAGAATATTTAATGAAGGAGAAAAAAAAAATGCTCTGCGAAATTGTATCTATAAAGCAATTTGACTTTTAATGTAATTAACTTTATCTTTTTCTACTTAATAGGTTCTAATAAATGAAAGATGAAAGTGAATTTCGAATGAATTTTCTTAACATTCTACAGGGGAAAAAATATTTCAACTCATTCGGAGAGAGACTGACATCATTTCGCAATAATTCTAATAATATCTTCATCCATTTATACTAATATATTTTTATAAGAATTCTGCATAGCATTGACCATATGGCGTAAACGGGAGAAACCGGAAAAAAAATTCATGCTTCATGGAATATAGTCATCTCTTCAAAGTTATCTCCTCAACTTCCCATTAGTGCAACAACTGATACAAGAATATGATACTCAGTGAATCATGCCTTTAAAAAAAAGATCTGGTGTATTCCTGATAGGAGAGCTACATTTTATCTTCATATATGATGAGAGGATTTACAATCTGTTTTTAATCACTAATATGAATTCGTGCCCTATACTAAGGGCTTCACTCCTCCTCCAATAAATCACTTTTTTTTCCACTATCAATCATTAAATGATGATAGTGTTCCGTTTTTATTACTTATCGGTCAGGAAGTATGTATCGATTTTTCATTTTTTTTTCCCTTTAGAATTCGTGGGCTATGAAAATATATTGAAAATTCAATGAAGAATATTTTTACAGTTTTTAAAATTCAGAAAATAAAAAAAAATCAATATTGATAACATAATTTTGAGTTATTATAACAACTAATAGCTACATTATAATATGCTAAATACTGTATTTGTGTGTTATGTAAATATTTCGGAACTACTGAAATGTATTTTTAACTGATAAATATTTAATACCTAAATAATATTGATATTTATTCTAGACTAGATGATGAACGAATAAACAATGAGTTGATTGATATTTTTAACAATATTTTTAGCAATATTTTATTCATTAGATTTTTTTTTTTTTTTTTTTTTTTAATCATGCATGCGCCAATGATTTTCTTTAACAACAAAATTAATTTAATAGGGTTCATACTGTTTAATGTTTTAGATTTGAAGAGTAAATTTATCGCTTTTAAGTACTAGAGCTACATATTTTGCAATGTATGTTTATATATATTACTAGCAGGCTTTTCTCGTTTCGCTGGTGACTACATTTAAAAGAATTTTCGAAAAATTACTTTTTATATACATCTAAAAATATATTTTCAAAATTTGTATCATGATATCTACTAGAAAAAAGTACTCAAATTTCCCAATATTTTAATTAAACCTGCCGTCTGCGTGCAAAATACATAGGGCATTCAAAAAGTAAATAATATTTGTTCTTCTGCAGATGGCAATTGAGCGTGTTCAGTAGAGCGCCCGAGATGGATCAATTCGACCGGGCGATGACGTCACTGATCCTGGACCGGTCTTGGATCGGGCCAGGAATCTACTGAACGCTTTGGAACAATTTTGACGTGATAGGAGCAGCGCCATCTATCTAATTTGACCTGTATTAGCAATTAGCAAGTTATTGTATTTCTGTTGTTTATTTTGTCTGGACTTTTAATACGTAATTCCATAAAATGCTAAACTATATTACGTTTTTTCTTTAAAAAAAAAAAAAAAAAAAAAAAAAAAAAAAAAAAGGAAAGAAAGATCTTTTATGTAATAACAGTTTTACTTCTTTCTTATTAATGTAGAATTCTGTACTCTGCTAACAAAAAATAAGAAGCTATTAATTGATTGTACTGACAAATTACTAATATACATTACTTTGGTTATGATTTTTCTAAATTCACGTATAAATTTTAATCATGAAAATGTTAAGAATGTTACGTTACATTTATTTTTAAAGGAGCAGAGTAGATTTATCTTAAATGAGCACTTAAAACACCTTTCTTTCTCTTCGAATTTTATTATGAACAGAAATGTACAACAAAAACGTTTTTGAAAAAAAAAAAAAAATAAATAAATAAATAAATTATATAAAATATGAAATATGCTGTTCAGTTAATATAATGGATTTATATAAAAAATAATCTTATTTTCTTCTTCGATTTATGAATCAATATAAAGAGCTTTTTCTCTTATTACCGACTGAATATTAAAATAAACTAGCAATGTAAACAACACTGCATAATTTTAAAGCTACTTTTTTTACAGTCTGTTTGGTTTATTAAATTAAATAATTGACATCTTAAACTTATTTTTACCTAAATTAAAAATATGTGGAAGGATTTTAATTTATTTACTTATAGTTAACTTATTGTTTTAAAGGTAAAAAATACAATCGTTTACAAACTTTTCTATTTGTAAACAAAAAACAATCGCATGAATGAAAAGCTTTGTCTGAAAAAAAAAAAAGAAATATAATTCTTCCCAGCTTATTTTTATATATTAAATTAACAAAATATGATAGCGTCCGAATAAAAAAAATTTATTTTTTTTTGTTTCAATTAAAATTGTGTAAATTTTTGTTTTAATTTTATGTTTGAATGTTACGTTCATCAATAAAAAAAATTACGTATCGAAAATCGTTATTACGTAAAAAATCTTTTTTACACAATAAATAAATAAACATAATATAGTTTAGCATTTTATGGAATTACTTACCTTATTTTCTACAGCACAAATAATGCATATAAATAGGTACATCTGTATTAATCCTCAGCTAATCAAACAAATAAACAATCATTGTCAAAAACAGATGTTCATTGTTCAGGTTTTCACTGCGTAATGTCAATCAGAGCATGATTTTCAACCTATTGCGCATTTGATCCATCACGTGATCCAATGGATCAAGAAATTTTTCTGGGCTTTCTGATCTACGACCGGTCGAGATCGGTCCATTGCACTGAACGATGTGACTCTGGATCGGTCGACACCACTGAACGCTTTGGCTCGGAATCTTTCGACCGGTCGTGGATCGGGCGCTCTACTGAACACGCCCATAATATTGCGAAACATGAGCAAAGCTTGTGCAGACGATAATAGAGTTCATCGGCTTCCAAACGTCAGTAATTTCATTCAAATAGTTCTAGTCATTACTGTGTAATAGAACAAAATACCGCGTCAGCTGAAAACTTAACCCAACGATGAAGAAAGCAGAATATTATGTTTTTGAGAGCAAAACATAGCGTGAGGGCGGATATATATCGTGAAATATCGATAATATATTCAATATTATGTACAGCCATTAATGAATGGTGCCAGAAGTTCGAAGGTTTTCGTACAAAATTAACCGTTACTAAAAGGCAAGGAAGGCCAACGGCGGTGAGCGAATCTGACATGATGCAACGGTTAAAGATATTTTCCTCGGCAATCGTAGGTGAGCGTCGCCCACAGTGTACAGAATTTGGAAATATCTGTTGATAATGTTTATTTTATTATCTGACAGAAGTTCGGTTCTAAGCTGGCTCTAGAACCAAGGAGCGAGTTTCTATCGTCAGCACATCTAACATTAATGCAACGTTCTAACATATGCGTGCAGGCACAGAAAGATTGTGCAGAGAAATAGTGTGCTGCATATGTATCTCGTTGTATTGTAAAGCACTTCTCTATGAAGTGTTTTTTGACCTATATTATTCGAGCATAACTTCCTTTTTGAGCCCTCTCAGTATCTACAATCATGGCCATGGATCGATCCAAGTTTTAAATTTTGAGGCCAAGATGTCTACAAAGTTTAAATCCCATCGTAAAACCACCAATTTTAGGTGTACGTATATATTATATTTAATATCAAGATAATTAGGTTTGATTGAAATATGCTTATGTAGTAATTCGATGTAATACTAAAGACGGGATTCAGGCGTAAAAAGTCATTTCAAAGGGCTCATTTTTATGAAGAAAAATTTTATGAAAGAACTGATTCTACGAATTTCAGATTTGTTAACGGGGAGGGGTGTTACCATATTAGTTTAGTGATGTTATGTTCAATATCATTAAATTTCGCTAGAAGTAGTTTAAAAAAAAAAAAAAATATATATATATATATATATATATATATATATATATATATATATATATATATATATATATAAACTAACATCACATTTTGCTGGTCATATATTTAATATAATAATAATAAACGAAGTGTCAATTTTTTATTACTTTATATATATAACTTTGCTATCTTCAGCAGCTTCTTCAACGCACGCTATATTCAGATCCTTAGAACTTAGATTTGAGTTTTTATCCGACAATAATTGGCGCTTCTGTTATTAAAGAACTAAGATTCCATGCATTAGCGAGACCAAGTAACAAAATTTTTTCTAACCTTCACTCTGCTATAATATAATTAAAATTAAAATAAATGTATTATTATTTACTATATCATAAATATTTATAGACAGACATTTTTATAAATTTTAACTAAATTAAAAATTTAGTAAGTACAATTCTTTCTATTATATTACCATTTGATTTCGATCTAAATAAGAAATGAAGTGAGAAAAAATATTTTAAGAGAAATTTTTTAATATTTACATAAACAGTCCTTTTCAAATGAGTAAGAATGAAAGAATATATCACATTTTATTTAATTAAAGGAATGAAATTGCTTAGGAAAAAAATATCACCCAACTGAAAAATATTTTCTCGATCAAAACTTACTAGCATCGAAAATATCAAAGCAGTATTTCTATATTAAAATCGTTATTATATTTAATAAAGTGACTCACTATGAAAGAATTAAAATTTGTTAGGGAAAAAAAAAAAAAAAAAAAAAAAAAAAAAAATAGAAAAGTAACCGCTTTTGAAGAACACAGACAAATGAAAAATTCGAAAATTGAAAAAAATCTCAATGAGAGTAATCCAAGCTATCCCTCTGCAAATTTGGTATTTCTGTGGTCAGTGGCTTCAGCTTCATCAGATTTACGCACACACACACACACACACACAGAGAGAGAGAGAGAGACTGGCCTTTTTCTTCATATGTATGCGGAAGATAGAAGATGGTATATAATATTAGAAGATAAAATAAAATTTTATTTATTTATATGAATGGAAAACGCAGAAATAAGGTTCAGAATAAACAAATAGTACAGTACTTGTGAAAATTTCGTAAATATTTTGAACAGTTATTACATGGCAATTAAATAGAAGTGCAGAAATATTATATTATGTTGTATTTTCTGCGAAATAAACTTTGCTATATGCGGCCTCTAATAAAGTAAGGTATTTTAACAATTACTAACACACACAATGGTGGAGAAGTTTTGGTGTCTGAGCTGGTAGATGAGAGGTGTTGGTTGGCACTGGTCGACCTAGTCGTTCGAAATTCATCAATCTTCCGAAACTCATGTGAATACGGACTACACCTCGCCCCTTCCCCCCCCCCCCCCAAACTCCTCTTCTTCTCATAGAGAAAATCCTGTTTACTCTTAAAATGCTTGTTTAGTGAAAAGTCTTAACCCTCATACCATACTAAACGCACACGACTATACTATCTATCTATCAGGACGTACTCAGGTATGTTCTGATATTTCAAATGGAAAAGCTAATGACATACTTATCTACATCGTGGTATTTAAAGAATCAATCAAATAATGGTTTATTACCAATTTTTGAATCTGCATGAATGAATCCCGATTTACATAAGCTGATGATAAACTTTTAGCTGAACTTATTTAAAAAGAAAAAATCTGAAACATTTAAATACATTAACTCTGCTACTTAATAATTCTAGCTATGCAACATAATACTTTCTACTCTACATACTTCAGTGACAGTAGCGTGGTGAGTAAGAGCAGTGGACTCGTAATTAAAGTTGCGGATTCGATCCTCGAGTCAAAAACAGTCATGTCCTCTAAAGGCGACTAGTGAACGTTAAATCTATCGTGGTCGCATAGTCCTCCAAATTCCCATCAAAATTACACCTCTCCTGGAGGTACTGGATCACGGGATTTACTCAGTCTTGATCTGGATCAAAATTCCAGCCCTTCTTGTTTACTGCTGCCATCTTTTGCCAGTTTCTCGAACCAAGTCTTTCTTCCACCACTTATGGTGTTCCTCTGAAAAAGGAAAGGACTCGCCTGCTGCCTTAAATTCAGGTATTCACTACTGATGCTCGGAATTCCCAAATGGAGTAAGTAACAACACAACAACTCTACATACTTCTGAAATTACTTGCTAAAATTACATAAGCATACTTCTTTAAATTTTTCATACAGTACATTTCTCTTAAAACAGTAGTCATGCATTGCTAATCAATTCCAATGCTATTTAAATGTATAGTTATAGTATAAATGCAGTATAGTTATAGTATAAATGTATAGTTACTTTTATTTCGAAAATAGAAATTTTGTCAAAGCCGATCTTAATTTAGTGAAGCAAAGTATACAAAATAAATAACCTGATATTGAAATTCAATTCAATTTACATTGTTACATGCTATGTATCGATTTACTTTTAATGATATACATTCTGCATTATTTATTTTCATATATATATATATATATATATATATTAAAAATTGAAATAAAGCGCAATTCACATTTCTTAAATAAATCACTTTTTTTTTTTTTTTTTTAAGTTATATATACCTTCCATTTAAAAAAAAAAAAAAAAAAAAAAAAAAAAAAGTTTTAAACTTTCATATTTTGTTTAATATTTATAAATTAAACAAAATATGAAAGCTTCATTTACGTATTTCAAAATATGAAAGTTTCATATAGTTAATTTCCTACGAATGTTAAAGAAAGAGATAATTTTTTTTCTTTTTAACTAACTGAATTATTTTTAATTTTTCTTAAGAAGAAACATAACAAACGTCTCAAATAATATTTTAAGAAAAATTGTATATTATTAATAAATAAAGAAAATTTAAATTTAAAAAATAAGTAAGAAAATATAATTCTAAATTTTTACACACGTTAGGTCTGTCGACTATTAAGTAATTTATTATATATTTATTTATTAAACTTTTAAAATTAGATATCGAATGAAAATCCTGTTTGTATAAATTTAAAATTTTTGAACTTTAAATATGTCTCATTGATTTTTTTTTTTTTTTTTTTTTTTTTTTTTTTATTAAGTGTAAATTGTTTTTTAAAGCCTTTTTTTTTTTAGCTTACATTTTCTGTCATAAACCTTCTGCCGAGTCATGGTTAAAAACATACAAAAGGAAAATAAATTAGAAATATCAGTCTTATCGTTACAAAATTGGTACCAAATGAAAGGGGGGGGGGGGGTTCTAAATCCAGGGGCGCAAATAGTTTTTCGACACGACAATTAGATTTCTTTTTTTTTTTATTAAAGTATGAAATTAAGGGACAACACTTGATTTTAATTCCTTTCAGTCATTTTAAAAAGTACGTGGCTGGTTAGAAAATCGGTACCAAATGAAAGGGGCAATTTTTCTGAATCCATGGGTGCAAACAGTTTTCCACACGATAATTTGATTTTTTATAAATTAACTAAAATATGAAATTTAGGTGGCAACACATTTTAAACATTTCATACTTTTTAGTGCGAATCAAGCTAATAGAAAAAGTCTATTTTTTTTTTCAACTATTTTATCTAAAATTAATAGTATTGCATTATTTAAAAGAAAGACATACAGATGCATTGGAGCACTTAAATTCATTAATATAAATTAATATTTAAAAGGGGACAATAACTAATCGCGCGGACAACCGTTGCCAATATTATTATAAGGGAAAATTTGTTCGCACAATTATTCAGTACCTAATGCATCATTTTTAATTCCATTTACACAGTCAGAAAATTCATAAGCATTAAATTAGTGCTCATTTTCGAAAAATTGATTTTTTAAGATTTTTACATTTTGAGTTTAAAAATGCGATTTTTCGCAAAGTGCTTTTTTCTCGTTTTTTAGTAGCAAAAATGTGAAATACTAAAAATTTTAAAAAATCTATTTTTGTAAAACAAGTACTAATTTAACGCTTATGAATTTTCTGAATGTGAAAACAGAATTGAAAAAATATTCATTAGGTAATGAGTAATTATGGAAACAAATTTTTCCATAGAATAATGTGGGCCACGGTTGTCGACGAAATTAGGCATAGTCTGTCTGCTCTTAATTAGAAAGAATGCAGTCTGATGTCTAGTCTATCAAAAATGAAATTAACATTTTATGACTTTTATTTATGATTTTGAAATGTAACATGGACTACAATGTTAAAGTTCCAATTTAAAACTTGCAGGGTTTTTTTTTTTTACGAAAAATGTCATTAAATTTTTACAATGTAATGAATATGCAATCCAGCTTTATTTGTTTTCACTTAAAAGAAAATTAAATATCTTGAAAAATATCTGTTACTGACACTTAAAAAAATAAAATAATACTGCTTATTCCAGCGTATCAGCTGAAAAATTTTCCTTTCCAGCGACTTTTTTAAAATTAGCATAAATCGAATTTTCATAATTCAGCATTTCCAAAATGTAATATATACCCCTCTACACAATTTACCTCCACTCTAATAGACATCGTTCAGGTACAATTACCCCTCCCTCATCTAAACACTCCTTAATGGCTATTTTTGTCATTTATTTAAAAAGCCTCCTTTTTTCCCCCATTTACAAACCCACATCACTATTACTTAGCTCTTAAAATCGGAAAATAAGGGAAAAAATTGTTAATTTCACAAAGCACATGTGTAGGGGATTGATTAAGTATATTCTAATTTATTTTTTCATCCAGATATTTCTCCCTTAAATTTAGGGGGGAAAAAGATGAAAAATGTGCGTTTGATCCCCAGAGAAGGGAAACAGATTACACGATGATGAATAGTATATGCGTAACTCTTAGTTGCCACCTCTCCAAAACTTTTCGCATAGGGTCCTGACGACCCACCCATATTTCATTCAGTTAGAGCACTACGTGCTGTTGTCAGCTGTTCACTTATAGTGCAGTCATTTTCTCATTATCCTGGTCCGTCCTGGGGATGTAGTAGTCCCGAATGTTGGTCAAGGATTACTAGACGTGATGATTTATCACATCACTTTTATATTAAATAAGGTACCATTATCACACGAGATTAATTCTGGCAATGAATTAATTAGCGCCGACAAATTTAATGTTTTTGTCTTCTCAAATTAAAGGATTAGTAAACGTAATTGAATTGTTCAGAGGGAAGGGAAAGTAACTGCAGTAATTTTAACATCTAAATCTAAATAAATTTATAATACAGTGGATTAAGCGATGTCCTTCGATCAGTTAATTTTATTCCTTTTTTTTTTTTTTTTTTTTTTTTTTTTTTTTTTTTATGAAACTGACTTACACATGAGTTATAGGTATTTTTCTTTATTCGTAATAATAATATTAATAAAAAAAAAAAGTCATGATAGAAAAAAAAAGTTTTTTTTCTTTTTTTCCCAGTGATGCAAGGAACTGATACATTGTCTATTTGTATTATAAATTACGATATTGGTTAAAAATTTTATCACTTTTTTTTTTTTTTTTTGAGAAATAGTGATTTATTAAATATCGCACCTTTTTATTTATTTTTTTCTTTCAAAACTGTGTATAATCAAATATCACAGTTGCTGCTGAAAATTAATGTAAATTTGATTTATATAATTGACTTTTAGTTATATATTTATTTAGCTTCTGAATCTGCTACGTTCATGACATTTTAACAATTTTTGCGTAGGTCAAAACATAAAGTTATAATAGCATTATTAATAGATTATTTTTTACCTATAAACCATTCCTATAAACTGTTATAATTATAACTGATTGTTGAGCAATTTTTTTTAATAATTCATACGTGACTGGAGTACTTTGCTTCCTCTTCCTTGGAATATATATACAGGATGTTTCAAAACTCATAGGCAAAAATTTAAAGAGTTGTTGAAAACATCTAAACAAGCCATTCTTACCATACAATGCATGGGCGGAGAGCAAGCGGTGACCGCTAGAGGACACTATAATGGAAAGTATAAAGCGCACATTTTCTTACGCATCGTCATTTCTACCGTGGATTTCAGAGGGCATTTAGACATACAGTAATCAAGAAAAAGCTGACATGCATTTCATGCATGGTCTGGCGAATAGGAATGCTCTGGAAGCCGCAAGACTGTACAGGCAGCGTTTCCGAAGAAGACACGAGCCAGACCTAAAAGTGTTCGAGCGACTGCGTCTACAACTTGTCCTGCCCGCACACTCCTGACACGTCCTGTATCATGCATGCCGGAGACGAAGGATCCCGCTTCACACAAGCACCGATGCAATCGCTCGAACATTTTTCGGTCTGGCACGTGTATTCACGTAAAACGCTGCCTGTACAGTATTGCGGCTTCCAGAGCATTCCCATTCGCCGGGCCATGCATAAAATACGTGTTTGCTTTTTCCTGATTACTGTATGTCGCCATGCCTGCTACAATCCATGGTAGAAATGAGGATGTGTAAGTAAACGTGCGCTTTATACTTTCCATTACAACGCCCTCTAGCGGTCACCGCTTGCTCTCCGCCCATGCATTGTATGGTGAAAATGGCTTGTTTAGATGTTTTCTACCGCCCCTTGAATTTTTTCCCATGAGTTTTGAAACACCCTGTATATACATATGTGTATAATTAAAAAGTTTTAAATTTAATGAAATATTATTTTGAATTGACTATGTCTGTTTAGAATAGCGATCTATATGATCATCATTGCCATCTGTACTAACTATATTGTGTATTATTTTTTAAAACGCTTTGATTTGTTTAAGACGTAATTAAAGTATTAAATAAAAGTAATTTGAATGTTATTTTTTGGTACAAGCTGAATATATACACAGTTAAAAAAAAAAAAAAAAAAAAAAAAAAAAAGAAGAAGAAATGCAGATATTTACGAATTTTTGCCCGTCAGCAAAATTTCCGGCCAAATACCCATTAATGTTTTGCCCGTAATTTCATTACTTTGAATACTACTTTATATATAAATATTTTTTTGCATTATTCCTTTGAAGATATGTACTACAAAAATTAATGATTACTATTAAAAAAGGCGGTAAATGACTGCTAAAAACCTTATGATATAGCGGGTGATATCAAATCATATCAGAAAATACGGTTTGCCCGTTCCTCTTTAGGTAAGAAATAATCTTGTTCGTAAAAATTATAAGCGAAGGCACGTATACTCTTTTTTTTTTAACGTTGTATGATTACGAAAAGTATAATTAATCTAACACAAGTATTTTTCTCTTTTATTTGATGTAGAATTAATTTATATTTAAGAATTTAAATAAATCTATATATTTAAAAATGAATGTTTGTCTGTATGTCCTTTATAAAATCGTAAACGGCTTGACCGATTTCGATCATTCTTTTTTTTTGTTTTTTTCCTTATAGGTCAGGGATGGTTTAGGAAAAAAATTGAAAAAATTCGCCCCCAAGGGGAGGAGGGGGGCAAAACGTGAATTCAAAAAATCCTTCATATCTCAAACAAAAAAACAGGTATCCGTAAAATTTTTGCTTTAAAATATAGCTAATACAAATGTCAAAAAACCAATTTCTGGAATTTTCAAAATTCGGTCCCCAAGGGGGGCGGGGGGGAAAAACGTGATTTCACATGCGTAAAAACGTGATTTCGCATAATCCTATATATCTCAAACAAAAAAATAGATATGCGTGAAGTTTTTGCTCTAAAATATAGCTAATGCAAATATCCGTAAAATTTTTGCTTTAAAATATTGCTAATATAAATGTCTAAAAACAAATTTCTGGAATTTTCGAAATTCGATCCCCAAGGGGGGGGCGGTGTGGGGGGGGGGGGCAAAACGGGATTTCACATGCGTAAAACGCGATTTCGCATAATCCTATATATCTCAAACAAAAAAAACAGATATACGTGAAATTTTTTGCTATAAAATATAGCTAATACAAATATCTAAAAACCAATTTCTGGAATTTTAAAAATTCAGCCCCCAGGTGAGGCAGCAGGGGCAAAAAGAATTAGAAATACAGTTAGGCCTTTCAAAATTGGTACAGATAGGTTTCAATAGCCTGCAAGTCGAATGGGGATATTTTCGAAAGTGTAGTTATTAGGAGGGGAGAGGGGGGTGCAAAAAAATTAAAAATAGAGTTCGATCGTTCAAATTTGGTATATAGAGGTTTTCGATACTTACAAATCGATTGCGGATATTTTCGAATTTGTAAAATTATTAGGATGTGCGGGAAGGGGGTGGAGCGGTAAGGGGGGGCTATGGGCAAAAACAAATAGAAATACAGTTAGGGCATTCAAAATTGGTACAGACAGGTTTTAAAGGCCTGCAAGTCGAATGGGGATATTTTCGAAAGTGTAAAGTTATTAGGAGGGGCGAGAAGGGGGGAGGGGATGGGGGGGCAAAAAAATAAAAATAGAGTTAGATCGTTCAAAATTGGTACACAAATGGTTTTCGATACTTAAAATCGAATGCGGATATTTTTGAATTTGTAAAATTATTAGGAGGTGCGGTAAGGGGGGGGGGGCTATGGGCAAAAACAAATAGAAATGCAGTTAGGCCGTTCAAAATTGGTACAGATTGGTTTTAGAGGTCTGCAAGTCGAATGGGGATATTTTCGAAAGTGTAACGTTATTAGGGGGGACGGGAGGGGGGGGGCGGAGGGGCAAAAAAAAATAAAATAGAGTTAGATCATTCAAAATTGGTACATAGAGGTTTTCGATACTTACAAATCGATTGCGGATATTTTCGAATTTTTAAAATTATTGGGAAGGGGGGGGGGGAGAGTGGTGGGGCAAAAAAATAAAAATTGAGAATTCAGTAATTATAGTGATTCATTTAAAAATAGGGTCCAGCGAAGCGGGCGAAGCCTGCTAGTAAATAATAAAATAAAATAAAATAAAAAGCCATATTTTATTCTTACATTATGTTTCTAGTGACCATCAACGGCGAAAGATTAGTTTATTTTACACAGAATCTGAATGAATTTCTTTTTTATTTGACATGATCAGGAAACATTTTTTCTTTCTTCGTGACACATGATGAATACTCTTACAGATCATTAAACTAAGTTCATATTTTTCATCATAAAGTCAGCGAGTCAAGACTCAAAACTGAAAGCAAGTTTGTTGGACTAATGTACTGTGACAGATATATCGGTATCAGTTTAAAAAATACACCATGGGATTGTGGTTATAAAGTAATAAATAATAATAATAATAATAATAATAACAACATTGTAAGTGTACACTATAAAAAAAAAAAAAAATAATAATAATAATAATAATCTTAAACAATTGTCTTGGGACAAAATAAGATACGACTTTTCGTAAAGCAAACGATATAGACCAGCCTACAGCAACTGGGTGCTGCATCTCATAAACAAATAAAGCATCGAAATCCACGAAACGTAATATAAATTGTTGTTGATTAGAATATGGCACGTATCATCCATGTGGCATTGCTCAGCGTAAACTTCTTCCATTTACAGAAAGCCTTTACCTCGCTTTCATTTTGTGTAAGTAAAACAAAATTGATTTGTAAAATAGTTATTATGAAAAACTATGCCGATTCATTTTGAGTGCATACTCGTATATCGCATACACATGCTTCATTTTGTCTAAATGAAGCTAAATTGATTTGTAAAATAGTTTAAAAAAAAAAAAACTACGCTGATTCATTTTGAGTGCATATCGGTCGATAGATTGCGTTACTAATGCCTCAATTTTCCTCTTTATGAGATGGCTGTACCTTACCTTCATTAGTGTATGAATGCGCCAAATTTTATATGATAAAGCTATCAGGAAAATCTATGATCGTTTAAATTATATGCAATTCTATGAATAGGAGACACTTCTACACACCAATTTTCTTCATTTACAGGAAGGCTATTTTAAGATTATATTTGTGTATAATAGCACAAAAATGTAATATATGGGGTGGCTATTGAAGTAAAACCATGCCGATTCAGTTTTGGCTCATATCGAACGAAAGATAACACTTTTGTTCAGCACTTTTTACGATTTACAGATTTTTCCAACCAATTAAATATTTTAACATAGAAGGCAGTTTTGTGATGGCCACTATGTCCTAGTTTTCTTTTGTAATATTGCAAATAGTATCTTAAAATGTATTCAAAAATAATTGTTGACAGTAGTTTAAAAAAATTTATGAAGAATTTGATTTTCGGGCTAAAATGGTTGATGTAATGATAATCATTGAAGAAGTTCGCATGAGAAGACGAGTACCGTATGATTAAAATGTTATGTATTTGACACAATTTTTGCTCAGTTTCGTTCTGAAGAATCGAACTTTTTTTTTTTTTTTTTTTTTTTTTTTCAAATCGAAAAAGTTGCACATCTTATCTACATTTTTTAAAATAAACATGTTGAAAATATTAAGAAAATGAAAAACTGTGTCAAAGCTAACTTAAATTTTCTAAGGCCTTCAAGGTTAAAAAAAAAAAAAAAAATACATATATTGAATATAATACTCTTTTAAAATATATATATATATATATATATATAATTTTTTTTTCTTGATGAAGAATTTGAGTTATGACTAACACTTTTTAAAAATTTATATCTTTGTCTACATATATATGTATAGAGCTTCTAACCCTCCTGATATTTTCACATCACTATTTTCTTTTAGTTATCTTCACCTTGTTTTATCACAAAATTTCATCATTAATAAAAGCTATTTTTTACTTTAAAAAACCACTCTTATTCAAAAATCACGAAGTTTTGTCAACTCTGTACATATCGATAACAAAATGTAACATATAAGTATTTTGTAAAGTACGGTAAATATGAAGGTTACACACACAGGTGTGCAATACTCAGCAACTAACTCCCCTGCAATACTCAGCAACTAACTTCCCTGCTAAACTCACATAATTAGTAGCATGCGACCAGGAGAATTTTGCCAATAGCAACCATTAATGATACACATGTAGCATAAATTAATGTTGATAAACGGATGGTATAACCCTTAGTTGGCAAATCAATATAGAGAAGAAATTTTATGAAAACAATTTCTGCAAATTTCTTCATTATGAAATACTATATTGTGGAGAGCAATAAAGTCAGTATTGCCATTCGAAGTACTAAAATTTAATAAGTGAACTTGAATCATGATTCAAGGGAGATACCTAATTTTAAAATATATACTTTGTTATAAAACGTCTCTGATATATATATATATATATATATATATATATATATATATATATATATATATCAGAGACGTTTTATAACAAAGTATATATTTTATTGTGTGTGTATATATATATATATATATATATGACCAATTTTCTCTTATTTTAATAATATTGGAGAATAGAAATCAGTTATTAGAAATTAAACTCGGTGTTTTAAATTACTTATTTCTGTATATTAAAATTCTGAAGTACTTTTTTTCAGCTGCAGAAGTGTTAGTTAAAGAAGGATTTAACATTTTTCTAAAACATTTCTGAAAGGAGATATCAATGTCTCCTGTTATAAGAAAGACCAATATTCTTTTTTATCAGTTTTATTCTATTGTGCAATAAAAATCAATTATTAACTTAAACTGAGTACTTTAAATAGCCTATTTTTATATCTTACAATTCTGAAATACGTTTTAGTTGCAGAAGAAGTGTTAGCTAAACCCTTTTGCAGTATCTGTAACACTTTTAACACGGTGTTCTGATATGAAAGGAGATCATGTAATTGTCTAAAACTGAACAATCTCATGATTGATCTGTAAGGGAGATATTTATAAAATTAAACTGAAATATATATATATATATATATATATATATATATATAAAATGTAAAGAAATTATGAAACTGAGATAAATAATAAAATTTATAGATCTGAAAAACATTTGATTAGCAATTTACAGGTATTTTTAAAACGTGTCTATTTTTATTAAAAATATAATTTGAAAACTTTTTGAGGAGTTTTAACTGTCCCTTTCCCTTTGCTACTTGGCTCTAATTCTTGAAAACATTTATCGCTGACTTTGATTTAACTATCTAGTATTGTATGTAAAATATTTTATTTATTACTCATTCTTATCAAATTATCTTATAAAAACAAATTTTAAACTGGTAAATTTTGATTTATCTAAGCAAAATAAATTATCAGATATTATAGTTTTATAGAAGCAGCATATTATTATGTATTAGGTGAAATTCAACAGTCAATTTTGGCACAAGAGACTAATTATCACATATTGCAACCAACTGTTATGCTGTGATAGTGATGTTAGAATTTAATACTTGCTCTAATTCTCCTACTAATACATATTAGTAATATCCGCGTAGATTGACCACTTTGTGCTTGTTGAATTTCTATTAGCTTTAAACAATTTCGGTTTAATTAGGAAAATTAGCATTTGGTATAGTTATAGCAATACAGCTTAAATTTAAATAAATTAGAAATATTTAATATATTTAAATATATATATATTTAAATTTTTAGCTTAAATAAAGAAAATAAAAATGAATAGCTTAAAATTTGATTAGATATCTGAATATATTTTACATTTCCCGAATTATTTCTAGATGATATTCAAATAGTATTTCTCTTAATCATTTTATTATGATTATTTTGTATAAATTTTACCGTATTTTTTTTTTTTTTAAAGGGTGTAAATTATAGTAAATATAATTGTTATTGTAGAACATCATAAAAACTTTTGTTCGAGTATGTTAAATTTTTTAATGGGCCTAGGGGTTTTAACCTTTTTTAAAAAATCGACATTTTTGGAGGAAAAAAAATGTATTTAAATACGTACATTTCAGAACATTTTGAAACTTTACTCATGATTCTACATATTTTGGTTAAAAAAATGAGTGATTTTCTAACTGATAGCAAGACAAAGCTGCATTTCTACACTTTAACGGTTATTTTCTGAAAAGTTTTTTTTTCTTAGTACGACAGGACTATTTTACAGCGATTTTGCGTTGTTACCATTTTGTGGTGTTCTACTTCCAGTTTGCCAGGATTCCTGGCAATATTCAATTTTACTATTTAATTTCTTAAACTATTTAGAAATTTTATTGATAAAGACATTAACCGTGAAAATTCATTTTAAGTAGTTCGTAGTATAAGATTTTTTTTTAATACCAAACTATGTGAAAAATGCCAGAGCCGGAAATCAAACCCGGGCCTCTTAATGTGCGGATGCTCTTCCAGTGAGCCACCCTGGCTGATAACCAGCTTGAAATTTCTCACAAAATAACCTTTACATCTGCATTTGCGGATACGGTGATCTTAAAAACGGTTATTATGTGAGAAATGTCGAGCTGGTTTTCAGTCAGGGTGGCTCAGTGGAAGAACATCCGCACGTTAAACGGAGGGCCTTGGTTCGATTCCTGACTCTGGCATTTTTCACATAGTTCGTACAAAAAAGCAACTTTATACTCCAAACTACTTAAAATATTTTGTCAAATCCGTAAAAATTTTTACATTTTTAAAAACCTACTCAAGATTGTGTCTCGATCGCATGTAAAAACCAGTTGCCAATCTTGGTATCAGAGACCACCGATATTCATAAATTGGATGGCTTCTGAAAATGTGTTGGCTATATCTATAACATATAGTTTGATAATGGTTTCTGGATATTGTTGACGATATCTTTTGCAAATATATTGATAATGGCTTTTGCATATTTGTTGGCAATATATTCCGAATATATATTGATGATGGCTTCTGAATATTTGGTGACAATATTTTTGGAGTACATATTCATGATGGCTTCTTACTATATGTGTTGGTGAAATCTTTCTGAATATGTATTGATTATAGCTTTTGAATATTTGTTGACGTTAACTTGAGGATATGTATAGATTATGGTTTCTAAATATTTGTTGTCGGGACCTCTAGGATATGCATGGATTATGGTTTCTAAATATTTTTTGGCTATTTCTTCTGGATATGTTTTGATGATGGATTCTCAATACATCTTCTTAATGGTGATGTCTTCTGAACAGTTGAAGATTTCTATCCATCTATATATGTGTGTGTGTGTGTGTGTGTGTGTGTGTGTGTGTGTGTGTGTGTGTACATATATTAGTTACAAGATTGTAATATACAGATTAGTCCTGTCGTTCTAAATTAATTTCTGTCAAACACATTTTTTTCCCCAAAGCTATCCGCAAGATATCTTACCATAAAGTTCCCCTATTGGTTTTTTTCATGTTGCTAATGTTTATTCAAATTTATATCAAAAAATTAATTGAGGTTTTAGAGTGCTTCTTTTTAAAATTTTCTATTTTTAAAATTACGAAAAAATAAAAATTAAATCTTTAGTTAAAAAATTCGCAATTTTTTAAAAATTAATTTTATTAAATATTAATTTATTTCGTAGATATCCTTTATATAAATATGTATGTGTGCAGGTCTTTATGGCAATAGGTAACGGAAGTTTTTAGAAAGTTTGCGAATAGTGGCAAAAGCTCTTTTAGGGAAATAAGCTTTAAAGTCATAAATGCCATATATATATATATATATATATATGGCATTTTCGGGTAGGTTTTGATATTAATTACAATTTTGCTAATAACTTTTGAATCAAAGTATATAGGGCATAAATAGGAAATCAAAATGTTCGTCAGAATAGTTTTAATTTTAACATAATATTTTAAAAGGCATTTACGTGAAAACGATCTAGGCCCCGTAAACGAATATTGTTTTTAAGAAAATGTGAACACTATTTGAATAGAATGAGAAAAAAAAATGGTAAAGAAATTTAAAAAAAAAAAAAGGCAATTTTCTTGGAGTAATCATGCACATTCGTATGGTTACGGAATTTCCATATTTACCAAAATAAGGGTTGTTTGTTGAGCCCGCCGAGGGGACCCTTCTGAAGAGATGTAGACCAAAGTCATATGATTTTCGAAGAAAACCAGGGAAAGCATCAAACAGGTCAACCAGCATCTCTCGACTACAGGTGTGGCACATTGATCTATTGCAACCCAACATGAAAAAATAATTCTGCAGCAAGCAGTAAAATACTGGTTTTTCTATAAAGATTTTCGAATTAGATACTCCAAAGCTTTATCTATTTTCACATTCTAGCATAGCATGTTTAGGAAACCCAAATTACGAGATATGTTACCAAATCATTACACAATGTGCTGTAGGATTTGGATGTTTCATGCTTCTCTCTTTAAAGGCTTCCATTGCACGAAAGTCTTCTTCTTCTATTGATAAACAAATTAATATGTATATATTATATTCTTTTTTAATCTAACAGTTGCTTCATATTAGCTCCATTACATTTAACATGTAATACGGAAAGAATAAAAAATCTAATAAGAATCAAGCTTTATCGGAATCTTTCTTCATATGCAAGTTGCATTTATTGATATTTTTTATGAAAATGATCGATTTATTGCGCTGCTGTCAAGGATACTAATGACCTGCCTGAAAAATGATTCCTGTTACTATTGTCGTGCAAAAGCTCATGAATTTCATTGTTACTTCGTAACATGTTTTTTTATTGCTTTATGCGTAATTTAGGGAATATTTATTTTTTTATTTAGTGGACATGGTAATTTTTTGCTTAGTAATGAATAACAAATTATGAGTTGGCATATATAATATTGGCATCAATATTTAATATTGCACAATATTTTCAGATGTATTTTCATTCACAATTGAAGAAGGGATATGTATAATAGATAAGTAAATATTTTTGGTTAATTTGAACTATTAGCATAAAGCACCAATAAATTTAAACGAGATTGTTATGTGTAAATCTTCTGTATCTTTTTATGCATTTATATCTTTTTTAGTAGTTTTTATATTACAGCTAATTAAAACTTTCGATATTTGATTCGTATTGACTGTAATAAAATTTTGTATGACAAATAAAGCAATTTTATATTATCGTTGGAAGTAAAAGTTGAGCTGTTAAAATAAAAAAAAAAAAAAAACGACTAAAGACGCATAAAAGATTTTAGTTTGTCAAATCGTAATCTAATTTTCTTAAATAAAAACTTAATTATTGGGATTGAAGTTATTTTATTATTAAATCTCATGATTTCATGTAAAATGTACATAAACTACATGTGATAATGATTACACACAGAATATTTTTTTTTTTTTTTTTTTTTTTTTTTTACCCAGAAGATGACCAGTTTATAAAGAACTAAGGTATGTTATTATTATTATTATTTTTAAGAGGTATTGACTGATTTGTATTAGCAATTGAAATAATGCAAATTAAATAAAATGAAAAATAGTGCAATGATTTAAATAATTTGACAACATAACTAAATTTGGTATATATCTTATTTTTCTCCTAACTATTATTTCAATAAATTTCAAAGTATTTGTTTTTATTATCAATATGATAAACTATTTAAAAGCAGGGTAAAACTGCAAAGATAAAAACTTTTTTTTTAATGGAGAGGTGATGTCAAAAAGAATCAAATTGTTTCTTCTAAATAAGGCCATTCTTTTCATATCTAGATTTTTTTTTTTTTTTTTTTTTTTTTTTTAACCTACACTGTAAAAAATGTCCTATTTGCTGCCAGAAATTCTTTGTAATTTGAGAAAATACGCGTAGTTTACGAAAAAATTACGTTGTTAGAACGTATTTTCTCAAATTACGGAGAATATCTGTCAGCAAATAGGACATAATTTTTACAGTGTAGTTATGATTTTAGTTTACTACCCCATTAAAAAAAATAAAATCCTACATCCCCCCCCCCCTCCACAAAAAAAGCTATTTTTTTTTTTTTTTTTCTTATAATTTTAGTGCAATAGGTTACACCATTTTTGTAATAAGTACCACTAATATGGCAAAAATTAGTACTAAATTAGGGTGTAACTAAATTTAGGTCTCATAGATCTTTTTTTTTCTTTTTTTTTGTGAACCAGTGAATCAACCGAAGTAAAAAAATAAATAAATAAATATATCAGCTTAAAACTGCAAGTATTTTGGACATTCTATAACATTTTCCAAGTATTTTAAAACTTTTAAAAGGTATTTTGAAAAAAAATTAAAAGCAGTTTTCCTTTAGGAAATATTCAGGTTTTTTAAAGGTTCCGTACAGGTTTACCCGAAATACCTGCAGATTTCCTGATGATTACCTTCAAAATTTTTGCTGATTTTTTTTTTTTTTTTTTTTTTTTTTTTGTTACATGGGATTATTCTCAATGGTAGGTTATTTTGAAATTCATTATTAAGATTTGACTATTGCAAGCTATAAAGTCAATGAAACTATGACCCTTTTTTTTTTTTTTTTTCTCCAGAGGAAAAAATTCATTCTTAAAAATTTTGTATAATTCTTACAAACTCAGAAAAGTCACATTTTCTTATCGAATTTTAAATCCATTAAAGTTATTAGAAATTATTTAAATTTTGATTATTTATCTGAATTATTTGATGGAGAAAATGCTTCAATTTTCACCCCAATGCCTGAAATCACTGTTACAATAAACATAAAGGGAGATGAAAGCTACAACATTTCATTTGCAAGCGACTATCCATTGACCGTGCCCTTATCTGCTTTTACGCCAGCCTGATTCGCACAATGCTTGACAATAGGATGTATGTGTTAATTAACATTAATACTCTGGAAATTAAACTTCTGTGCGAATGATTAAATCAGAGCTAACAGAAACCTAAATGAAGGGGAAAGCGAAATGTTCTCTGAATACAATAAGGAAAAGCAGGGAAAAAAATGAATATGATAAGGCCATCAAAAGGGCTTTCCTGTGGAAGAGAGGGATAAATAATTGTGAATTTGTAGGTGCATATAAAGTGTGTATGGGTAAGATAGAGAGAAGCTTTCAGAAGGACCAATTGATGTGTAAACATATATATATATCTGCAAGAGGGAAGAATCAGTGTAATTGAATTTGCAAAGAAAATAATTTTATTTCCGGTGTTAATTGAATTGAATTTTTATTCTAGCGAAAATGTGTGGTACAATTTCGACGAAGCTCATTAAATAAATGACGGGAAAATGGGAATGGTAATTAATTTCAGAATTGGATAATAGAAGGAAGTAATTAATTGGGGTAGTTGAAATGATTCTTAGAGTGGATAAAAAAGATATTGCAGCTCATTTTGCCGATAGCTAAAATTGTTATTTAACTGAAGTATGTATGTTTCTTATTGGCTATAACCTAAATTACTTTAAAATCATCATACTTTGATTTTCCTTAATTACTTAAATATTATAAAGGAAGTGATATTAAAAGGACGTATTTGTTTCATTACTGAAGTGATTTAACTACTTGAAGTCGTATAATTTTATCTTATTTAACTATTAAAAAATAATAATAATGTGTAAAAATATATAAAATATAATTACTGAACAAGTTCGTAAAAGCATAATGAATTGAAGCTAACTAAATGTGTTTCGCGATTAAGTTTATAAATTAAAATTCACACAATAATAAAATTGAAATTTAAGCTTTCTTTTTGTGAAAATTAACTAGGTAATTAATTGTCCACTTAATATAAGAATCTTAAAACTTATTCAGCGTGTCAGATTTAAATGTTACGATAATTACATATTCGATCTTACATCAAACAGAATCAATAAAAAAGGAATTTTTAAATGTTTTAAAGCAAACTGCATAATTATAAAAATAAGATACCATCTTAAGGAACAACTTTACAAAAAATCCAGGAAAGCCTAATTTATCGTCAGGCAAAACGATATCCAATACACACACACACACCTATATATACATATATTAGAAAGCACTTCAGCCATTAATAACAATAATATTCAAAATGAAATTATAGTTATCAATCCAAAATAAGAATAGCATAACGAATAAAGATTAAGATAGCTAACCCCAAGTGAGTGCATACGGTAAACATGTGAAGTTTTGAAGATTTGCAAAGAGACTTTTTTTTTTTTCTTTTTTTAAGATTTATTTTATTAATTAATATGTTGTAATATATTTACCCATTTTGGTTATACATAAGGATTAGCGCTCTGACCTTCATTAATCGGTACTAAGTTTGAATCCCAGTTTAGGCATTAATGTTAGCAGTAGATCGGATTCCATTGAGCGTTTCAACTGCATTTTTTTCGGTTTTGCATAGTCAAAATAAATAGCTGGTGTAATTAAGTTTTGATATATTCATTATTTTTTATCTGAAAAATAAGGTTAATAAATAACTGTAGTTTATAGTACGAAAGTGCCATACTTGTACTATACATTACAGTATTTTATTAACTATTAAACAGATATGTTGAAAACCGCTAATGCTTATAGGATTAAGCAATAGCGTGAAGAAACTTCGCCGTATAGACAGAGCGACAAAATAAACAGAAAACATAATTAAATTCTTTACACGCCATAAAATTAATGTAAGCACAACCAGTTTCGAAAGGATGTGGCCTTTCTTCTTCAGTTGCAAAATACGCATGCTACTACCTTGGAGGCAAAAACAAGACTGCCTTGCGTATATTAGCACGTGCTTTTGTGGACCTGAAGAAGAAAGGCGTTCTTTCGAACGTAATTATTTATTGTGCATTAGTTTTTTTTAATTCATTATTGGTAATATTATAGATAAATATTTGGACTGTTCTTAAACTTACGGAAAATGATTTTAAAGCGAATTTAAATTTAGTTTTTTTTTTATTTAATGTTATTATATATTCACTAGTTAGTTGTAGGGCGACTAAGACGCCCGTTGAAAAATGATCAATATAACAAACTTTTTTTTTTTTTTTTCACGTGAAAACGTTATTTATTTTTATCTTAAAAAAAAAAAAAAAAAAAAAAAAAAAAGTGGCAACAATTAAAAATTTTAATGTCTATATTAAAGCTATTTATTTTCATATTTTAATTAATTTTAAAATATCTAATCAAAAATTCGTTACAAATAAGGTACCAAATGAAAGAGGCGATTTTTTTTAATCCGTCGGATTAAACACCTTATCGATCGGACG